>CM057225.1:11746997-12346997 GCA_029891385.1 Erythroxylum novogranatense | reverse complement strand
AAGAAAATAGTAGTGGCTTATAAATTCAAATTATAAACACATTACCCACCTCGAATCGATGCTAGAAACTTGTTCCTCGCTCCAATTTGTCCATTGATTCTTTCTTTCTTCCAATTTAACTTTACCTAAAGCAATCCCACACAAATTCAATATCATAATTAACTTAATCCTCAAATTTAACTTAGAAACACTAATCCCTCATATATTCAAGCTTTCTAAATCACAAATTTCTAAAATCCCCAAATTCTAAATTTGGGCATAAACCCTAATTAATTTCCATCCAAAATTAAACCCATAATACTTAGCAATCAACAAAATTAACTTCATACTCCACAAACCCATTCCCTTTTCCATGATTCTAAACCAAAATTCTTCCAAAATTCACAAATCAAAATTTTGGGTCTTACCTCATCCTTCACCATTTTCGAATGCATCTTGGTTTGGAAGGAAGCTTTCATCATCTTCCATCCTTTTTCCCTTGAAACAACTCAAAATCCCCTTGAGATCTCCCAAAAATAAAAAACCCTATGCTTTCCTCTCTTTCTCTTTCATTTCTCTCATCCAAAGTGCTCTCCTTCTCTCTTCTTTCTCTTATTTCTTTTAAGTCTTTTGGGCAATAATCGTGATTCTCCTCCAAACAACTACAGCCCTTGCTTTTATAGTGCCAGGTCAATTAATGAATAAGGAATGACCCATAAGCCCTCCATTTAAGCTATAACTTAACCCTTTAAGTAAACTTCCAAAATTGCCCTTCATTGGTCTTTAAAATCGACATCTTATCTGATTATTTCGATCAGGTAAATGAAGCCATTTGATAAAACTTTTTCCTAGAGAAATGTTCCTCTATGTCTTACAAATCCAATGCTTCAAGAATCGGATCGATCCGAGCTTTATATCTCAAGATATTTCCAAAATATCAAGTCATTCTTCGGACAGAAATTGAACACTACACCTAACTTCCGACCCGAATTTGGAAGTTTTAGAGGCTACATTATTGATCGGATCCTTCATAACATTTTTAGCCCCATGTCTCTATTTGTATTTGCAAAAAGAATCAAATCGATCGGAGTTCTACCGATTGAGATATCTCTAAAATACTGAACACTGTCCAAACTTTTATAACCGATCAATTCACGAAAATCCGAGCTATCTTTCTCCATTTAATTCCAAAACTGATCTATATAGTATGGAAAGATAGAAAAATATCTTAGGAATCCAATGCTTCAAAAATCGACTCAATCGGAGGTCTACACAAAAAGTTATGGCCAAAAGAAGGCAGAGGGGTCAAAAACACAAAAGCAGACGATGATGTCAAGACAGACGCATAAATTAAATGCGTGATGACGCCAAGACAGACGCAAAATTCGTCTCAGTAGTGACATCAAGACAGACATAAAAATTAAATCTGTGGTGACGCCAGCACATACATAAAATTTCTTCTGTGATGACGCCAAGACAGACGTTAAAAATAAATCTGTGGTGACGTCAGCACAGACGCAAAAATTCGTTTGTGGTGACGTCAGCACAGACGCAAAATTTCGTCTAACCCCTATCTCCAGAACATCCACACTTAGAAAGATCATAACTTTCTACTCAGAACTCCAAATTAGACACGGTTTGATTCGTTGGAAAGCTAAGAGAAAAATATACAACTTTCCAGAAGGAAATTTTGCTAAAATCTATCTTTATCAATTCCAAAATTGCCCCTAAAGTCATAAGATAAGACTTTCATTCCTGCACCAACACTGCACCCAATTCTTAACTTCATGACAATATTTGAGACTCTTAGGTACATAATTGAAATTCGAGGTCTTCTTACAAAATGTAGCCATATATCTCTAGTTTAATAAAAATCATCTCGTTTCGATTACTAGAGAAAACGTTATGGTTAAAATACTGAAGCATATTCAGTGAACATTTTTCAGATCACTACCAATCTTGTCTCCAAATCTTTCCTTATCACAACTCATACCAAGATCACTCTTTCTACTCTCTTGTCCAATATTTTCATGTTTTATATCAATGGAAAGATAAAACAACCTCTACAATATTCATAAAGAACTCCAAAGTAACTTCAACCTCTAGTTAAGTCAATTTTTCAATCAAAGTTTCTGCCCGTTTAGCAATCACCTAAGCAATATCCAAACTTCAATTTATCATAACTTCTTGCCCCGATATCAAAAAATTGCATACTTTATGGCGTTAGAAAGATGGAAACATGAACTACAACTTTCATTAAGACCACTTTGGCTAAATATTTCTAGATCAGTACAGATTTGCCATTGAAGTTTCTAACACCATTCCAACACATCAACTTCACATATCAACACATCACCACAAGCTCTTCAACTAATTCCTCTCAAACACAAAACACACAAATCTATACACAATTGATATTCTTACACAATTGATCTTTTATATCCATATATAAATCCATGTCTCATTAACATCATAAGATAAATGTTTATAAAATTAAATGGCATTCCAAGCCATATTACAACATCAGTATTCAAGTCCAAGTACAAAAGATACAAAACTCCACCATTCTCCACATATGACTGAAATCTTATTCTTACAATAATCTAACTTAAAACACCACATGCATAACCAACCAAATTGTCTTTACTTTCTAATTTCTTCAAAATTTTACACTTTCACTTTCTATTTCTTGATTTCAACTTCCATTTCAATCCACTCATCCACTTGAACTTTCATAACCCATACAAATCTATTTGAAACCCAAAGTTATCTAATCAAACAAATCTTTTCTCATTAATTTCCTTAAGGAAAAAATATCTACAACTCCATTCATATACAAAAACTCTTATCAAATTTTCATTTTCATATTTCTAATTTCCACTGAAAGGTCGGGGTCCAACAATTCTCCCCCTCTTAAAAGAATTTCGCCCTCGAAATTCCTATCGAAAGAGTCACCAAGTAACTTATTCTCTCAAATAATCTCTTCAATTAATCATATTCAATCACTTTCTGAACTAATTCCTCATCATACATATTTCTCACTTACTCACAATTTATCACTTCTTGATCAAATACCACCAAGATCATATCACATCAATAATTCTAATGATTTACAAGTCAATGGTCCAATTCTTAATAACCTTAATATGGACCAATACTATTCAATTTAATCCTTTTGAACTTCCATATATATATATATCTTTATCATTCAAAATCAACCTATTGATCTTCCATACATATATTTCTATCATTAATCTCATCTTTTAGCATTTCTCATTTCAAAGACGCAAATATTCAAAATCAATTCATCCTTCACATTAATCTTTTGACTTTCTATACATATATCTCCATCACCATCTCATTATTCAAGTCATCAATGCCCAAAATCAATTCACAAAATTGTGAAGCCTAATCATCATGAAATTTCACTCATTCATTCACATATTCCTAAAATCAATCAAATAATCACCTTTGTTCTTCAAAGCAAACTTATCCACATCGATATCACACTCTCACTAATTCTATCATACTTCTTGTCATCAAAAGCAAACGATCACTTAGCATATTCTCACAAATTCACTCTTATCTTTACAAACTCGTATCAATTCCTTATTCATACTCATACGCCCAAGTAAGATCATATTACTGGGCTCTGATACCACGAATGTTGGGACCCGATCCGGAGACCGACGCCCCAACCAGAAAACAAAAAACGAATACGAATATGAACCAATATGAATCGAATAAAAGCAAGGAAACGAAACATAAGGCGAAATCAAATCAGATGCGAAGCAAACTTCGGATCACAAAGCTCAACAAAACATTAACGAATCGAAAGCAATTTCTGATACGTAACAAAACGAAGCCGACATCCGTGAACAAGTATCAAAGGAAGCGTTTGCGTTGGAAACCTTAAGACTATCAGTCAAAACTAATCCAATCCGTGTACATTTTTTTTTCTTTCTTTCTTTCTTTCTTTCTTTCATTTTCATTCCATCTCTTACAAGTGACTTCAATATCCTCAATCCAATAACATTCACATACAATCGCACTATCCAACGTCCAATACCCGTTCATTCACATTTCTCCATATACAAATCATGCTTATATCTCAGTTGGACATACACAAGTTATATAACATATCCATGTGCAATACCATAACTCAATAGCCTCATCCAAACCTCATAAATACAATTACGATTTATACACCATTACATAAATCAAAGCTTTATACAAATCATAGTGGCATTTTCAAGCCTTATACATTACCCATAACCTTAAACCAAAGTACACAATACACAACAATTCCAGACTTCTCGGCAACCATCTCACTTAACAATAATACAATATAAACACATGCAAACATAAATCTTCATTTTCTTTCACCCGATCTTCTTCTCATCACCTGTGGATGGGAATGAAGGGGGTGAGCTTCTGACCAAATGGGTAACAGTTTATAACGAATATATATAAGCAAAATCCTTGAAATTCTTTTTCTTTTCTGGTCTTAGAAAACATTTCTTTCAAATCTGTAAAGCACATTTTCAAAAGGTTCTTTTTCTTGCTGTAGCCAAAATCTCCATTTGCAAAACATATGATTTTTAGGCTTTCAGCCATAAACTCATAAGTTTATAAAACGTGAATGCATCAACTTGACAATTCATAGATGCAATGTCATATCACATATGCAATGCACACAAATGGCTCGAGAGTTCAGTAACACAACGGATAAACCAAGTTTATACTCGTAAACACAACGAGTCCGATTTTGATCTCGTAGGCCCACAAGCGAGCAGTGGGAGAAGGCTATAATTTTCATACGCCGACGTGCGTGACTAACACAACGTTCCTCTCTTGCCCACATAAAAGCACATATCATGCTCAAATCAATTAATCGAATACTCTTTTACTTAATATACACAATGCCATGAAATCTTAGAGGCATAACACAATGTATGTTGCAATTCATCCAAAGTCCATGTATTGAATCAATAATGATTTTCAAATCATTCATATAATGATGCAACATTTATGATGCAATTGAAATCGAAAATCTCTTTATTTAAAGAAAATAGTAGTGGCTTATAAATTCAAATTATAAACACATTACCCAATTTAGAATCGATGCTAGAAACTTGTTCCTCGCTCCAATTTGTCCATTGATTCCTTCTTTCTTCCAATTTAACTTTACCTAAAGCAATCCCACACAAATTCAATATCATAATTAACTTAATCCTCAAATTGAACTTAGAAACACTAATCCCTCATATATTCAAGCTTTTAAATCATAATTTCCAAAATCCCCAAATTCTAAATTTGGGCATAAACCTAATTAATTTCCATCCAAAATTAAACCCATAATACTTAGCAATCAACAAAATTAACTTCATACTCCACAAACCCATTCCCTTTTCCATGATTCTAAACCAAAACTCTTCCAAAATTCACAAATCAAAATTTTGGGTCTTACCTCATCCTTCACCATTTTCGGATACATCTTGGTTTGGAAGGAAGCTTTCATCATCTTCCATCCTTTTTCCCTTGAAACAACTCAAAATCCCCTTGAGATCTCCCAAAAATCAAAAACCCTATGCTTTCCCTCTCTTTCTCTTTCATTTTCTCTCATCCGAAAGTGCTCTCCCTTCTCTCTTCTTTCTCTTATTTCTTTTAAGTCTTTTGGGCAATAATCATGATTCTCCTCCAAACAACTACATCCCCCTTGCTTTTATAGTGCCAGGTTAATTAATGAATAAGGAATGACCCATAAGCCCCTCCATTTAAGCCTATAACTTAACCCTTTAAGTAAACTTTCAAAATTGCCCCTTCATTGGTCTTTAAAACTGACATCTTGTCTGATTATTTCTATCAGGTAAATGAAGCCATTTGATAAAACTTTCTTCTAGAGAAATGTTCCTCTATGTCTTACAAATCCAATGCTTCAAGAATCGGATCGATCCGAGCTCTATAGCTCAAGCTATCTCCAAAATACTGAAGTCTGTTCTTCAGACCCGAGGCTGAACATTACACCTAACTTCCGACCCGAATTTGGAAGTTTTAGAGGCTACATTGTTGATCGGCTCCTTCATAACATTTTTAGCCCCATGTCTCTATTTTCATTTGAAAAAAGAATCAAATCGATCGGAGTTCTACCGATCGAGATATATCTAAAATACTGAACACTGTCCAAACTTTTATAACCGACCAGTTCACGAAAATCTGAGCTATCTTTCTCCATTTAATTCCAAAACTGATCTATATAGTATGGAAAGATAGAAAAATATCTTAGGAATCCAACGCTTCGAAAATCGACTCAATCGGAGGTCTACACAAAAAGTTATGGCCAAAAGAAGGCAGAGGGTCAAAACACAAAAGCGAGCGATGATGTCAAGACAGAAATTAAATGCGTGATGACGCCAAGACAGACGCAAAATTAAATGCTGTAGTGACGTCAAGACAGACATTTAAAATTTGTTCTGTGGTGACGTCAGCACAGACGCAAAATTTCGCTCTGTGATGGCGTCGCACAGACATAAAATCGTCTTTGGTGACGCCAAGACAGACGAAAAAAATGCGTCCGTGGTGACGTCAAGATGACGCAAAATTTCGTCGACCCCTTCTCCGTAACATCTACACTTAGAAAGATCATAACTTTCTACTCAGAACTCCAAATTAGACACGGTTTGATTCGTTGGAAAGCTAAGAGAAAAATCTACAACTTTCCAGAAGGAAATTTTGCCAAAATCTATCTTTATCAATTCCAAAATTGCCCCTAAAGTCATAAAATAAGACTTTCATTCCTGCACCAACACTGCACCCAATTCTTAACTTCATGACAATATTTGAGACTCTTAGGCACATAATTGAAATTCGAGGTCTTCTTACAAAATGTAGCCATATATCTCTAGTTTAATAAGAATCATCTCGTTTCGATTACTAGAGAAAACGTTATGGTTAAAATACTGAAGCATATTCAGTGAACATTTTTCAGATCACTACCAATCTTATCTCCAAATCTTTCCTTATCACAACTCATACCAAGATCACTCTTTCTACTCTCTTGTCCAATATTTTCATGTTTTATATCAATGGAAAGATAAAACAACCTCTACAATGTTCATAAAGAACTCCAAAGTAACTTCAACCTCTAGTTAAGTCAATTTTTCAATCAAAGTTTACCTGGTTTAGCAATCACCTAAGTAATATCCAAACTTCAATTTATCATAACTTCTTGCCCGATATCAAAAATTGCATACTTTATGGCGTTAGAAAGATGGAAACATGAACTACAACTTTCATTAAGACCGCTTTGGCCAAATATATCTAGATCAAGACAGATTTGCCATTGAAGTTTCTAACACCATTCCAACACATCAACTTCACATATCAACACATCACCACAAGCTCTTCAACTAATTCCTCTCAAACACAAAACACACAAATCTATACACAATTGATATTCTTACACAATTGATCTTTCATATCCATATATAAATCCATGTCTCATTAACATCATAAGATAAATGTTTATAAAATTAAATGGCATTCCAAGCCATATTACAACATCGATATTCAAGTCCAAGTACAAAAGATACAAAACTCCACCATTCTCCACATATGACTGAAATCTTATTCTTACAATAATCTAACTTAAAACACCACATGCATAACCAACCAAATTGTCTTTACTTTCTAATTTCTTCAAAATTTTACACTTTCACTTTCTATTTCTTGATTTCAACTTCCATTTCAATCCACTCATCCACTTGAACTTTCATAACCCATACAAATCTATTTGAAACCCAAAGTTATCTAATCAAACAAATCTTTTCTCATCAATTTCCTTAAGGCAAAAATATCTATAACTCCATTCATATACAAAAACTCTTATCAAATTTTCATTTTCATATTTCTAATTTCCACTGAAAGGTCGGGGTCCAACAAAGTTGCTGGAATTTTTGTTTCAATGAATCATATTTCAGTTATGATTGGAAAACAAGTGCGAAGAGTTCGAAGCGAAAGATCCAAGATGAAGAAGCATATTTTGGGCCTAAAAGGCTTGTAATTTTTTTATGTTTCAAGGATGGACAATCAAAAGTGGCTTTATTAGTTCATGTGATGAATGGAGAAATGAATGCATGTAATATGTGATATTATGTGATTGCATGTCATTTAGAAAATTGCCAACCCTAGGCCTTTCCATGCATTCATTATGTATGAGATATATAATGAAACAATATAGGATGGATAATAAATTGCATCTAGACAAGATGGTATTTAAAACTTAAAGCCCAAAAAGATTGAGTGGGAGAGGATGCTCCTGTGAGAGTCCACGGTCTCCAAATGATAGCCCGTTTGCATGTGGTGAAGTGTTACTCCCCATCGGAGGGCATGGATCCTAGATCTTGCATGGTTTGGGTCTCCTTAAAGATAAGTCCACTTAATGATAGCAAATTTGACCTCCCACCGAGGCATGATTTGTAGGTATCTTTAGTGAATGAATCAAATGGTTATACACTCAACATTTTTTATCAATAAACTGCCCACCGTAGCTCTGTTGGTAAAAGTATGGACCAAATTAAGACGCTTCTTAAAAATTGAGCATGAGATGCTTGGTAGTTTTTGAGTGGGAGGGTCCCGATTTTTCTTTTAATAGATAAGATGGCCCACCGTCACTTAATCTCATTATAGATAAGAAAAATAACCGTCAGATAATGTTTTAATTTTTAAGTTTTGTTAAATCTATCATCATGTATACATGCATCATGATTTTATACAAAGTTCCATAAATTGTTGACTAGTATGCTCATGTTTTAATAATTTATATTTTCAGACATAATCAACCACAAAATGAATCCACTCACCCCGCTTCTCGACTAATAACAAATTGGAAAATGGAGACAAGTTTAAAGAATGGAGACGTAACCTTGACATTGTTCTTCAATATGAACGTATTTCATGGGTGTTAGCGAAAATGAGCCTACACCTCTAAGTGGAGATGCAACTCTGAGCAAGTCCAACAACGTGGCGTTGGCAAAATCTTGATAAGACTAGTAAGTGTTATATTAAAGCACATCGGTGACATGTTGCAAAAAGCAAATTGCTTGTATGTAAAAGCTGTTAGTGTAATGGTCCATCACCTACATGAGATGTTTGGTGTGAGGACTAGGTCTGCAAGAGTGAAAGCTATCCAAACCTTTCATAATCTCGATGAAACTCGTGAACCGGTGCGGGATTACATGATGAAGGTAATCTCTGCGGTCACCGAATTTGAGATGCTTAGGCGGATATGGATGCGGACACGCAGATGATTATGATCATCAATAGCTTAAACTCTTCTTTTCAGCAGTTTAAGTTGGACTATGAGCTCAACAAAGCAAGGATTACACCTTGAGTGAGTTGATGAATACCCTCTAGAGTACGGAGGAAATATTGAATATTAAGGCTCATGGGCCAGAAGCTAATGTAGCTTCTTCTTCTAAGCCCAAAGGTAAGGGCAAGGAAAAGAAGAAGGGTCCAATGAAAAAGAAGGCCCAAATAGGGTCAAGGCCAAACCCATGAAAAGAAGGCCAAAGAGAACATCAAAGGAAAGTGTTTCCTTTGTGATGAGATGGGCCTTTGGAAAAGAAGCTGCCCATCTGCTAGAGTCCCTCAAAAGCAAACAAGGTATGGGCTTCCTAAGTTTGTTAGGAACTAGAAATGTGGCAGATTTATCTACTTCTTGGATATTAGATTCAGAGCCACTAACCATGTTTGTAATTCTTTGCGGGGTTCCAATGAAAGGAAAAGACTTCTAAAGGCCGATTTCAAGTTAAGATAGCAGATGGTTCCTATGTTTCAGCAGAATCGGTGGGAGTAGTTATCTTGGACTTTCCTAGTGGTCATAGGTTATATTTGGAAGATGTTTATTACATGCCAATGATTGTAAGGAACATGATTTGTTTTTGTCTAACAAAATCTGGCTATTCCTTATATTTTGAAAAGGTTGTTTCAATATATGAGAATAAGGATTTTATTTGTGAAGCGATAATTAAACAGGATTGTTTTTATAGAACCTATGAAAGGCTCACTAAACACCACAAAATTGATAAAACCAAGACAATCCAATATCTCTAGCATTAATTCAAAGTATCTGTGGCATCTAAGGATGGGTCATATCAATCAAAAAGACTTGATAAAGCTAGTAAAGGATGGGATCCTTATAGGCTTGGATAGTGATCCATTACCCACTGTGAATCTTGTATTGAAGGAAAATGACAAAAGCCTCATTTCCTTCTAAAGGAAGCAGATTTGAATCCACATTGGACATGGTACATCTTGATGTGTGTGGGCCCATGAATGTACAAGCTAGAGGAGGTTATGAATATTTCATAACTTTTATAGATGATTACTCAAGACATAGCTATTTGTATTTGATGCATAAAAGAGTGAATTTTTGAAAAGTTCAAAGAATTCAAAGTCAAGCGAGAAGCAACTTGGCAAGCCATTAAAAGCGACGATCGGATCGAGGTGGTGAGTATTTATCTGGAGAGTTCAGAATATTTAATTGACAATGGAATTGCTTCCAATTTGTCGACTCCTCGTACACCTCAACAAAATGGTGTAGCGTAGAGGAGAAATAGAACTCTATTGGAAATGGTAAGATCAATGATGTCCTATGTTAGCCTTCCGAGAATCGTTAAGGGATATGCCATACAAACGGCAACATATCTTCTTAAGTTTGTTCCATCCAAATCGGTGCCTAAAACACCTAGGGAGTTGTGGACTGGCCGAGTGCCTTCATTGAGGCACTTGAGGACTTGGGGCTGTCCAGCCCATGTTCTAAAGCCTGAATCCACAAAGATGGAACCAAGGTCAGAAGTATGTTTGTTTGTAGGATATCCTACGGAACTCGAGGGTACTATTTTACAGATCCTCATGATAGGAAGGTATTTGTGTTTACAAATGCAAACTTCTTAGAGGAAGAGTTTGTGAGAAATCACAAAGGAAGAAGTGAAGTAGTACTAAAGGAGTTAGAAATTTCATCCAAACCAAGAGTTGTTTTGGATATGATGAACAAGATGTCGAAATGGATTCAAGAGTTGAATCGAAGTGCAACCTGAACATCAAGATGTGCCTGAGCGTAGTGGGAGGGTTGTGAGACAACCAGATAGGTATCGGGTTTAGGAGAAGGCTTAATTGCCATCTCGGACTAAGAAGAAACAGATCCGTTACGATATACGGACTATTAATGATGTTGATGCGGAAAATGACTCAAGGCAATGGAATCGAAATAGATTCTATGTATACTAATGAAGTTCAGGTCCTTGTAGATCTACCACCAGTCTAAAACCATAGGGTGTAAATGGATCTACAAAAGGAAAAGGGATCGGATGGAAAGGTAGTGACCTTTAATGCTAGATTGGTAGCTAAAGGCTATACTCAAAAGGAGGTATAGACTACGAGGAGACTTTTCTCCGGTTGCCATGCTTAAGTCCATCGAGATTCTTTTGGCCATGCAGACCTATTTCGATTATGAAATATGGCAAATGGATGTCAAGACCGCATTTCTGAATGGAGATCTTGAGGAGACCATTTATATGGCCCAACGGAAGGATTCATTGAGCTAGGTAATGAGCATAAGGTTTGCAAGTTGCAAAGGTCCATTTATGGACTTAAGCAAGCATCTAGGTCTTGGAACATTAGGTTTGATAAGGCTATCAAAACCTATGGGTTCATACAAAACCTAGATGAGCCTTGTGTTTACAAAAGAATACAAGAAGGTAAGGTTACTTTCCTAATCACGTATGTTGATGACATTACGCTCATTGGGAATGATGTGGGAATGTTATCTGCGGTTAAGGGATGGCTGAATGAACAGTTTTCAATGAAGGATTTGGGAGAGGCTACCTATGTTCTAGGGATCAAACTTATAAGGGATCGTAAGAATAAGAAGATAGTTTTGTCTCAACTAACTTACATTGAGAATATGCTCAATAAGTTCGCCATGCATGATTCCAAGAAGGGTTTCACTCCTACTAGACATGGAATCAAACTTTCAAAGGAACAAGCACCTAAAACCCAAGAGGAGGTTGAACGCATGTGTAACATTCCATATGCTTGACTATTGGTAGTTTGATGTATGCAATCTTGTGCACTAGACGGATATCATTACGTGATGGGACCGTAGCGATTTCATCCAATCCGATAATGGAACATTGGACCGCGGTTAAGTGTATACTTAAGTATCTTCGTAGGAAGAAGAACTTAATGCTTGTTTGGACCACGGTTAAGTGTATACTTAAGTATCTTCGTAGGAAGAAGAACTTAATGCTTGTTTACACTGGAAGTAATCTTATTCCGACAGGAGATACGGATTCTGATTTTCAATCAGATGTTGATTCAAGGAAATCAACTTCTGGTTCTATATTTACTTTAGGAGGTGGAGCCATAGTTTGGAGGAGTGTCAAGCAATCTTGTATTGTTGATTCGACTATGGAGGCTGAGTATGTTGCTGCTTGTGAAGCAGAAAAGGAAGCAGTCTGGCTCCGGAAGTTGCTAAATGATTTGGAGGTAGTTCCAGAGGCAAAAAAAGCCATTACACTTTATTGTGATAATAGTGGGGCAGTGGCTAATTCTAAAGAACCTCAAAACCACAAAGCTGCCAAACACATTGAGCGAAAGTATCATCTCATAAGGGAGATAATACAACGAGGAGAAGTGGATGTGGTAAAGATTCCTACAAAGCAAAACATTGCTGATCCGTTCACAAAGACATTGACTCAAAAGAGCTTTGAGGGTCACCTAGAAGGGATGGGAATGAAGGATATGTCAAACTTGCTTTAGGGCAAGTGGGAGATTGTTGGAGTTATGTAAATATAGTGCCCTGGAAAGCAAGTGTATTTACATGTAACTTTATCTTCTTCGCCATGAGTTTTGTAATGAAAATATTTATTATTAATAAAACAAAGAGTTTGGTTTTATCTGTATGAGCATTATATATCTGGTCATAAGGTATCAAGATTCATTTGTAAGTAATATACATATACATAGAGATATAAAGGAAACATGTATATTATTAGAATCAATTAATTGATTCACAGTTGAATAATCAAGTTGGTCGTTTGATTATGGTTTAGGCTGTAGTATTGCGATTTATCTCCATATAAGTAAAGGAGTTTACTTAAAGGGAATGATGAGTTTCATATCATGATAGTAGTGGACTATCGATAATGGCACTATTAAATGAATGCGGAATCAAGTATGTTTTCAAGAATAAAGTGGGCCGTTACTTTAATCTTAAAACATACAACTTAAGCATTCGCTTATTATGAACCACAATCTTGATGAGTGGTGAACTCATATGTGTTTCATTATAATTCTTGATATGATCGGAATGGATTTTTACAGGGTATTAATCCAGTGTCTGCATGTTGGAATTATTAATTGAAACATGTATCAGGGAACATTCACTCAAATAAAGAGTTTATAGTGTTATCATCTCTTTAGATGTTTTAAGGAGATTTGGTGATTAAAGCTGGCGCCTTGATGGTTTGATGGACTAGCTACCCATCAAGTCTTAACACCAAGATGAGATCTTATGTGTTAATCACCATATAAAGTAAAATGAGAGATCTAGAAGGAAAAACCAACATAAGGGCAAAACGGCAATTTTACCCTTTGTTGTGCGGATGGCTATAATAAGGTTCTAAATAGGGTTTGCAATTGGACATATTCTCATAATATTTAATAACTCAAGAGTTCAACTAATTGTCTTTAGTGGAATGACATTTAGTTAATAAGCTAGAATTAATTCCAATGAGATTGAATTATTTCTGGGCTTATTGGAGCTTGAATTATCAAAGTCCAATAAGATTCCCCACTTGGCTTTAAGGAAGGTTATCAATGTTGGACCCCGATCCTTCAGTGGAAATTAGAAATATTAAAATGAATTCAATGGGTGTTTTCGGATATGAATTGTGTTATAGAAGTCTCTATGCCTTGAGGAAATTGATGAGAAAAAAAAATTATTGGTTTTGATGACTCTGAAGATTAGTTTGGTTATGAAAGTTTAAGTGGATGAGATGATTGAAATGGAAGTTGAAATCAAGAAATAGTAAGTGAAAGTGTAAAATTTTGAAGAAATTAGAAAATAAAGACAATTTGTTTGGTTGTGAATGTTGTGTTTTAAGTTAGATTATTTTAAGAATAAGATTTCAGTCATATGTGGAGAATGGTGGAGTTTTGTATCTTTTGTATTTGGACTTGGATATCGATGTTGTAATATGGCTTGGAAAGCCATTTAATTTATAAACATTTATCTTATGATGTTAATGAGATATGAATTTATATATGGATATGAAAGATCAATTGTGTATAGATTTGTGTATGAGATATGACATGTAAATTGTGTATGAATGGCGTAAGTTATTGAAGTAGAGTATAGTCTGAAATTTCTGGACTGCTATAGATCGGATGAGATCATTTAGTATTGTTGAGAGTGTTAGACAAGCTGTAGAGCTTTTCCATGATGTGTAATGGGCTATTTTAGGATGTGTTAATCGTAATATGTGAGTTACTAGAGTTGGGTGCAGGTGCTGTCTAAATGGCAGATCACAGACAAATCTTTGAGGCCACTTTTGACCTTTATAGAGTTGGAATTGGGGTTGGTGACCTTCATAAAAGTTGTAGATCTTTCTTCAAGCTTTCCATAGACACCAAGTTTGTTAAATTTGGAGTTCTGAATCAAAAGTTATGATGTTTGCAAGTTTTGGTACTGTTGAGAAATTATCGATCAGTCATTTTGTGTAAACTTTTGATTCCTTTATTGTCCGATCTTGCCTTTGTATCCTTCTTGAAAATGGTAGAGCTATCTCTTAGCTTTCCAATGAAACAAACCGCGACTGATTTGGAGCTTGGAGTCAAAAGTTATGCAAGTTTGAAGTTCGGAGATTGGAGCGGCGTGACGGCGACCAGCGCGTGGCGAGCGACCTCTTGTGGCAAGAGCGAAGCGACCACGTGGTCGCGCAGCTCGGCCATTGTGTCTGATTTTTGACCGACCGACCTCCCTTCTTTATTTTGAGCATAACTTTTTCGTCCGACATCCGATCGACCTGATTTTTAAAGCGTTGGATTTCTAAGACATTTTTCTATCTTTCCATGCTAGATTGATTGGTTTTAGCACTAAATTGAAAAAGGTGCATTGAAACAAAGTATGATGATCAGTTGATTAAGTCTGACTATGCTTCAGTAAATTGAAGATAACTTGAGCTATAGAGCTCGGATTGAGCTGATTCTTTTTGAAAATTAAACTAGAGAGATGGGGATACAAATGTTATGAAGGAGTCGAGCTATAATTTAGCCTCTAAGACTTCCAAATGTAGGTCGGAAGTTCAGTGTAGTGTTCAGTCTTGGTGTTGTAATGACTGAATAGTGTTCAGTATTATAGGTCGCTAGAGCTCGTTAGAGCTCGGATTGAGTTGATTCTTGTTGAAACTTAAACTAGAGACATGGGGCTACAAAAGTTATGAAGGGGCCGATCGACAATTGAGCCTCTAAGATTTCCAAATGTAGGTTGGAAGTTCAGTGTAGTGTTCAGTCTTGGTGTTGTAGTGGCTAAACAGTGTTCAGTATTTTAGATATATCTCAATCTCTAGAGCTCGGATTGAGTTGATTCGTTTTGGAAATTAAACTAGAGACATAGATCTATAAATGTTATGAAGGAGCCGACTAACAATGGAGCCTCTAAGACTTTCAAATACAGGTCGGAAGTTGAGTATAGAGTTCAGTCTCAGCTTTGTAATGGCTGAGCGATTGTTCGATATTATAGGTCGCTAGAGCTCGGATTGAGTTGAGTCTTTTGAAAATTAAACTAGAGATGGGGCTACAAATGTTATGAAGGAGCCGATCAACAATGTAGCCTCTAAGATATCCAAATATGGGTCGGAAGTTAGGTGTAGTGTTGACCTCTGTGCGAAGAACAGACTTCATATTTTGGAGATATCTTGAGTTATAGAGCTCGAACGGCCTGATTCTTGAAGCGATGGATTCTTAAGACATAGAGGACATTTCTCTAGAGAGAGTTTTGTCAAATGACTTCAGCTACCTGATCGAAATAAGGAGACAAGATGTCAGTTCTTAGGAAGGACATTATTGGAAGATCACTTAAGTGTTAAGTTTTAAAGGCTTACAAGTAAGGGTATAAGGGTCTTCTCTCATTCATTAATGGCAAGTTGGTAAATAAGAAGAGTGTGCTTTAGTATAAGAAGGAGCAGTGAGTCACGATTTTGATAGAAACAAAAAAACAAGAGAATAAGAAGATAGGAGAATGAGAGATTCGGATGGGAGAAAAGGAAGGAGAAAAGGAGAGAAATTTTAGGGTTCGAAATTTTGCTACCTTCCAAGGATGATTTCAAGTTGATGTTAAAGGGGAAAGATGGAAGAAGGTGATAGCTCCCTTATGGGACAAGGAAAATTCGAAAATTGGGAAAAATAAGGTAAGAGGTGGATTTTTTATTCTTAAGTTTTGAATGAAGTTTTGGTTTAGAAACTTTCCTTATGGTATGGGTTTGTTAATTCTATGCCTAATTTTGGAGATTACATGCTTTAACGGGATCAATTTTGGATGGAAATTAATTAGGGTTTATGCCCAAATTTGGAATTTGGGGATTTTGGCAATTTATGATTTAGAAAGCTTGAATATATGAGAGATTAGTGTTTCTAAGTTCAATTTTAAGGATTTTGTTATTTATGAGATTGAATTTGTGGGAAATTGGTGTAGGGAATTTTCTATTGGAAGAAAGAAAGACGCAATGATCAAATTGAAGCTAAGGACAAGCTTGTAGCATCGATTCGAGGTGGGTTTCGTGTTTATAATTGAATAATAAGCCAATAAAGTTTTTCCAAAAGCAAGAAATAAAAAAGGTTTCAAACATTTCGTAATTGTGCATATACTGTTTTCAAATGCTTTAAAGAAATTGTTTTTATGTGTGTATATGCTTCATGGATCGAATTTGAATTGTGATGAATATGCAAAAGAATTTGCATTATGATATATGATAATTTATGCCATCGAATTGTGCTATGGCATTTTGATTTGATTCGAAAGAATGAAAGAAACATAAAATGCTAGTCTTGTGCTTGAATATGTGAACATAAATTGGTTGTGATTGGGTAAGAGAGAACCTACTTTGATAGTCACGTGCACGTTGACCCCCTTAGCCTTCTCCCGGCTGCCTGCTTGAGGCTTACGAGATCTGAAAAATAGACTCGTCGTGTTTACGGTAAACTTCGGTTTCTGTCGTGTTTAAGGAACTCTCGAGCCATTTGATTGTGCATTCACATTTGACGTGCATTGCATTTATGTATTGTGAGTTTGATGCATACATTGTTGACATTATTGTGCATTGGTTGAGAATTTGAAGAAATAAGAGTTTTGTGATTTCAAAGTGGATTGACTATGTTTATGAAAAATGTTCAATGAGAGTAAACTTTTGAAAGGTTTTGCCTATTATTTTGTTATAAGCATGTTACCTACGGGCTTTCAAGCTCGCCTCCCTTTCATCCCCATCTCCAGGTTACGAGCGGGAGATCGGATGAAAGAAGGTCAAGACTTTGTGTTCGATTTTGCTTAGAGTGTAATTTGTGTAAAGTAGAATTTTGGTAATTGATATTGTATATGGCTTAGAATGCCATCGACGTTTTGTAAGAAAGAAATTCCTAATATGTATAGATTATGAAATTGTATACGAATTTGTGTATGGTTATGATTGATGAGAATGGTTGGGTTGTATATGGTTTTGATTTATGAGATCGTGCATGAATTGTACTTGGATTATGAGATTTGTATGAGGCTATTGAGTTATGAAAATGAGAGAAGGAAAGAAAAAAAATGTACACAGATTTGGATTAGTATGGACTGATAGTCTTAAGGTTTCCAACGCAAACGCTTTGTTTGATATTTGTTCATGGATGTCGGAAATTGCTTTCGATTCGTTAATGATTTGTTTCGCTTTGTGATCAATCGTTTATTCGTTCCGCCTCTTTGTGATTCATTCCGTCTCCCGTTTTCGGGTTGGGGCGTCGGTCTACGAATCGGGTCCCAACATTTGTGGTATCAGAGCCCAGTAATATGATCTTACTTGGGCGTATGTGTATGAGTAAGAAATGGATAAGAGTTTGTGAGGATAAGATTGATCTTGTGGGAATAGGAGCATGATGTGTTTGTCTTTCATGAATTATTTGACGAATCTACATGATTGTATGATTGAGGTGATGAGTTATATGATTGAATTAGTGAGAGTGGGATATTGATGTGAATAAGTGTTCATGAGTTATTCGAGGAATTACATTGACTATTTGATTTAAGTGTCAAGAGTATGATTGATTTTAAGATTGTGTGTATGGAAATTAAGATTTGAAATTCATAATGAGTTTGGATGATTTGTCTTTGAAGATATAGAAGATGCAATAGCAAAATATTTGAAAGATGAGCTTGATGATAGAAACATATGTATTGATATGATATGAGTGGTATGTGACTCAAGAATTGAGAAATTGTGAAGAGATTGAGAATATGTATTATGAGGACATTAGATAGGAAAAGAGATTAATTATAACTTATTGGAAAGAAATTAGTTAAGAGATTGTGTTACTTTATAATGTCTTAGCAGAAATTTCGAGGGCGAAATTCTTTTAAGAGGGGGAGAATTGTTGGACCCCGATCCTTCAGTGGAAATTAGAAATATTAAAATGAATTCAATGGGTGTTTTCGGATATGAATTGTGTTATAGAAGTCTCTATGCCTTGAGGAAATTGATGAGAAAAAAGAAATTATTGGTTTTGATGACTCTGAAGATTAGTTTTGGTTATGAAAGTTTAAGTGGATGAGATGATTGAAATGGAAGTTGAAATCAAGAAATAGTAAGTGAAAGTGTAAAATTTTGAAGAAATTAGAAAATAAAAACAATTTGTTTGGTTGTGAATGTTGTGTTTTAAGTTAGATTATTTTAAGAATAAGATTTCAGTCATATGTGGAGAATGGTGGAGTTTTGTATCTTTTGTATTTGGACTTGGATACTGATGTTGTAATATGGCTTAGAATGCCATTTAATTTTATAAACATTTATCTTATGATGTTAATGAGATATGAATTTATATATGGATATGAAAGATCAATTGTGTATAGATTTGTGTACAGATATGACATGTAAATTGTGTATGAATGGCGTAAGTTATTGAAGTAGAGTATAGTGCTGAAATTTCTGGACTGCTATAGATCGGATGAGATCATTTAGTATTGTTGAGAGTGTTAGACAAGCTGTAGAGCTTTTCCATGATGTGTAATGGGCTATTTTAGGATGTGTTAATCGTAATATGTGAGTTACTAGAGTTGGGTGCAGGTGCTGTCTAAATGGCAGATCACAGACAAATCTTTGAGGCCACTTTTGACCTTTATAGAGTTGGAATTGGGGTTGGTGACCTCATAAAAGTTGTAGATCTTTCTTCAAGCTTTCCATAGACACCAAGTTTGTTAAATTTGGAGTTCTGAATCAAAAGTTATGATGTTTGTAAGTTTTGGTACTGTTGAGAAATTATCGATCAGTCATCTTTGTGTAAACTTTTGATTCCTTTATTGTCTGATCTTGCCTTTGTATCCTTCTTGAAAATGGTAGAGCTATCTCTTAGCTTTCCAATGAAACAAACCGCGACTGATTTGGAGCTTGGAGTCAAAAGTTATGCAGGTTTGAAGTTCGGAAGTCGGAGCAGCGGCCGAGCGGCCGAGCGACCTGTGCAAGGCCGAGCGACCCGCGCATGGCCGAGCGACCTGCGCGGGCGCAAGGCCGAGCGACCCGCGTGGTCGCGCAGCTCGGCCATTGTGTCTGATTTTTGACCGACCGACCTCCCTTCTTTATTTTGAGCATAACTTTTTCGTCCGACATCCGATCGACCTGATTTTCGAAGCGTTGGATTTCTAAGACATTTTTCTATCTTTCCATGCTAGATTGATTGGTTTTAGCACTAAATTGAAAAAGGTGCATTGAAACAAAGTATGATGATCAGTTGATTAAGTCTGACTATGCTTCAGTAAATTGAAGATAACTTGAGCTATAGAGCTCGGATTGAGCTGATTCTTTTTGAGAATTAAACTAGAGAGATGGGGATACAAATGTTATGAAGGCGTCGAGCTATAATTTAGCCTCTAAGACTTCCAAATGTAGGTCGGAAGTTCAGTGTAGTGTTCAGTCTTGGTGTTGTAATGACTGAACAGTGTTCAGTATTATAGGTCGCTAGAGCTCGTTAGAGCTCGGATTGAGTTGATTCTTATTGTAACTTAAACTAGAGACATGGGGCTACAAAAGTTATGAAGGAGCCGATCGACAATTGAGCCTCTAAGACTTCCAAATGTAGGTTGGAAGTTCAGTGTAGTGTTCAGTCTTGGTGTTGTAGTGGCTGAACAGTGTTCAGTATTTTAGATATATCTCAATCTCTAGAGCTCGGATTGAGTTGATTATTTTTGGAAATTAAACTAGAGACATAGATCTATAAATGTTATGAAGGAGCCAACTAACAATGGAGCCTCTAAGACTTTCAAATACAGGTCGGAAGTTGAGTATAGAGTTCAGTCTCAGCTTTGTAATGGCTGAACAGTGTTCAGTATTATAGGTCGCTAGAGCTCAGATTGAGTTGAGTCTTTTTGAAAATTAAACTAGAGAGATGGGGCTACAAATGTTATGAAGGAGCCGATCAACAATGTAGCCTCTAAGATATCCAAATATGGGTCGGAAGTTAGGTGTAGTGTTCACCTTCTGTCCGAAGAGCAGACTTGATATTTTGGAGATATCTTGAGTTATAGAGCTCCGAACGGCCTGATTCTTGAAGCGATGGATTCTTAAGACATAGAGGGACATTTCTCTAGGAGAGAGTTTTGTCAAATGACTTCAGCTACCTGATCGAAATAAGGAGACAAGATGTCAGTTCTTAGGAAGGACATTATTGGAAGATCACTTAAGTGTTAAGTTTTAAAGGCTTACAAGTAAGGGCATAAGGGTCTTCTCTCATTCATTAATGGCAAGTTGGTAAATAAGAAGAGTGTGCTTTAGTATAAGAAGGAGCAGTGAGTCACGATTTTGATAGAAACAAAAAAACAAGAGAATAAGAAGATAGGAGAATGAGAGATTCGGATGGGAGAAAAGGAAGGAGAAAAGGAGAGAAATTTTAGGGTTCGAAATTTTGCTACCTTCCAAGGATGATTTCAAGTTGATGTTAAAGGGGAAAGATGGAAGAAGGTGATAGCTCCCTTATGGGACAAGGAAAATTCGAAAATTGGGAAAAATAAGGTAAGAGGTGGATTTTTTATTCTTAAGTTTTGAATGAAGTTTTGGTTTAGAAACTTTCCTTATGGTATGGGTTTGTTAATTCTATGCCTAATTTTGGAGATTACATGCTTTAACGGGATCAATTGTGGATGGAAATTAATTAGGGTTTATGCCCAAATTTGGAATTTGGGGATTTTGGCAATTTATGATTTAGAAAGCTTGAATATATGAGGGATTAGTGTTTCTAAGTTCAATTTTAAGGATTTTGTTATTTATGAGATTGAATTTGTGGGAAATTGGTGTAGGAAATTTTCTATTGGAAGAAAGAAAGACGCAATGATCAAATTGAAGCTAAGGACAAGCTTGTAGCATCGATTCGATGTGGGTTTCGTGTTTATAATTGAATAATAAGCCAATAAAGTTTTTCCAAAAGCAAGAAATAAAAAAGGTTTCAAACATTTCGTAATTGTGCATATACTGTTTTCAAATGCTTTAAAGAAATTGTTTTTATGTGTGTATATGCTTCATGGATCGAATTTGAATTGTGATGAATATGCAAAAGAATTTGCATTGTGATATATGATAATTTATGCCATCGAATTGTGCTATGGCATTTTGATTTGATTCGAAAGAATGAAAGAAACATAAAATGCTAGTCTTGTGCTTGAATATGTGAACATAAATTGGTTGTGATTGGGTAAGAGAGAACCTACTTTGATAGTCACGTGCACGTTGACCCCCTTAGCCTTCTCCCTTTGCTGCTTGAGGCTTACGAGATCCGAAAAATAGACTCGTCGTGTTTACGGTAAACTTCGGTTTCCGTCGTGTTTAAGGAAATCTCGAGCCATTTGATTGTGCATTCACATTTGACGTGCATTGCATTTATGTATTGTGAGTTTGATGCATACATTGTTGACATTATTGTGCATTGGTTGAGAATTTGAAGAAATAAGAGTTTTGTGATTTCAAAGTGGATTGACTATGTTTATGAAAAATATTCAATGAGAGTAAACTTTTGAAAGGTTTTGCCTATCATTTTGTTATAAGCATGTTACCTACAGGCTTTCAAGCTCGCCTCCCTTTCATCCCCATCTCCAGGTTACGAGCGGGAGATCGGATGAAAGAAGGTCAAGACTTTGTGTTCGATTTTGCTTAGAGTGTAATTTGTGTAAAGTAGAATTTTGGTAATTGATATTGTATATGGCTTAGAATGCCATCGACGTTTTGTAAGAAAGAAATTCCTAATATGTATAGATTATGAAATTGTATACGAATTTGTGTATGGTTATGATTGATGAGAATGGTTGGGTTGTATAAGGTTTTGATTTATGAGATCGTGCATGAATTGTACTTGGATTATGAGATTTGTATGAGGCTATTGAGTTATGAAAATGAGAGAAGGAAAGAAAAAAAAATGTACACAGATTTGGATTAGTATGGACTGATAGTCTTAAGGTTTCCAACGCAAACGCTTTGTTTGATATTTGTTCATAGATGTCGGAAATTGCTTTCGATTCGTTAATGATTTGTTTCGCTTTGTGATCAATCGTTTATTCGTTCCGCCTCTTTGTGATTCATTCCGTCTCCCGTTTTCGGGTTGGGGCGCCGGTCTCCGAATCGGGTCCCAACAATCCAGCTAAGTAAGAAGTAGTTTGGAGGCTTTAGAATTCCATAATTGAATGATGGGCTTATACTAATTAATGATTAATTGGAAGCCCATATGTTCATTTAGAAATGGGCTTGTTTTGTTTTAATGTAATTGATTAGATTAATTATATTAAAACAATTTTTTTAAATGGAGAAGAAGCAATTTCGAAATTGTGTTAGGTTAGATGTGTAACCACACATTTGACATTAAAATACTAAATAAAGATGGTCTTTATTATGGTTCATCATTATTAAATGGAGTTATGAACTTACCATTAAATGGTTTAATGGTTGGCTTTTAATGTTGGCATGTAACCTATTTGCATTCATTAGATTAAAGATGAAAGATGTGCATTAGATGGACCATCTTCCTTCTTTCTTCTTGCCAAAACCGAAATGGGTATTCAATTATAGGTTATGGTCTTTTCAAATAGCCATTTTAAAGATAAATGAAGTAATTCTCATTTATTGGCTATTTGATGAGTTATTAATGTAAGAAGTGATGCATTGGATGCCTCTCACTCTTTCCATTCATGCATATTTCGAAATTGAGATGTAAGAAAGGCTTCTTGCATGGTTTTTAGACATTCTCTCTTTTCATGCAAGGTAGAACCGAAATTCCTAAGTGGAAAAATTGAAAGAGTTTCAATTTTGGTTCTTCTTCTTCTAAGAAAATCTCCTCCAAATATTTCTTCTCCTTTCCCACCAAAGGATTTTGTTAACCTATTTGTCCTTGAAGAACAAGTGGTAAATCTAATTGGTTGAGGATACTACAACAAGGAAGAAGATAGATTGCTAAAGGAAAAGACTCAAAGGCAAAGGATTTCGATACAAGAAGGAGAGGATAGCAATGAGGATTTAAAGTCATAGCGAAGGAGTCGGTAATTCCTTTTATCTTGTTTTGGTTTTATTATCCTTATACCATATCATGTATGGATTAGCATGTTGATTTGGATATATTGCTTCCACTGCAAGATGATTTCTTAAAAAGTTTTGAAATCTATCGTTTCTCCAAACTACGCATGCTTTCTTTTTCCGATCCAACAGCATAAACAGATAATGGACGTTGTGACCCAAGTTGCGATTATTACCGACCAGGCCTCAAGTCCGAGGGGATTTATCCTCGAATCTCAGACTTGACCGCCTCGAGCCCGAGGGGAGAAATCACGACGCGTCCCCATCGAATCTTGTTGAGCACTTGGGCACAACATGAATAATTGGAAAGAGTCACATATGCATTGCATTCACATGAATGACCTTTTGTGAAAATTACGACAGTGATGGCATGATTCATGTAAAGCTGTTACATGTTTCTGCAAATCATTATTTAATGTCATAAATTGTTATATTCTGCGAATTGAATACTCTTGTATTATCTTTATGCAGACGCCGTATGCGTAATCGTGATTTGAGTGAACCATCAATGATGGTTTCTCACTGAGTTGACAAAACTCACCCAAAATTTGCATCTATTTTTCAGGTCCTGAAGAATACCCCGGTTGACACGGGAGTATGTCTACTGTAGGCAAGTAAAGGATAGAGGTCGGGATCAGTCCGTGTCTGCATTAGTGTCTTATCAAATTGTATTTCGCAATCATTGTGCAACAATGCTTTGTATTTATAACGAGCCCATTGTGGTTGTACTGTTTTACACATTGACTGATTGTAAATTGTTATTGAATGACTGTAATAACTGAAAATGATTAAGTGTGAACATGGGCTCAGGTTTCTTACTGTTTATGCTGCGTTAATGAATGGTTCAAGGAAAAAAATAATAAATAAAAAGAGGAGAAAATGTTATACTGAGTTTTAATCGACTGATGTAATACGCCACTCTCGCGGGGCACAGACTCGGATATCACCAACGATATCGGGTTCGAGTCACTCGAGAGTGGGGTGTTACATTTAGGTGGTATCAGAGCCCAGCAATACGAATGTATCGGGCACGATCAAACATAGGTCAAATTGCATGCATTTGAGAAGTCGGTCGTTGCGAGGCACTCGTGGTGGTCGATCCTATTACGAGTCGCACGAGGATAAATCCTACGATGTGCATACGTGTTAAGTGACTAAGTGAGACCAGATAGAATGTGAGCCCATGAATGTGTATGGGCAATGAGGAATGGGAAAAAGGAAACATCGATAATGAGAATTATAATGTACTGTGGCTAGAATGACTATGTTGGCGTAGACTGATTAAGGAAAGAATTGATATCAAACTGAGTCCCCTGATTATTGTGGCAATATTACGAAGACAGAAAATTAATATGTCTAGAACTTGGAGAGGTCCACTGGAGATATGAGAAACATACTAGTTATAGTAGGCCTATGTGCAATTACATGATGAGGTAATTAGAATTCTGACTTGTATCTTCAACAAAATGGGAACTGGAAATGAGCAAAGAGTATATGGTTCGATCAGGCAGATATGGATTTACTACATTTGTGTTAGTGGATATCATAGATGATGATAGTGAGATTGTATTGAGATCGATAT
Source organism: Erythroxylum novogranatense (assembly GCA_029891385.1). Taxonomy (NCBI): domain Eukaryota; kingdom Viridiplantae; phylum Streptophyta; class Magnoliopsida; order Malpighiales; family Erythroxylaceae; genus Erythroxylum; species Erythroxylum novogranatense. The sequence continues at coordinate 12,321,581 of CM057225.1, read as the reverse complement.
TGTATTGTACCGGTTTACAAAGAACTGAAAGAGCAAAGTGCCTAGTAGGGTAAGAAAAAGTGGAAATGGTGAGACAAAAGTGTACAGATAATCTGAAAAGAACTCGTGAAACGGTTATTATCCTGAGCACATAAGCTTGAGACTGAAATGGGTATGCGAATATTGTGCTAAGAGTTTGGAAATCAGTATAATAAGATCATAAGGGAAAAAGACAGACTGACAATTTCTATTGATTGTATATCGGGAAATTTTGGATTGGTTGAAAAGATGTATATGGACAAAGAAATGGTAAATGGATGGGTAAATAGATAGAGATATAGTGGAGTTGTATTACCGATTTTGTCGTGTTTTGGGGACTGTGAATATCTTATCGTGGATTGTTTCAGAAAAATACAAAGATACGTAGCAATAACACGATGACAGTATATAAGCCAAGTGAATATGACCTTAAAAGGTCAAGCTGACACATTTATGATACAAGAAGAAAACTATGTGAAAAGAAGTACAATGACGAGTGGGAAAGGAAACAAGGATAAAGATAGTGAAACAATAAAAATGATAATGAATCAAGGATAGTGATATATAAAGAGAGTTGTCGCATTTAAGTCGATTTACCGTTGGGAGTATCTATTGGACAGTAAAGTTGATCATGATTAATGAAGCGTATGCGAAAGATACATGGAAATCATAGAGGAGATGATCGGTGAATGATTAAATATGTGCTACTATGAGTGGCTATAAGAGTAAAGTTCATAATGGATTAAAGTAAGACATAAGAGGACTTAATGTACCTTTATGAGAGGAAATGAACAAAAAAAAAAATATGGCATCATTCCTCTATGTGAGGATTAGCATAAACGGAAAGGAGTTTTATGGAAATCTGAATTATATAGGTTACTAATTGGTTCCCATATAAGAGGAAATGATTTCGGGTAATATGTATAGTAAAGTATAGGGTTAAAGAAAGTGTATTTAGTGCAAGGAATGTTCTAATCTTTCAAATTATGGCATAAAATTATTCTGACTGAGATCGTGTGTATAGTTGAAATTGAGCTTTTGAGATACTACGGATGCTTGAAAAGCAATTAGGGAAACTAGTTGGCTGATGAGAATTTGGTGAACAGTATAATGATGGTAGCAAGACTAATGGTCAAACAAAAAGTAGTACGGACGAAATCAAAAGTGAAATTGATTTAGACATAACAAGTGAAATATACGATTGAGGTTATATGTATTGTGTGTGTACGGGAATGTAAAGTATCCAACACCATAAGGGGAATTTTAATTTGAGGTGATTTTATTGCAATGTGAAAAGAATAGGTCTCCATATTTTTTATGCAAAAATGGTGAGAGATCTTGAATTGAATCTACGAAAAATAATATCAACCCACAAAGTGAAATACTCAAATAAAGTGGAATTTATGGAGGTACACGTATGAATAAATAGGCATTGGCATCGGTTGATGTAAACTCACAGCAATGGCATGAACGGAGAAACTTAGTAGAGATAAGAAGTCTGGGACACTAAAAATTTCATAAAGTATTGGTACCTTCATTAAGGAGTCGCAAATACACTAACTGTGGACTCATTTGGAAAATTTGTGATGTCATTAAAGTCAACTATGCCCAATAGAGATTGATACGAGGTAAACAAATGGATGACTATGATCATAGATGGAATGTGTTTGATAGAGTTGAAAGGTAAAAAGAGCTATATGAATAATTAAGGAACCTAACACTGACAAGAAACATACCTTTGGAGATTGGGCAGTGTGTGATGAAATGTCAAATGAGACAATATGTTAGAATGGAATAATATGAATTGAGTTGATTTGGATACATGGTGTTGGGGCTACAATCGAAATTGTTTAAAGCCTTGGCGATGTTGGATTCCTATAAGGTATACATCATGTAACTTGAGAAAAGTTTGGAGTTTGAACGGCATACACAATTGACTATTATACTGATAAAGGTCTACTGTAGTCTCAAATAGTGAACAGACAATTCTGAACTGAACTGAATAAATACCGATATTGGGGTTTCCACTCAAAAAGGCAAAATGTCACGTAGAATATGGAGCAAAAGGAAGTGTTACTAGACCATGGAAATTTGTAGATAGTGGAGCTAGATAGAGTTAAGAAAGGCTAAAAGTTCAAGAGTCAAAATGATGATTTCCATACTGCATCGGGACGTTCGAGTAAAATCGGAAGAACAGTATTGAGTGATTCAAAGAAGAAGTACATGTACCTGACAAAAGTGATTGAGCAAAGGAATTGGTGAGCAAAGAAATTGAATAATCGAAGCGAGACATTCTCGTAGAAATACGCAACGAGTGAATTTGAGTTACTAATAGGTATAGAACGAAGTGATTATAGGTTTGAATGTTCCACAGGCGAAGTGCTTACGTGTTTTGGCCTTCAGAGAATTATGACCTTGGTATATAGTTTTTGACTGAATGACCATAGGGCTTATGATGATCACAAAAAGGGATTGCACACGCTAGTATTACACGGAAAAGTGTCTAACAAGAGTCAAATACCAAAATTGAGTCGAGATACTTGTGATGAGTGAAACAAAAGAAAGTGACTTAGGAAAACTGAATGGATTAGAGAAGGTGGAACAAGATCGGACAAAAGAAAGAAAGTAAAATGCATGTACAAATAGTGTATATGAACACTAAAGAACAGTAAATTGATAAAGGAGAGGAGAGCCAATGGAATAGAAAGAATAAATGCGTTAGGCGAATTATCACCGGTTATAGCGAAATGGACATAAGTGTCACTGTGTTAGTAACAAAGGAAAGGGAAGTGGTAAAGACGAGATGAAGGGTCTTTTTGTAAGTACCACTTTGGTACGGTGTACTCTAGTCTGCATATTACTGGAGAAAAAGGTATTGGATTGATAAAATGTGATAAGTGAACAGGTTTAGAATTAATGACTTGATCCATAACGTCCGAAATAAAATTGGTGTCTATTCTGAAATTTGTCAAATAAGTGACTGAAAGACTGACTGAGGTTGTTTATTGTGATCTTGCGAAAAGTGAGTCATTGAGTGACAACGTGTATGAGGAATGTAAGAACATATGATAACTGTCATAGTGAAACATCGACTGAGAATTTCGAGGACGAAATTTTTATAAGGAGGGCGGAGTTGTAACATCCCACCCCCGACAGGAAAGGTAAAATAGTAATTTGGCAAAGGTCGAGAGTGATTAGGATTATAATGTTATGCATACTGGTATTGGTCAAACAATGAAATGGTGCACATGAAATAATTGTACATGCATACATGACATTCCCGGTTTTTGTGCCTAAGGCAATTTTATTGTGATTAACGTGGTTATTGGGTTTGAAAAATTATTTTGACTTATCCAGAATGTGTTTTATATTTTAAGGGATTTTTAAGAATTTTTCTGGAATTTTCTGGAGAAAATTCCCGGACCGAAAAAATCGCCAAGTGGCGAACCGATTGATTTTCAGTACCGCAATTTTCTGTAAAATGGGCTTGGACTATTGGGTTTAATATTTTGAAATTGTCTGTGGGATCCTTTGAAAATGTAAGATGTAATTTTTAATATTAGGATTAATTGATACAATTAATAGTTATTCCTTGAATTTTTGTCTTTATTCTTTTAAATTGGACATGTGTCATGGTGACACATCCCCATTTCATTAAACTCATTAAATGCTTGCTTGTGTCTCGATTCTTCCTATTGAATGCATGAAAGATGGATTTTCCTCCTTATTTTCCTTGCCAACCGAAATCTCTATCTTCCTTTTGGTCTCTCCATCGATTTTAGCTTATTTTCCTCCAACCTTGAGGGATTTCCTTTCATGTTTACCAACTTAAATCCTCTTACCTTCTTACCATGAGATAACCGTACATGAAGGGTAGAAAGGAAAGAAAGTAAAGTAATTGGAGAAGTTAAGAGTTGGAGTTAGAGTTGGAAGCCTTAATTCGGTAAGGTTTAATTATGTTCTTTTCTTAGTAGTTTGATGCATTAATTGGGAACTATTGTTCATTAAATATGAGTTATGATGTCTTGATTTCATGAAAACTATAGTTTGAGTTGTTGGATATAAGGTTATGTTTGTGCATGACTTGATGAAGTTAGCATGAATCATGTGTTTTTAACTTGGTTTTAGCTTGATTTTGGATTGATTTTGATGACTACTATTGAATGAAATGTAAGAGGTAAGTGCTGCCAAATTATGTTGGTTATTCCTAGTGAATGTAGGCATGATATAGGGACTGATTTTGTGTCTAATTGAGATGCTTATGGTAGTAGAATTTGAATTGGCATGATAGGAAGTGTAAGTTGAAGATGAAAACTGGAAAATGGATTGTGACCTACTGTACTTTTTTGAGCATAACTCATTGTGTGGTTATGCAAATGAGTCGAGGTTTGTGCCTAATAAAACTTTGGTTTGTTGGCTACATTTTTGTGTGAAATAGGTGTTGTCAAATTGTAACTCTAAGAGGTTGAAATTTGACTTGGAAAGTTACTGTTTTGACTTAGGTGAACAGTATCCGGATTAATAACCTGATTGTTTTGATGATTTTTCTAAATTAATTGAGAAGGAATTAGTAAAATTGGTCTTCATGAGAGTTGAAGCCTATATTGTTAGCTTTCCATTGCCACTGATTTTGCAATTTTTCGATCTGTTTATTGGGAGATATCCACTGTGTAATATTGACTGATTGTGAGCAATTGGTGAAACCTAGCTATCAGTGTAGGTATTGTGACCATTCTGACTAGAGGCAATTTTAGTAATTCCTGTGAATTGAATTGGCTTAAGTGGTCTTCTGAAGAGTTGTATATGAAACAATTATCTTGAAAATGGTATATAGAATGCTATTTTTAGATAACACAATTGGGACTTATGATTTTTTCAAGGATTGGACTGAAGTTAGGTTATGGACTGCTGAACAGGGCAGTAACTTGCAAGACTATTTTGAATTGGTTAATGATGGAATTTGATTCTAGGACCTTCATGAGAAGTGTATTAATGTGTTTTATCTTTTCATGGGTATAAAGTATGCAATTTTTCGACATTTGTACAAGAAGTTATACTGTTTGAAAAATCACTGTCCAGTTTGAGTACTTTCAGGGGCAGCAGCATTCACTGAATTGTTTGACCTAGTTAACCATTGAATTTGAATTTAGACTGTTCATGAAAGTTGTAGATCACATTGTGATCTTACTGAGCACATTTATTGTGTAATTTTTGACTAAGGAAATGGGAAGTTATTGAATTTACAAAATACTGCACTGGTTAGGAACTCATTGACTGGACAGAAACTTTGATTGTATTTTTAACACCCTTAGAGGTGAATTTGGCTTTTGGGTTCTTCATGAACATTGTAGATCTTTCTTTTCTCTATGAAATAGACATTAATTTTACCCAATTTGGAGTTCGGAGTAAGGAGTTATGACCTATGAAAGTTGGTATATCGGAGAACATTTTGCAGATCTGTCATGGAAGTAATGTAGTCGACTTGTATCTTCAGATAACTCGACTTATGCATACACAGTAGCATAAGTCGACTTGTTTTCTCATGTAAGTCGACTTGTCATCGACCTTTTCCATTCTTTTGCTTATAACTTGTCCGTCCGTCCGATTGACTGATTCTCGAGGCATCGGATTCATGACTTATTAATTTCATTTTCGAGACATTGAGAATTATTGGACGGAAATTGGCGTGGGTCCGGTTTATTATTTTCTGGTCTTTGTTTTATTTTATGGGACCTATAGAGGTCGAATTGGCGCCGTCGGCGCCATTGGATTTCTTATTTTGAAGCGGATTTTACGTGAAAAAGATGAGATTAGGCCGGAATATCATGATCATGCATTGTGCACCTTCTAAGTGTTACATGTGCATTCGAAATAGTTCGATTGAACAATTGATAATGTTTGTTTATCGTCAACATTATAGAGTCACACTTGGGCGTCGATCCACCGGCGTCACCGAGATCGCCAGATTTTGGCTCAAAATACGGATGAGTAACTAGTTGGTTTCTCAAATTCCTGAATGTCTAAATGCCCTATGTGAATTACTTGCCGAGGTGATTTACATAGATTACTAAAACATATTGGATGGAATTACATGCTTCTACTGTACTGAATGGAACTACTTGCAAAGGTGAATTGTATGGTTACTGAACTGTATAGGAATAAGTTGCATGCTTTTACTGTATTGGATTGGACTACTGCATGAAACTGAAAACTGCAATACTGGGCTTTTATAATCATACTACTGTAAACCACTGAGTACTGCATTACATGCATAAATGCATGAACAGATAATGGACGTTGTGATCCAAGTTACGATTATTACTGACCGGGCCTCGAGTCCGAGGGGATTTATCCACGAATCTCAGATCGTGTGGGCCTCGAGCCCTAGGGAGAAATCACAGCGCGTCCCAGCTGAATACTAACTGAGCACTTGGGCACAACACTGAATAATTGGAAATAGTCACATATGCATTGCATTCACATGAATGACTGTTTTGTGAAAATTACTGATTACGTGATGGCATGATTCACTGTAAACTGTTACATGTTACTGCAAATCATTATTTAATGCTGTAAATTGTTATGTTACTACAAATTGAATACTACTGTATTATGTTGTACGCCATGTGCGTAATGCATGATTTGAGTGAACCATCGATGATGGTTTTTCACTGAGTTCGCAAAACTCACCCAAAATTTGCATCTATTTTTCAAGTCCTGAAGAATACCCCGGTTGACACGGGAGTATGTCTACTGTAGGCAAGTAAAGGATAGAGGTCAAGATCAGTCCGTGTCTGCATTAGTGTCTTATCGAATTGTATTTCGAAATCATTGTGCAACAATGCTTTGTATTTATAACGAGCCCATAGTGGTTGTACTGTTTTACACATTGATTGATTGTAAATTGTTATTGGATGACTGTAATAACTGAAAATGATTAAATGTGAACATGAGCTCAGGTTTCTTACTGTTTATGCTACGTTAATGAATGGTTTAAGGAAAAAAATAATAAATAAAGAGAAGAGAAAATGTTATACTGAGTTTTAATCGACTGATGTAATACGTCACCCTCGCGGGGTACGGACTCGGATATCACCAACGATATCGAGTTCAGGTCACTCGAGAGTGGGGTGTTACATTAATTGTGAGTATGAATTGATTGGATTGTGAACTGGAAACTGACTGGATTATGATTGATAGAGAAATTAGAAGTAATTGGGTTCCAATAATGGATTTAGAATAGTTTAAGTGTAATTGATAATTGATAGTGGCTTATAGGAAATTTTCGGGAAAATCCGGGATGAAATGCCCGAATCGAAAATTTTGGAGTGACAGACCGATTGACTGTATAGTACTGAAAGAATTGTCCAATGGCAATGGAAAAATTAGAGTTATACTGTTAGGAAATAAAATGTTGAGCCATTGAAATTTAGAGACTGAAATTTGAACTGATTTGGAGACCTATGTCTATAAATAGTTAGGTTTGAGATTTTGGGGATTTTACCCTAAGGCTTTACTGTTTCTTCTCTTCCTCCTCCCATGGTGATCTTCGATCCCTCCCATCGGTGAGGTTCTTCGATCTTTCCTTGTGGTTTTCTCTTCATTGTGTAAGGCTAACTCGTTATTGTGGTTGATGAAGGTTGAGAAGGGTTGAGAGTGGTTAATCGGTGATTGGAGAAAGTTTTAGGGTTTACGGAAATTTGAGAGATTTGTGGTTTTGATCTTCGATTGGTAAGTATTTATGGCTTTAATGTTGGTATTAATGGTTAGTTGTTACATTTATGGCATTTAATGTGTTAGTTGGGGTGGTTTTAAGAGTATTAATGGCGAAAATCGATCGGAGAAGACGATCAGGCCTTCGCACGTCGCGACGAGCGCAGTGGCGTGAGGACTTCGTCGTGACGAGTAATTAATTTATTCGTCGCAACGAGCTCGATTGGACGTCGCGACGAGTGTGGATTTGTGCGTTGCGACGAGCGGTCTCCACGTCGCGACGAACGAGCTTCCCACGTCGCGACGAAGGGACGTAGGTCACGACGAGGGATGGAAATTCTGAATGAATGAGTGTTAGTTTATTGGGCATAATTTATTGTATAGACCTCCGATTGAGGTGATTCTTGATTCATTATGAACTAGAGAAAGAGGTCTACAATTGAGGATAATTATGGAAGTTAGAATTTAATTTAAATGGTATTGATTCATAGAGAATAAGGTCAATTATGGTTCACAGTGTGACCTAAGTATTGAATTGAGACAATTGGAATTTTAATTGGGATTTTCAATAGAGGTTTTGACCCAATGGATAGGGAATTGCTATAGGGTTTATGAATTGAGAAAATTGAACTGAATTTTTAGGAATGGATCAATTATTGTCGATTAATTGAACGAAGAGTTAGAATGGGGCATAAGAGTTCAAAATTGGATTTTAGTATCGAAAATCGTGAACATGCATTGTACATAATTCTATTGAGACATATGCATCACTGAATTGTTTAATTGAGCATTTAGTAATGGGACTGTATTTAACTGTTATAGAGGCGCCGTTGGATCGTCATTCCACGGACATTGTTGGGACTTCCAGGCAGTAGCTCGGAAGTTACAGGTGAGTAACCTAGTTGGTTTCTCAAATTCCTGATTGTCTAAATGCTCTATGTGAATTATTTTCCAATGTAAATTGCATGATTACTGAAATGTATATAATTGAATTTCATGCTTTTACTGGATTGGATTGGACTGCTGCGTGACACTAAGAAATGCAATACTGGGCTTTTATAGTCATACACTGAATTACTGAACACTGCATTACATGCATAAATGCATGATCAGAAAATGGATATGTGACCCAAGTTGCTATTATCACTGAAAAGAGCCTCGAGCTCTAAAAGATCGCATCGGGCCTCGAGGCCGGGGAGAAAATCGACGCGTCCCCCCATGAATCTTCGTGAGCACTTGGGCACAATACTGAATAACTGGAAGAGAGTCACATATGCATTGTATACACATGAATGATTGTTTTGTGACGATTACTGAATCATGTGATGATCTGATTTATTGTAAATTGTTATTTCATACTGCAAACTGTTATAGGCTACTGCAAACTGTTATATACTAATTGTATCTTATTGTGCCATGCTGTACGCAATCTGCGTAATGCATGATTTGAGTGAACCATCGATGATGGTTTCTCGCTGAGTTCGCAAACTCACCCAAAATTGCATCTAATTTTTCAGGATCGATAGAGTAGACTCCTAGCTCCGGAGATAGTCTTTTCCTGCCGTGCGAGCGTGCTGGCAAGAGAAGCGATGGCACACAGGTCGGTCAGCTGGGTTGGACTTTTACGGATGACTTAGGATAGATGCTTGTATCAGTTTCCTTTTTGGTGTTGTTTAGGGGACTGATAGACTTGTCTATTCTGTTATTGGATGACTGTATCAAGATTATTTTGGATTTTTAAAATTTACTGATTTCTGATATATTATGGTTTTTAATTATTGCGATGCCATGTGGATTAACAGTCGGATTTTCTGGTAGTGCACCTTTATCGTGGGATACGTGTCGGAGCGACCTTCGGGCATCCCGATGTGTACTCTACTGTGAGGGGGCGCTACATTCCATCTCCAATCAACCGCAATCCACATTCCCACACGATCCTACGCATGTCAGGTCTCTAAGGAAAAACCAAAGTTTCAACCGTGGGTCTCTACCCGACGGTTCACCCATCAACGCCGTCACCGGAGACTCCATCAACGCCGGTGGTGTGCGACGCCCATCTATGGCATCGCACAAGGTGGGTCGTCACCGATGGGTGTTCATCACCCATCGATTTTTCCAGAAATCATGGCAAAACGCAGATGATTAGAGATAACCCAGAAAATCGCAAAACAAATGGGAGAAAAAAAAAACGCAATTGCAGATAAATACAAGGGAGAATTCATACGAACAATCAGGAAACAATTTCCAGAAACTCAAGCATATGATTCAATAGTAAATACAAGCAATCTCCGAAGCCAAACATCGCATATTTGGGTTAGGGAAGAAATTAGGGATTTCAGTAGCAAGCATATATGAAATTGGGGATTTCAATAAATAAACCCTAAGAATTTGATTTCTAGATCCATAAATGCAAAAGCATATGCTAAAACCCAAAACTGATAAAACCAAATCAGATCGCATGCATAAACCTATACAACTCAGTAAAAGGCATAAAATTCATTCATGCTTGAAGAAACAATTTCCAGAAGCAGAACAAAACATGCATCGAATAACAAGGATTAAAAACAGTATGGAAACAATTTCCAGATCTAGCTTCGGAAACAAGTTCAAAACTTAAAAAAAAACAATCACCATTGTTATCTATCTTTTACCGAAGCATTAACATAAATCAACAACAACAATCAAGCCTTTAATCCAAGCTTAACAATTAAAGGAGGCTCTGATACCACTATTGGAATCCTACCGCGATCGAATCACGGATGCAGCGGAAACAAAAATTTTACGGATTCCGAGCGAATCCCGATAATTGAATAAACTTGAATTTAAAACAATAATCGGATTAGAAATCCTACCTTGTTCGCTTTCTGGAGAAAAACTTAGAAACTTTTTCTCTGAATGATCAATCACTAGTTGCTCACGTGTCCAACCTCTGATGGTATCCACAGAGCAATTTCCAAACTGTTTTGGAGGAAGAAGACAGAAAGTGCTAGCTTTCATAAAGCTTTTCCCTTTAAATAGAAAAATTAATATAGTCATTTATTAAAATAAAAAATCTCTAATTATAATTAGAATCAAATTCTAATTCTAATTAATTTAATTTTAATAAAATCAAATATCTCTATATTTGATTCCCAAAGTTTCTCAAACTTTATAATTAAGACCAACTTAATTAAATTGATTTTTCTTTCATAAATTGCTCTTTGATGTGTGACTCATTAGGTTCCTAATAATTTGGCAATGATTATAAATTATAATTCTAATGCATAATTAGAATTAGATAAATTAAAACTCCTTTTAATTTATCTTTAATTCTCCAATTAAATAATTCATAATCATAAATTATGATTGACGTCTAGCAACATGTCATAATTACCCAAACATTAGGAATGTCAATGTGATTGACTTAACCTGTCCATGCATGGCTATAATGTATAATTTAATCCTTTCGTCGTCTAATATTCTAATTAGACAGAGTATGGATATAGTGTTTACTCTTTAGTATCCAATTATGTTCGTCCTTGCTAATTAGTAATTGATTTATAATTGAAATTTGAAAACTCCTTTTCAAATATCAATTCACTCTGGCCAGAGAATTCCATAAATCATTACCAATCAAGAATAGTAGAATATTCTCTCTAATTACTTTATAGTGACGAATCCTTTATCGACTTACTCAATTATCTACATATGGGTCATATTGTATCCAATTACTACCGACAGAATTATCCTAGGACAATTCATAAGTAGTATCAAAATACAATAATTCTCATACTAGATATATTAGTAATCTCAAGTCTGAAGATTAATTATACAACCATCATTATGAGATAGTCCATAGACCCATAAGTAATATTCCATTTGGAATTCTCATAATCGAATTAGATTCGGTGATTTATTCTCTAATAATCACCCACACATTAGTTTAAGTATCTCTATACTTTAATTAATGAGATCAATTACTTTCTTCATAAGAAAGAAACATAATGTGTGCTAATTTTACCGTTTCATCAATATCCAGTCTTGATGAAACTACAATTAAGAACATTTAGGAATAATATATAAGTGTAAATTGAATCTCATAAATTATGATCTCATCATAATTTCAATTACACAATAATTATTCCAATGATTTTATCTTCTGAATAATAATTAAATAATTAACAAATTCATAAAGATAAAGAATGCCTTTAATTAATGAATAATAATGTCATACAATTATTTACAACCAAAATAAAATGGCTGCAAGGGCATAAACTAACAGACTAAAAGCAGACAAAGTTCTTAGTGTTCGACTATAGTATATATATAAACGAAAAGCCTCTAATGCTTCATAAATGGAGGCTTATTTGGAAATGTTTGAACCCAAGATAGAAAATTTCCACCTCTAAGTGAACTTTCATAATGTGCCTCTAGAGTATTGGTCCACAGAAGGATTAAATCACCTAGATAGATCTTTGCACAAATCAATCTACCTAGATTAACCAACAATAACCCTAAATAAGATAGTTATGTTAATATGTGTGTGGAAGTCTCTATGGGTAAGGAGTTGCTTGAAAACATCAAAATAATAAAAGTTGACAATGAAAAGAAAATAATTGAATCTACTATAAGGCTGACTTATCAATAGAGACCCACCAAGTGTGATAAAGCTAATGTGTATATCCTAACTAGAAGGAAGTTGAAATTGATGAATAAAATTACTATTAAGGAACCAAATTGGGAAGAAACAAGTGGAGATACGAATAAGAAGTGAGATGGAGTTAGAGGAGATGATTAAAACTCATGATCAACATGAAAGCTGGTAGAGATTATTGATGATTAAGGATTAAAAGCCTACATAAATGTTATCCCAATTATTGAAGTGAAAGTTAGGAAATCTTCTCATGTTAAAAATATGACAATCACTAATACTCTTGTGATACTAAAATTTCATAAAGAAGTGGAAAGTAGTGAATTTCCAAAGGAATGACCTCAAGAAACAAACTTGAATTATCAAGATATTGGAAATGGCTCGCCAAGTACTTAATACTCTCCCACGTTAAACAAGACCTTACCAAATATTGGAGAATTACTTTGGAAGGGAGTGAAGGAGGAAGAATGAGAATCAGCTCACCCTTACTTTATAAATCTCATTGCTTATAATTTGAGAGAACTTAACATTCTCAAGAGGAAAAAGGTCTTAAATAATTTTGTTTTTTCTGATAAAATATATTTTTCATGATTTCTTGAAGACCAAAATAAAGGATTGTCACTTACAAAATGGTTTCTAGTTTATAGATAAAAGATGGAAAACTATCAATGATCAGGTTGAGCACTACAATGACAAGTTCTTGATCTCCTTTAACTTTAATTTTACCTAATTTCTTCACAATAGTCAATCAATTTAATTTATTCATTGCCATGTTACAATATTAAGAAGTATTACTAGAATAGTTTTATGCTACCAATCCAAAATCTTACAGGAAACATCTTTGAAAAGATTTGATAACTAACTATGTTTGGGTTACAATTATACAACTTATTCTTGATGACTTCAATTGCACCTTATCATCTCAAAAAGTAAAGTGGATAAGGACTAAAGCACAACAATGTGAATTTTATAAAATTCTTACAGGGATAACATATAATAATTTATACCTTTTCTCTTTTATATATATATATATATATATATATATATATATATATATGTTTAATCTTGTTTCCTTTAAATTTTCATTGATAACTAAAACATATTCTTTTCAAATATCTACTTCTAAAGAGTATAGTCTTTAGTAGATTCATTATTTAGACTAATTACTTTTATTTTAACATAAACATCTAACATTAATCTTATTTATTTAGAGAAATACTATTCAAAGGAAATTAATATAACCAGCACTTAAGTTTGACTTACTGTTAATTATCCTCACAGGTTATAGTCTAGCAGAACTCATTTATTTATAGCATCTTAATACAGAGTACACCTCTTGGCTTTTCTCGGTGGTCGGAAATCACAACGGGACTCGAAGCTGGTAAGGGGTATGTAAGTAAAGATTTGTTTCTGCTCAGATTTTAGAAAGAAGGTTTTCTGATGCCGGACGTGGCCTGCATTTAGCTTGCAAACGTTTAGCCTTTGAAATGGTGGCAGTGGTTCTTTCTCTCATGTCTTCCTTCTCTTCACAAACTTTGTCCCATTCAAAACACTGAATCAGTGACCCCAATTCTAAGGCAATCATCTTCATTGACAACCCATTTCCCGGACACCTCCTCCTCCCAGACCCAAATGGCATAAACCTGAATCCATCTCTCGCCCCCTCTACTCCTTGGAACCTCTCTGGCATGAACTTTTCAGGGTCATTCCACAGAGTCGGGTCATTTTCTATGCCCCAGAGATTCACAATCAGCATTGTACCTCGAGGAACGCGGAAGCCTCCCACTGTGCAATCTTCAGAGGACTCGTGTGGTACTCCTAATGGAAGTGGAGAGTACATTCGCAGGGTCTCTTGGACAACGTTATTAAGGTAAGGGAGCCGAGCGATGTCGGATTCATCAATCAAACGGTTGTGTCCTATTTGATCGTCGATTTCCTTTTGTGCCTTCTTCAAAATTTCTGGGTGGTCAAGCAAAAGTGCAACTGCCCACTCCATTGTACTGACCGAAGGCTCTGTTGCTCCAACTAATAAGACCTGTCATAGGAAAACATAAACTAATACACAAACTTGGCGGAAGGAGTTTTCTCATGAATAAGAATAACTTCCAAACTGTATGGAAGTAGATGAAGATAATTATTCTCTTCAACTTTATCTGTTAACTACATGTTTTGTCCTTAGCAGATGCAATCACTGGTTTTACTTGGTACCGAGACTATTATGACCAAATAAATGTTGTCGAAATAGAAAATTCTTATCACCAATTTTGGCATCTATCTTCAATATGTAATAGTTTTCTTAAATTATGTAAAGCTATATATCTTTTAACTTCTATTTTCTTTTTGTTTTTAAAAAATGAAGAAGGTCTTACAATCATTAGGCCTCTGATGATCTCATCGGTATAGTATTCAGGTTCCCTTTCCTGCAGAGACAGCAGAACCTCAATCATATTCTTCTTTTCCTCGGACAAAGAATAACTTCCACTTCTCAACCCCTTCCTTTGCGCTTCAATCAGACTCTGCATGAATTCGTCTCTCCTCTTATGCAACTCTGTCATCTCCTTCTCTTTTCGACGTTCCGCCCACCGCATAAACGGCAAGTAGTCACTAATATACGGCAGACCACTCAGTCTGGTAGTCTCTGCAACAATCTGCTGAAACTTTTTCACTTCCTTCAAATCTGCTCCATTTTCACCAAAATACCGTTTCCCAGCAATCATTCTCATCATTATATTCAGTGTTAGCTCAAAGAAGACTGTCCTCATCTCAACTGCTTCATTTTGTTGATTTGCAAGTCTACGTATGGTTGACTTGATCTCCTCGGCGCGAATACTCGACAGCATTTGTAGGCGGTTGGCAGACAATACCTCGATGGATGAGATTCTCCTGAGGTTTCTCCAGTGGTCACTGTATGACGCCCAGGCCATGGTTGTGTAGTTGTATCCCAAGTGCTTTCCTACGGTGAATCGAGGCCTGTTGGCGAAAACCATGTCGTTCTTGGTTAAGCATTCTTCAGCCAGTGAAGGCGACGAGACAACAAGAACTGGACGAGACCCAAATCGAAAGAAGAGTAGAGGGCCGTGGGAATAGGAGAGCCGGGCGAGAGCTCGATGAAGGGGCGTTTTGAGGAGGTATAGGTGACCGATTATGGGTAACGAAGGATATGGATTTGGTGGAAGGTTTTGGAGCTTGTGAAGAAAGTGGCCAGTGAAGATGTAGAGAAGCAAGAAACCTGCGAAGTACAGGAACATATCTGCAGACATTGAAAAATCTTCCGATCTAGGTTCTTGCACAGTACACCAACAATTCAGGTTTAATTATATCAACCATGAAACTCCACTTGCTATGATTTCCATTTGATTATTCCTTTTCCCAATCGTCATAGTAGAAATTAGTCAGACCCTTCTCATGCATATTGACCATCAGACAGCTAGTTTAGGGGAAAAAGATTTATTTCGCAATCGCATGGCACCGAACAACGACTTACTTTGCTTCGGATAACGACTGAATTGTAAATAATTGAGGATGGTGAAGAAAAGGTTGGAACTGGAAAATGTACTTAGGATAATATGGAAGACTTTGTGAACTAACTTTAGACCGAATGCCACAAGAAGGGAAATTTAATATAATTAATTAAATATATTAATTTAATACATTAAAATTAAATATAATTAATTAAAATATATTAAAATTTGATATAAGATTTGAACCAACCCCCTTATTCTTAATTACATTGCGAATCCAGCTGTGACTGGCTCCACTAGTCCAAAGTCAAGAAAAGGATTCTTGTGATTGCGGTCATCTTACGCTGTATCTTCCTAACAAAGAAAATTGAAACATGGCAGAATTTAAATCTTGAGTGTCCCTCGAATCAGTGAAATGCAAGAATGTACATGCTGTTGACGTTGACCACTGAATAGATTAGTTTCTTTCCGCATCAACACCCATATATTATTTAAACTAATTATGAGTAAAATTTTTAAAATAAAATATAAAATACGAGAACACATAAATAAAACTATTCGACCAAAGCACAGATGTTTGGAGTAATTGCTTTTTGTCCTGTTGTCATTTTTTCAGCAAGCTGTCCTTTATATCACATAAATATATCTACGGTTCCACGTTACCAAGCCAACCTGATTGATCGTCGAGAACAAAGCGGAGACGGAAAAGAGGAAGGGAAATGAAACAGATCTTGTGTTTTGGTTTCTATACTTATTTTTTCATCATCCAACTCACCAGAAGGTTATTCGCATGTCAACTCAGTCTAACATATGCGGTTGTTTAAAATTTAAAATTTAAATTTTAAATTTTACCTCTGGTAAAAAACTATTCAATTTAAACAAAAATTAATCTAAAAATAAATAATTAAAAGATAACTATCCAATTCAAGCAAAAATTAATTTAAAAATAAATAATTTAAAAGTATCTTTCCACAGTAAGAATTCTCCTGCAACACTCTAGGCAACAAAAACAAATCATTCAAAATCATATACGCACCGGACATATCCTCTCTATATATTTAAGTCTTTCCAAATATACCCATCAGAATGAACTCTCTCCAACTCACCTCTGGTCTTTACGCCATTTCACATATCTCAAATACAAGACACCATCTTTTACAGACTACTCAGATAAGGAAAGGATTAGAAAAATAGAAAAAAACAACAAAGAGATAGAGACAAATATATTAAATAAACAAGAACCTAAAAAATACAAAGGTATAAGTAGAATATGCAACCGTATTGAGTTTTGTTTCATTGGTATTTGACTGTGATTTTGGGTTTTATTTTCAAAATATTTAAATTATTTATCTTGATATTAAATATGCATTGATGTGTAAAGGATAAATTTACATGACGATTTACATTAACAATAAAGTTATTGATATTTTTGTGATAAATTAAAAGCTTAGACATTTAGTTCATATTTTTAATAATATCAAGTGACAAAACAAATGATAAATGGTATTAGAATTTACTGTCAAATAGTAATGAAAATTCTTATAAATGACTTTAAGATTTAATGACATACGTCATTAAAAATCGGGAGAAAATTAGGTTAAAAATTGAAGAAAATTGGATTAGTAGATTAAAAGACTAAGAAGAGATCTTGAGAGAGTGACATGTGGCAATTAACAAGTGTCACTTGCCACTACACTTGTCATAAGCCATGAAATTCATTAAGTGAAAGACCCATATTTATGGTCTTTCACTTATCTTTTACAAGACATCCTTCATTTCTCCATCTTCTTCCTTTTTATTTTCTCCATCTTCTTCATGTGTTTTCTTCCTCAATCACGACCCTCACTCTCACCCTCATCATGTTGAACTTTGTCTAACTTTTTCACTTTACTTCTTCAAGAATTATTGTCCTCTTCATTTCTTACTAAATACCCAACCCTACCATCCTAAAATGATGATGCACGTGTAAGAGAGGGAAGCTAGGGTTAAGTGAGATCTTGAAGCGTTTGAAGAATTTAAAGCTAAATCAAGTAAGTTATGCCTTAAATATCATGAGTATGGTTAAATGAAGCTAGAATGATGAGTAGATTAAGATCTAGGATTTGATTATGCAATGTTTATGCATATGTCGTGGGTGATGAAAATTGATGTAAATGTCTTGGTTATACACATGCTTGATAAGTAATAATTCATATGTTGTTATAGAGATGTTTTGAGATTGAATGATTATCAAAGTGGTGTTTAGATGAGTGCAGAAATTTGTTTATGAATGGGTAAACATATATGTTCTGTTTT
Organism: Erythroxylum novogranatense; assembly: GCA_029891385.1. NCBI lineage: Eukaryota > Viridiplantae > Streptophyta > Magnoliopsida > Malpighiales > Erythroxylaceae > Erythroxylum > Erythroxylum novogranatense. The sequence continues at coordinate 12,303,464 of CM057225.1, read as the reverse complement.
TGGTTAATGGTCAAATATATAATATGAATTGTTTGTGAATGATGTTGAATTGAAATGGAGTTGAAAATGAGAAGTAAATGAAGTAGAAAAGGTGATCTTAGTATAAGATAGATTAGGGAAGAATCTGAATTGAAGTTAAAAAACTAGGTTCATGTCTGTGGAAGTTCGCCGCAGCAAACTTTTGGAAATTAACCATGGCAAACTTGAGGACTAGCAGGATTTCTTTCGGGTAAAGTTCATTGCGGCGAACTTTGGGTTTTACCGCGGCGAACTTGTGAAATTGTTGCGAGAATTCCTCTCTAAAGGAGTTCATTGTGGCGAACTTTTAGAAGTTTGCCATGGTGAACTTTTCTCTACACTGAACATGATTCAGTATTTTGGTCATATCTTTTTTTGTGGTTATCCAAATGGATTGATTCTTAATTTGAAGTAAATTAGAGACATAAGCATACAAATGATATGAAAAAATTAAATTCTGAATCGAATTCAAAGAATTTCAATTTTTGGGTGGAATTTGAGCATAGGATATTGTCTTAGAATAAAAGTAGTCCAAAAATATTTAGAGTATAACTTTTACAATATTAAACCAAATTGAATGATTTTGGTGTCAATAGAAACATAAAACATAGAGGAACACATTTCTAGAAGAGAATATGACCAAATTACATCATTTTTGCTTTCTAATTGAATGTGAACAGTAGACTCGAAAGTGTGACTTGGAAAAAAATTCTAGAGTGATTCAATGAGAATGAAATGTGATTTTAATGCTTTTAGTGACGCATAAACCTAAATATAAATTATATTTAGATGAGTTTTGATATGGGAAGGATTTTGTGATGAAACTGATGAAATGATACATAGGATTTTCATAAACATGCATTGTACCTAATTCATTTCATACATGTGCATTATTAAACACTTATAATTGTGCAAATTGTGATATATGTGTATGTTATTTGATTTAGAGGAGAAATTGAAGGCCACTTCCAAACTTTAGCTTCGGAAGCAACTTGTGAGTAGATCTAGATGGTCTCATTTCATTCTTTGTTTTATTTGAATTTTGTATTAATTGACTATTGGATGATGTTATGAATGTGACTGATTGTGTTGATTTCCGAACGGGAGGTCCGATGATTGTAATGCTTGGTTGATATTGAAGTGTTGCTTGTATGTGAATGATATGAATTAAGTGTACATAATTTGATGATAAATGTGTTTCGAATGAGCATTTGCATGTATGTGAAGATATGATTCTCAACTTTAATATTGAATGCCGGACTAAGGTTCGATGATATGTAAATGTGAGTGAATGGGAATATGCAAATGTCAGTGATGCATTCCATATCATTAATGCATGAAACATAATAACAGTTATGACCAGAATAGTCACTAACTAGAGCTTAAAACTCAAAATATGAAAAGAGTCTCGAGCTCAGAAAATGATTCAGAGCCTCAGACTCAATATTTAATGAGCCTTATACGGGATAATTATCAATAAGCCCTATATGGGATAATTTAGACACTCGGTCACAACAAAGTAATAAATGAAAAATTGGTCTCATGTGCACTGCATATGCATAATATGAATGATTAAATTGCATTGAATGTGAAATGTGAACTGATGTGAATGTGAATTATGTATTATGTGACTGGATGAGCCATCGATAATGGTCATTCATTGAATTCATAAAACTCACCCAATATTTGCAAATATTTTTTAGGATCGGAAGAATACCTAGTTAGGCAAACAGAAGTATACCTACAACATAAGAGCAAGGGATAGAGGTTGGGATTAGTTCGTGTCTGCATTCTTATTTCTTATTTTTATATCAAATTGTGTTTTTCGTAATGATTGCATCATATGTATGTAAATAATTCTGTTATGTAACACCTTTCCAAATTGGAAATATTAGTAAATGATTTTAAATTGTAATGAAATCATGTTTATAAGTGTTTTACCTTTGTAATGGGCCTAAGTGGAAAGTGAAATTTCGATGATTTGTGTAATGGCTATAATACTATAAATGAAAATGTTATGAAATAAAGTGGGCCCGATTTGATGATTGACTTTCGCATATGTTGATGTATTTTAAAAAAAATATACTGAGTTTTAACTGATTGAGTGTTCTAGCACATCACCCTCGCGGGGCACGAACTCAGATATCACGTACGATATCAGGTACATATCTTGTGAGAGTAGGGTGCTACATTGGTTAGTATTAGAGCCCATAATTACTATCTTATATGGGCATTTTTTAAAATGTGTCAAGTTACATGCATTTTAGATATGTCATAGCAGACAGTAGTAACTGATCCTAAATCTGAGTCGCATGAGTATGAGTCACACGCATGAGCATGTGTTAAGTGCTTAAGCTGATGGAAATAATGAGAAAAGTTCATCATATGTCAGAATGTGAGAAAATGAAAGTTTGTGGATATTTAAAAATGAGAAATAGTATATGATTGGATATGACAGACAAATATTTAACACAATTGTATTGGTGGATGTATTATGGAATACGATATTAATATTGTACTGTGATGATATAACCTCGAATGTGAACCCAATGTGATTGTATTGTTATGGATTATTTGAGGAAAATAAGGATATAAGTAGAAATGATGAGATTAAAGTGTACAAGTCATGTTAAAAGAAAACAAAGTTTTCTATAACCTTGAAAGGTTGAACTTAGATTTAGAATGGTTGTGTGATTATCATGATAAGAGTTTATGATTCAGTATAAGAATATGTCTGTGAAATTGAGAATAGAAATTTATAATGATTATGCATCAGTAATCCTGAATGGACTGAGGATATATATATGGGAAATGAAATAGACATAATTGTCTTTACAAGAGATGAATGATGTGTAGTAAGAAGAAAGTTAGAAATGCATATAAGATAGGGTTTTATCCAAGAATGAGAAAGAGGTAAGCCAAAGCCTCCAAAGTTAAGTTAGTTTGTTATCATAAGTACATATTTGATAATGGGATTACTATGACAAGTGAGAATATTGGGTATATATGTATTCCATGTGTGAGATAATATAGGAAGCAATCTAAGACTTATTGATTATTGATAGTCATAGTTCCCATAGTTCAAAGTCTAAGATGAATTAGAGTAATACATGAAAGTGCTAATAGTGATCAATAGATGATAGATTGAGGTTATTAATTATGTTACTATGGGTAATGAATTTTGTGAAAAAGAAGAAGGGCACGATTGTGGCACAATCCCCACGATCAAGGACAGATACAAAAGGAGAATTGTTGTCCTGAATCAAATGAGATTACGGTATACTAAATATAAGTTATTAATTGGTGAATTGTCTTAAAGGACATCTCTGGAAAAGATGGAATGATCTTGATGGTATATATACCAAGGTATTAGAGTAAATGAATTGTTTAATGCTTTAATGAGCCTTATTAGAAAGGATATTGTTATCATATAAGTTATGATCGAAATTACTCTCCTTGAGGTTACTAAGAATGTCTGATAAGCAATGATGATAATAGTGGATCGATAAAGGTTACATGAACAATATTGATGAATGTAGCAAGAAATCTTCTTTTGAAGAAGAAAAATTTCACCGAATTAGGTTAAGTAGATCAGATAGCTTACTTTAAGAATAATTAAAAAAATCATAAATGAATATGTAATGAATCAAAATTGAATATTGGAGTCCTAATCCTACCAGAGACTCAAGGATGCGATGTAGAATATACTACCCAGAGTGTATGCATTTTTGTTGAGGTAAAGTATCCAACTAGGTGAATGGATTCTTGAAATTGAGGTGACATTAAGTATAAGAGATACAAATCAGATATGATGAATGTGTTACCAACACAGGAAGTTAATTTTGCAATTAAATTGAAATATATGGAGAAACTTGAACGAATGAGGAGGCATTAGAATAAATTCATATGAAAATCAGAGAAACTCAAATGATTTGAAAAAATCATTCGAGAAAAGAAGTCAATTGGGAAATAGAAAATAACATGAGATAATACTATTTCATTGAGGAATTAGCTTCTTAAAAAATTACGAGAACAAATCATAGGCACAAGGAGTTTTGGGTTATAACTGTTGGAGTTAACAATGCCCCCATGGTATTATGGTATTGAAAATTAAAGTGATCCAAGCAAAACTGAATCAATTAGTGACGATGATTATAAATGATATATCGAGTGTATTCGAAAAGCAAAGAGCCTATTTGTGAAACTTGAGGATAAATCTTACATATCATGAATGAAAAAATAGTTATGGGCTGAGTTCAATAAGAGTGAATCTTAGCTTAATCAAATAAAATGTTGGATCTTATAATAACTGAACATGGCATATCGAGAGACCCAAGGAACATAGAGGCAATGAAGAAGTAAGAAACTACAAAGAATATATGAGAGATTTGGAGATTTTTAAAACTAGCTGTACGTTGGATACAACTATTGACTGTAAAGGGGTTTTTACTGATCTTATCTCGTGATTAAAACGTTTGAGGAAAAATGTGTAAACTGTATCAGTGATGAATGTAAAGAGAGATTTGAGGAATTATAACACCAATGATAATAATATCATTTGAAATTGGAGATTATGTGGTATTTAATAAGGTTTCATATTAGAGATTGGGATGAAATCTAATGCAGCATAATAAAGTGATTTAATATGCATTAAGACAATTAAAGTCTTATGAGCTGCTTATTTGATACCTAATTTAGAACTTGTTGTTATAGTGATTACTTTGAAAGTTTGGAGACGTTATACGTACAGTGAAACATTTTGGATCTATATATAAATATACAGATTGTTAAAGTTTGAAGTAATTATGGAGTTTGAAAGAACTGAATATAAGGTTGAGATAATGAATAGAGTTGTTGAAAGATTTTGATTAAGCAAATGAGTACTTTCCCAATAAAGCTAGTGTTGTAATTTGATACATGGAACGGAAAAAATTCAATAGCTGTATAACACAAATTCAGGTATTGAGGTTACAAAGCCAAGTGCAATGAAAAGAATAGAATGAGTATTGAGGTTACAAAGCTAGGTGCAATAAAAACCATAGAATGTTGAGATGAATTTTGGGCAAATCAAATTACTCTTAGCTATTGAATTTAAGATCAGTTTCATATGAAAAGATTAACAAAGCCCAAATTGAGAATTCAGAAATTGTAGATCTTATTGAGGACTCAAAAATGAATCCGAATTTGAGTTGAATTGTAAAATGATATTTGGTGACTGAATAAAAGGGATGTGTACCTAATAAAGATAATTGAACGAAGAGATTACTAGAGAAAGCACAAATAACAACCTAAGTTATATATCCTATGTTGGATCCCATTTTCAGAACCCAATCTCAGAATCATAAATCAAAAACATGTACTCAACGTGAGCAAACTTATACTTAGCGAAAGCGAAAAAAATCGAAATCGGAAAAAAAAAAGCGAAGGAATTAAAATCGAAAGAACGGAACACAAACAAAAATCGGTCAAAAACAAACGGATCATAAAGCGAAGGAAATTGAATCCGCATGCAATTTCGAAAATCATAAAGCAGAAATCAATCAAAAGCGGACTCGAAGAAACGGATTTACAAAATTTTAGAATCAAAGAAACCAAAATGATTCAATCAAACTTATGGGCAATTTTCGACATCCGAGATACGCAAAAACTTAGGAAAACTAGCGTTGGAAACCTTAAGATCCTTTTGATCTAACCCTATCCGAAACGGTATAATTTTTTTTTCTTTTTCTTCATTCTTTGTTCAATCTCATACAAAGCAATTTAATTTCCCATTTGGAAATTCATCATCAATTTACTTGATTCTTCATATTCAAATCATAACCATCAATTTACAAAAAATCTTATTATTCCTTTCTTTTGCCAATAGACACTTAACACACATAACCATATATCCACAATTCATACACAATAAGCACTTCAATATCTCAATTCCAGCAACACAATTCATCGAACCTCCTGTCCGGAATCCCAACACAAACAAACACATTTATATACTTATAACACTTTAATAGTTCTCAATCAAAAATCAGAATCATCGGACCTCCTGTCCGAAACCCAAATACAATCAATCATATTCATAATCATATGCAATTTGTATACAAAACCATAATTCACTTTTTCTATTCTATACACAAATCCATAATTCTATTACATACTCCAAAAGAAATACATCACCAAGCAAAAGTGGCATTTTCAAGCCACGATACAACATCAATTCCAAAATTCGAAAGTACACAAGAATATAATAATTCCATAATCCTTCACAAAAGTCTAAAATCTTATTCTTACAAACAATGAACTTAACCCTACAACATAAATACAAATGAATAGACGTCATCACTTTCTTTCATCCGGTCTCCTTCTTGATACCTGGAGATGGGGATGAAAGAGGATGAGCTTTACAGCTCGTGGATAACATGTTTATAACAGAAAAATAAGCAAAAATCATTTTTTTCAAAACTTTTGCCATTTTATGGAGATTTCCCAGTAGAAAAAATTTGGCAAAATGCTTATTTCTCAAACTTTTCAACTTTTCAAATCATTCATGATCAATTTCAAAAATTTCACGGTTGAAAACCTTAATTGCTTATTTCTCAAAATCCTCAAAATTTTCACAATTCATGAACAATTCCCAAAACATGAATGCAGCACATTATAACACACATAAGCATATAACACATCAAAATTTTTGATTTGGGTAGTCCAGAAACAGAACGTACTGCACATTCCTACATAGCGGTCCTGAGAAGTCGTGAATAGAACGTACTACACCTTCCCGCATAGCGGTCCGGTGTAGCCGTGAACTTATGGGAGTCCTTCATAGAGCTTTAATGCTACTAGCGGGCAGGAGGGCGAAGCCTAGACAAGTGCACTTGACCCTCTTATGGGACCTAACCAAACCCACATAACAGACAATTCACACTTGAAAATCGGACTGCCCGAAGGCATATTTCAAAAACTTAATTTTTCATAATCTTGTCATATCAGACACATTGATATTCACAATTTCACAAAGCCAATCCAATTCACATAACAATATTTCAATCACACAAAGAATGCAACATTTTAGCAACAATTTCGAATCAATCAAACAATCATTCAATTGCATCAATTTTATCAAAGTATTCAAAACAATGAATTTAACCATTCGAAAACAATAATTTGAAAACCCGTTCACTTTCTTGATTTTTCGAAAACACATACATAGCTTATAATTCAAATTATAAACATGGTACCCACCTCATTTCCATCTTTAGGCGTGCCCACGCCAAATCTCTGAATTTAGACCAGATTTGGGAATTATGGATTTGATTTCCTTCGTTTGCGTCCGCACGCGCCTTATTTGATTTCTCTTTCGCTTTTGCCCTTTTTATTTCGCTTTTTGTTTCCGTTTAGGATTCTATTTTTCGGTTGGGCTCCGGTCTCAAAATCAGGGCCCAACATCCTAGTAGGAATACACTGAAATAGTATTTAGCGACTAAGGAAGTAGAAATAAATGACTAAATATTTGAATTGCCAATAGTCTTACCTGTTGGAGATATGTTTAAAAGATTATACTTTGGAGTTCATAAGAACATATGATTAATATGTTGTTTTAAATGACTATCATTAACATAGTGATATCATTAGAATACTGTATGAGTTGTTATATGACAAAAAGGGTCGTTCGCCCTTACAATGAAATGAAGAGGGCCTAAAAATGGTAAAAGGCCAAAATTAATTCGAGACACTATTAGTATGTGAAATGAATCTGTAATAGGAGTTAAGTGATTCAAGAAAGATGAATGAGTTAAGTGGATCAATATCGAGGTTATGGAATGTCATGAGATAGACATAAGATTTGAGTGTATTGACACTAAAAGGATGTAAAATAGCAAGCGAAAGATGAAATACTTCTGAGAGTGTCACCTTGCCAAGGTGTGTTTAGATAAAGATAAAGGTGTGAACAGGTTAGGAAAAAGGGGCAACTAAACTCGACATAAATTGGTTCATATAAAACTATTGTGAGAATAGGACCATAGATTTATGAGTTAGTATTACCAGTAGAAGATGTTTCAGATTCACAGAGTGTTACATGGATATGTTTAGGAAATATCATTATGATCTGGTATATGTGTTATTAAAACTGGAAGTGAAATTTTTTGAGTAATATGAAACTCATCAAGGAAATAGTTAAGATAGTGTGATATTTGAACAAGTGATTGAAAGACATAGTGAGTCTATCGATTATGGTCATTTGGATGAAAGTATTTAAGTAAGGAGGTTATATGGGAAACGAAGGAGCATATGAGGAAAGAATACACCTGCCTTATTGATCAATCAGATATTAATTTCGAGGATGAAATTTCTTTTAAGGAGGGGAGACTTGTAACATCCTATTACCCTTCTTAAGGTTAAAATTGTAAATGTGAGAGATTACAAAAAAAAATTAGGAAACACATTTTATGCTCATGCATTCCATGATATGCATATGCATGTGAATAGTAAATTTTGCACACATCAAAATGACTGTACATGCATTCATTGACATTTCCGAATAAAATTGTTTGTAAATGTGATTTTATTAGAAATTGTGGTTTGATTGTATTAAAAAATTTATTTGGAGATTATGATTTTTAATTTAGAATTTTCAAAATTTTTGGAGATATTTCTAAAAAATTGTTGGGTATTTTAGCTAGAAAAATTGCCAAGTGACAAAACAAATGATAAACGGTAAAATTTACTGTCAAATAGCAATGGAAATTCTTATAAATGACTTTAGGATTTAGTGACATACGTCATTGAAAATCGGGAGAAAATTGGGTTGAAAATTGGAGACAAATGGATTAGCAGATTAAAAGACCAAGAAAAGATATTGAGAGAGTGACATGTTACAAGTGACAGGTGTCACTTGCCACTCCACTTGTTGTAAGCCACGAAATTCATTAAGTGAAAGACTCATATTTATGGTCTTTCACTTATCTTTTACAAGACATCCTTCATTTCTCTATCTTCTTCCTTTTTATTTTCTCCATCTTCTTCATGTGTTTTCTTCCTCACTCACGACACCTCACTCTCACCCTCATCATGTTGAACTTTGTCTAACTTTTTCACTTTGCTTCTTCAATAATTATTGTCCTCTTCATTTCTTACTAAATACCCAACCCTACCACCCTAAAATGATTATGCACGTGTAAAATAGGGAAGCTAGGGTTAGGTGAGATCTTGAAGGGTTTGAAGAATTTGAAGTTAAATCAAGTAAGTTATGCCTTAAATATCATGGGTATGGTTAAATGAAACTAGAATGATGAGTAGATTAAGATCGAGGATTTGATTATGCAATGTTTATGTATGTGTCATGGGTGATGAAAATTGATGTAAATGTCTTGGTTATGCATATGCTTGACAAGTAATAATTCATACGTTGTTATAGAGATGTTTTGAGGTTGAATGATTATCAAAGTGGTGTTTAGATGAGTGCAGAAAATTTTTTATGAATGGGTAAACATATATGTTATGTTTTTGGTTAATGGTGAAATATCTATTATGAATTGTTTGTGAACGATGTTGAGTTGAAATGGAGTTGAGAATGAGGAGTAAATGAAATATAAAAGGTGATCTTAGTATAAGATGGGTTAGGGAAAAATCTGAACTGAAGTTGAAAAACTAGGTTTACATCAGTGGAAGTTCGTTGTGGCGAACTTGAGGACTAGCAGGATTTCTTTCGAGTAAAGTTCACCGCATTGAACTTTGGGTTTTGCTGTCGCGAACTTATGAAATTGTCACGAGAATTCCTCTCTGGAGGAGTTTGTCGCGGCGAACTTCCAAAAGTTCGCCACGGTGAACTTTTTTCTACACTGAACATGGTTCAATATTTTGGTCATATCTTTTTTTGTGGTTATCCAAATGGACTAATTCTTGATTTGGAGTAAATTAGAGACATAAGAATACAAATGATACGAAAAAAATTAAATTCTGAATTGGATTCAAAGAATTTCAATTTTTTGGTGGAAGTTGAGCATAGGGCACTGTCTTAGAATAAAAGCAGTCCAAAAATATTTGGAGTATAACTTTTACATTACTAAACCAAATTGAAAGATTTTGGTGTCAATAGAAACATAAGACATAGAGGAACACATTTCTAGAAGAGAATATGACCAAATTACATCAGTTTCGTTTTCTAATTGAATGTGAACAGTAGACCCGAAAGTGTAACTTGGAAACAAATTCTGAAGTGATTCAATGATAATGAAATGTGATTTTAATGCTTTTAGTGAGGCATAAGCCTAAGTATAAATTATATTTAGATGAGTTTTGATTTGGGAAGGATTTTCATGAACATGCATTGTACCTAATTCATTTCATACATGTGTATTATTGAACACTTATAATTGTGCAAATTGTGATATATGTGTATGTTATTTGATTTAGAGGAGCAATTGGAACATTAACCTCTAGATGTTGACGACACTTCCAAGCTTTAGCTTCGGGAGCAACTTGTGAGTAGACCTAGATGGTCTCATTTCATTCTTTGTTTTATTTGAATTTTGTATTAATTGACTATTGGATGATGTTATGAATGTGATTGATTGTGTTAGTTTCTGGACAAGAGGTCTGATTATTGTGATGCTTGGTTGATATTGAAGTGTTTCTTGTATGTGAATGAGATGAACTAAGTGTACATAATTTGATGATAAATGTGTTTCGAATGAGCATTTGCATGTAAGTGAAGATATGATTCTCAACTTTAATATTGAATGACGGACTAAGGTCCAATGATATGTAAATGTGAGTGAATGGGAATATGCAAATATCAGTGATGCATTCCATGTCATGAATGCATGAAACATAATGACAGTTATGACTAGAGTGGCCAACAATAAGAATTTAAAGCTTAAAGTGTAAAAAGAGCCTCGAGCTCGGAAAGTGATTCAGTGTCTCAAGCTCAACGTTTAATGAGCCCTATATGGGACAACTATCAATAAGTCCTATACAGGACAGTTATCAATGAGTCCTACATGGGATAATTTAGGCACTCGGTCACAACAAAGTAATAAATAGAAAGTGGGTCTCATGTACTGCATATGCATAATATGAATGATTAAGTTGCATTGAATGTGAAATGTGAACTAATGTAAATGTGAATTATGTGTTATGTGACTGGGTGAACCATCGATGATGGTCACTCATTGAGTTTACAAAACTTACCCAAAATTTGCAAATATTTTTCAATATCAGAAGAATACCCTGTTAGGCAAATAGGAGTATACCTACAGCATATGAATAAGGGATAGAGCTCAGGATCAGTTCGCCTCTGCATTCTTATTTCTTATTTTATATCTAATGATGTTTTTCGTAATGTTTGTATCATGTGTATGTAAATAATTCTGTTCTGTAACAATTTTCCAAATTAGAAATATTAATAAATGATTTTGAAGTGTAATGATATCTTGTTTATAAGTGTTTTACTTTGTAATGGGCCCAAGTGGAAAGTGAAATTTTGATGATTTGTGTAATGGTTGTAATGCTATAAATGAAAATGTTATGAAATAAAATGGGTTGAGTATTCTAGCACGTCATCCTCGTAGGACACGGACTCGGATATCATGCAAGATATCGGGCACATGTCTTGCGAGAGTTAGGTGCTACAAGATGACTTGATAGTTAAACCTTCCTTAAAGATATTACAAGACGATGTAAAGAAATGATCCTCTACATTGGTGAGATAGTTCTTCGAAGAAAGAATTTCCTTTGCACAAATGGAAGTATGAGATGTAAGGAATTGTGAGAACTATAGTAAAGAAAGGACTTTGCATAATGAGGCGGAAATTTTCATGTTTAGATTTAATTGTAAAGCAAGTTGCCTTAAAGTCCTAGAACTACTGAAGTTAGAATAGTTTTCTCATACTTTTTAGTTTTAAATTTTTACTAAAATTATCATTGACATTTAGCTTAATGGGGTTCAATTCTATACTGTTAGGATATTTACTATGTCCTATTATTTTATTTTTGACATTTTTTATTATTAAATATTTAGATAATACCAAAAAAATAATAGACATGAGGAATGTGAAATATGGAAAGAAGAAGACGAGTTTAGATGTAGGAAAGTTCGCCGCGGCCAATTATTTTAAGTTCGCCATGGCCAACTTAAAAAAATTCCTCATCATAAATAGTTTCACATGCTCAATTCTATGATAGGTAAAAATAAGCATTAACTATTGTTACCAAAAACATGTTTATGTCATACAAGATAAAACAATTAGAATTATCAAATAAAATTACTAACTAATCTTATGCATAAACATATGGGAAAAATTAGAAATAAAATTTGGAGCAAAACATAAGAAAAAGGGTGCAGAAAAGAGTCTGCAAGCGTCCCCAAACGTGTGCAGAATTTTTTGAATTTTTTAATAAATAAATAAATAATATAATATTTAAGGTTGTGAGTCGACACGCGAGGGCGACCCGTGCCCAACCTTGCTCGAGATGATGCCGTATGCGTCATTCCTGATCTCCAGCTGGGTCGGCGGGTCGACCCGCGGACCCGTCGATCCTACCCGTCTGGAACTCCCTCTTCCGACTTCCTTTTTCGACAATTTTTTAGGCGTTTTTTTTTTTCATTTTTTACGCTCTATAGATTTCTCATATTCATTTCAGCCAAAGTTGCTCCAAAAAATGAAAGCATTAAATCCATTTCAGCCATGGAAGAAAAAACACGAAAACTCATCCAAAAATCGTAGTTCTTTGTCCAAAATAGAGGTGAAACACAACAACAACAGCCAAGAATCTTTTTTGAACCAATAACTCATCATTTCGAAATTGTTTAGACCATAAAAGATTTCAATCGAAAAACTTTTAAACAACCAAAAATGGAGCCCTAAAATCAAATGACCTGGTGCTTTGATATCAATTGCTATAATAAATGCAGTAATAAACCATATTAACTAACCAAAATCACACTTTATTTAGAGCATAACAAGATTATGGAAACATACTTCCAATATTTGACATATCTTGAACCCTCTCCATGATTCACCAAAACCTATTAAAGAGAGAAAATATACAAACCTTGTGCAAAAGAGATTAATGATAGAAGACCCTTGTTCTTTTTCGCCTATATATACCCAAAGTATATCTCTAACTCAACAACCTCATCTTATGTCATATATATATTATGACATGTTTTACCTTAAGGGATAGAATGAGCTAATTGTCTCATTGTGAATGGATGATATAAACTATAATTTAATGGGCTAACATATAATAATTAGGGTACTACCATGTGTCTTAAATGCAATTAGTAAATTAACCATCCCGTTATAGTTATTAAATATACATTAGACAATTCGATTTTGGTTAGCATATGGAATTAATATTGTGATTATATTAGTCCACATATGTATATTTCTAACAAAACCTTGCAATGCCTAGCCTTAAATCTTTGCCCTCAATATTCTATCAAAACTGAAAACCCAAAAGGAGGACAAATGTAGCTTGAGGACGGCAAAGAAGACAAACAAGAGTCTTCAAAGGAACTCAAATGCAGAGCGATAATAATGCTTCTAATTGCAGACAAAAATTAGGTAAAGAGGGTTCTTTCAAAGACAACGAAGTAGATAAATGGGTATAAGGGAGACGAAGATGGTACGAGTTATTTTGAAATAAAGTGGGTGGCTTATGGGTATTTTATGGGTTATGGATTTTTTCTTTTTTTGGGTTATGGATTAAGTCATAGGTTGTGTATTAGTACACGTGAATGCCTATGTGTCTATCAATTTTTCACCAAGATGTTTGCATGTCATGGTAGTTCTGTTAGATCAGCAAATGTTAAATATTTTGGATTGAATTATTAAAGTTTTAAGAGGTTTGTCACTTAATTGAAATTTAAAAGTTTGACATTGAATTGAAAAATCTTAAAAAGTTTAGTACTTTAGAATATATTATCCATTTTCTACTTTATATAGGTGTTCATACTTCTAATTTTCAAATTGTAAAATTCAATTCTATATCTAAAATTTTGATAAAAATTTTAATATTTTAATCATCTGATTATGCAACTCGAGTTTATATCTTAAATTTTACGAAAAATTTTGAGCTTTTTATCATAATAGCATGAAACTCAAGTCTACATCCTCAATTTTAACAAAAATTTGAAACTTGTAATCTTTATTTGGTAATTGTTATTGCCTAAATTCGTATGACAAAGTTAGAGTTAACCAAAAAAATGGTTTTAGGCTTTAGGTGGCAAACAGTATTACATTAATAGGTGGAAAACGGTATTAGGATTTACCCGTAAAAGGAGTTTTTATGATGTACGGTTTTAGCAATAACCGGTTAACGGTTTAAAGTTTTGAGCGAAAAACGGAATTAAGGTTAACCCAAATTTGTATGACAAAGTTAATGTTTGTTCATTATTTTAAATATATAATCTTCATGCCTTAAAATATGTGTCAGTAATAGCATATGAAAACATAGATTAAAATGTATTGTTAGCTTTTTTAGAAAAGAAAAAGGAAATATTAGATTGACCTATACAAAAGATTTACAGAGAAGCGTTTATTAGGAGAGGTTCCCATGTCTAGCTAAAGAAAGTTGCGGTCAATCGACCTGTAGGATTATATCATATTGTAATAATAAATATGCGTACGAAAGTATAATATGTGTCATTATCTTTGTTATTTGTTGAAGTAATGTTACATATGTGTCTCGCTTCAATAAGGTCCAACATTAAAAAAAAAAGAAAAGAAAAGAGGCACCTATTATCAAACGTTGTACCAGCTTCAGACAAACTAGTTTACAGTTGAGAAAGGAGATTAAGCATGGAACTACGTGGGCTGCATTTAGCCAGTAAAGGCTTAGACTTGCGGAGAGTGAGGCCATTCCATTCGGTCATGTCCACCATTTCCTTAGTAGGCCTTTCCCAATCAAAGCACTGAAGTAGTGTGCCTAATCCCAACCCAACCATGCGCATCGCCAAGCCCTCTCCAGGACAACCCCTCCTTCCCGATCCGAAAGGCATTAACCTGAACCCATCTCTCACCCCTTCAAAGCCTTCAAATCTTTCTGGCTTAAATTTGGTGGCGTCCTCCCATATCTTGGGATCGTTTTGGATGGCCCACATGTTTACCATCAGCATGGTGCCACGTGGTACTCGATAGCCTCCTACCATGCACTCCTCTGATGACTCATGAGGCACTAGCAAAGGACCCAACGGGCACATTCGCATGGCTTCAGTAACAACACAATTGAGATAAGGAAGAGTGGCGATATCAGATTCAGTGATCAGGCGATCATGTCCGATGATGGTGTCAACTTCACTTTGTGCTTTCTTTAATTTTGCTGGATTGTTCAGTAAAAGTGATAGTGCCCATTCCATAGTCCCAGCCGAAGTATCAGTTCCCGCAGTCAACAGGACCTGCATAAACATGAAGATTCAAAGATTTATTTGTGGTGGCACTGGGATATAACAGATTGGAGATAGGGAAGTACGTACCAGCATAAGACTCCTGATGACTTCGTCCACGTAATACTCAGGTTCTGATTCTTGCAACGACAGCAAAACCTCAATCAACGTCTTGTTTCTTTCCTCAGACTCCACACCACTCTGCGTTGACTCCTTTCTTTTCCTGTGCTCCTCAATCAGCTCTTGAATGAACCTCTCTCTCTTCTCGTGCAACTCCTTGAACCTCTTCTCTGCTCCACTAACAGCCGACAACATGGGCAAAAAGTCCTCCTTCGTCGAAGCCCCGGCCAACAAGAATGTCTCCGTAACGATCTCCCGAAACCGTCTCGCCTCCTCCACCTCCTCTACCTTCTCGCCGTAGTACCTCTTCCCGGCAATCATCCTCATCATCACATTCAACATTAGCTCGAATAAGGCCGAGTTCATGTCCACCGTATGATCTCCGTCACGCTTGAAGAGACGGCGGATTAGCAGCCTGACTTCGTTGGTGCGTATGTTTGAGAGCAAGTGGAGACGGTGAGTGGATAAAAGCTCAAGAGACGAGATCTTGCGAAGGTTTCTCCAGAGGTCGCCGTAGGGAGCCCAAACTAGGCTCGTGAAGCTGTAGCCCAGATGTTTGCCAGCGAGAAGGCGAGGGCGATTGGCGAAAACGACATCGTTCTTGGTAAAACATTCCTCGGCCGCTGACGGGGAGGAGACAACCAGAACGCGACGGTTGCCAAACCAGAGGAGGAGAACAGGGCCATGGCGTTTGGATATGGCAGCAAGAGATCGGTGGAGTGGTTGCTTGAGTAAGTGAAGATGACCAATTATGGGGAGAGTAGGGAAGGGGCTGGGAGGAAGATTTTGGATCTTGTTGAGGAAATGATTGGCAAGGACATAGAGGATGAAGCAGAGAATGATGTGTAAGAACATGATGTTGTGCTTCCGACACTGTTGTGTATTAGCCCATAGATCTGCTTTGCACCGCCGACGATATAGAGGGACTTGGACCGCAAATAGAGGAGTCTTTTACGGGCAATATATTGGAAGTAGCAGAAACTAGACGGTAGATAATTCGAAGTTACCAAAGAGTGCATAATCTAATTTTACCGTGATTCTGTTTTATAAATAAATAAGTGAGATTTATGAAATAAAATAAGATATTATAATATTAAAAAAATATCTTATTCCGTGACGAAAACGTCCCAACGAGGGAAAGAAATCAGGGATAAGTAAACACACATTTTCCAACTTCTCTAAGTAAACACACATAGCATACGGCATGGGCTTTTGCATATGTCACCAAGGGTATCCTTCTAGAAGAAACCCACGAGGAGTTTGTGGGAACTAAACAAGATTCTTTTAAAAAACTAAAATTTAATAAATAATCATTTTAACAGAAATTAATACAAAATTATTCCTCTAAATATTACGTTTCAAATATAATTTTCACAAATAATCTGTATTTTGAATTTTTTTTGGCTTGGTTGGCTTTTTGCCTGTATTTGTAGCGTTTTTTCTTTTTAACTAATTGATTAATTATTGAAATAGAGATTAAAAAGATAAAAACAGAATAGGAAGAACAGGCAATACGGGAAAGCTAAGCTTAGTTTTTAAATGAAAATTTGAATTAGAGTTTAATACATACGTATACACGCAAATCCCATCAGTCGGAGAGGTACAATGTAGACGAATGGGAAAGAAAAAGTTCAACAAACGCAGTCTTAAGGCATCGCATTCGTGGCCCAGGAAGGAAGCTTCGTTTGGGGACCAAAAGTCATAAAGCAACGCTACTGACCAACAGGTCGCATTTATTGAAAAAGACAAAACAAATGGGTTGCGTGAGCCATGACGAAGAAAAAGCGGGCAAAGGTGTATTCGTCAAAGTAATGAAAATGTGCCGTTCCATACATAAATTTCTTGCATGGGAACAGATCAAAGCAGTGAACAAAAATCGGAACAATTACAGACCACTATGATTCTATGAACGTAACTCGTAATACTATAGTGGTTTTATTAATTTAATTGAAAGACAACGATAAGCCGAAGAAAGAAAGGATCTTTAATGTAAATAAAGTCTGCAGAATATATACGAGCGATAGCTAATGCTTAGTCGGAGTCGCAGAGATGAGAACAGTAGAAGATCCCCAAAAACATGTATCCTGCAGTCAGGTATCGATTGTTAACATCACAAAATTCAGATTGGAGGGTTCGTTAAACACTGAAGATGGGATCCTGCGTAGCGACAAACAATGAATTAATCTTGCTCAATTCACAATCTCTATGCCTGTCAAGGGGGCCCCAGCATGAAGTTGAAGGGCAACATCTCCTACAGCCTGAATAATAATAATAATTTGAAAATGAACTTGATTGAGTACATTATACACATTTTAAAACAATCAGTTCCATATTAGATCTACAAAATCAAACTTTTAATGTCAAACACCAAAGAAGGTTGTGAACTTTTATAAAAAAGAAAGAAAACAGAAGAGCTTATGGTGGAAACGATGGAGATGAGCAGCGAAGAGGCAAGGCCAAATTTGACTTTTTAGGTTTGGACTTCTCCCAAACGCTGCTCCACCCAGCTAATTGGTTTTGGCTGATTGGGTTGGCTGATTCAACCCAATCAGTCAATTAACCAAACATATGTATCAAGTCAAACAGCTGATTTTGGCTGATTAGCTAAAATATTAGCTGATCATCTGTTATCCAAACACACCCATCATGTTTAGCCGAACGGTCCAAACAGGTGTTGCTGCTAAAGCAGGTGTCACATAAGACGTCAAGATTTCACAAACATATTGTTATGAACTAGTATAACGGGAGGCAAGGCCCAACTTGGAAAAGGATTAAACAATTGGCCCAAGCCTATGAAGAGTGAAGAACGGTTAAACAAAGTGCTTTATATATAGCAAGGGTGTCAAGGATTGAATCATCAAAATTGTTAAGCAAATGGAAGTCTCCTTCTCATCCCCTTTTCTCTTTATTCCCCTGTTCTCTTTATTTCTCATCTCCCTTCTGAATCGTTAACTATACAATTCTTATACTTGTATTTCCCTTATCAAGCAATACAAATTTTCGAATCCTATGTTAACTTCTTATCTCTTATTCTTGTTCATTATTTCCTCTTCTGCGTTAATTGTTCACTTCATTGGTGCTTTCATTGAATCTCTGTACAGATGACAGAGCCTTTAGACGATGTTCTTCTCAAATCCATCGAAGACAACATTATGGCCATGACCGATCATACTCGGGCCATGCTTCAGTCGTCTTCCACGTTGCGGCGTCGGGTTGAGGAGAATACACTCCTTCTTCGTCGAATTTTGGATCTTCTCCCTCCTCTCCCAAACAAGAAGTCTCGATGCAATGAAGTCGACAACAAGTTCTTTGGACTCGACCGCTCACCCAAATGCCGGATCAATGGTCAAATCACATTCTTGAGACCGACACCTTGAGATTTCAGGTGATCTTAAGGAATATGTGATTTTATTATCTTCTGAGCTTGATAAGACCGAAATCCTTGATGACGCCAATGTGTTTGATCAAATGCCGGAGAGAATGTGTATCGCTCCAGAAGAGATCAGTGAATATGTGGAACCCGAACCTGTTCCTGAGAATGAAGAATTAATTCCAACACCTCATCCGCATTCAATGGTTGGTAGGGATGAAGCCTATTCTGTTTGTTCTTTTGTGGTTTCCACGTTGACCAACTCGTACACTTTGTGATTTCCGTTTTATAATTTTTCTATTGTGGATGAGTATCTGCGTTCCCCCTATTTGCCTCATGCGTCTGAGTTCCTGGGGATTTCGACGGAATTCGAGAGGTGCTTTCTGAGTTCGATTTTACGAGATAGATGGGGCTTGTTACTAAAACCTGCTTGTATCAACTTTCAGCTTTTCGATCCCGCTTTGTGGGCAATGAGACCAACTCATGACTTAGGCGAGAGTAAGGCTTTTGATCCGGGTGTTGCCGATCAACCCTTTGATGCAAATCAATTGATTGCAACCGATGTTTTTGTTGTCATTGATTTTAATTCCGTACTCGTTGTCATTGCTTATGGTCTTACCAAGAAGGTCTCTAGCACTGATAGAAAACAGGACTTAATCTTTAGTTTCGGTGTTGGCAATTTTGATGTTTATCTTCTCAATGTCGTAGCCAATTTCGATGAGGCTGGCCAAGTGCTCTTTCAAGATGGTCCTTCTTGTTTAACACAACGCAATATGGCGGACGAGTTTGATAATGGAGGTTCTAATCTTATTGTTTATAGCCAAGTTTTAACAGTCAGAGATGTCAAAACAACTTCCAAACCTATCATTCAAGCACACGACGGAGTTACAAACTACAAGCGATTTTGCAAAGCAAGCATTCAGTCGGGAACTAGCTTCAACAACCTGGTTCTTTTTTCAATGCATTCTCATGACCATTATGCTTTTGGAGGTGGGTACTCGGCCAACTCGATTACGAAGGCGAACGAGACGACATCTGAAGGTCGTTTCCCTTCTTTGGGTTTCAGATATCGCATGATGCAACAATTTTGAGGCAGTTTGATTTGGTATGGAAGACGAGGTTTGGAGAAAGAGCAGATGTAGATGATCTGTATATTGTTGATGTGCAACGGGTACTTCAAATAGAAGACTTCATTTCCTCTTCTCACCAATCACTTTTGGGGGTGATGCAACCAAATCATGATTTCGCCGATTGTAAGTCTTTTGATCCGGGCATTTATGAATACTTATTGAATGCAAATAGGTTGCCTGCTAATAAATTGCGTGTTGCTTTGGTTCAAAATGACAAAATATCTACTGGAATTTTAAGGCATGTTGGAACCAGTCCGTTATGTTTGTTTAGTGTGATGTTTCGCAAGCCACTTATCCATGGAAATGAAGATATGGTTGAAGCTATTGCTGAGTATGTTGTTGGACAGCTCAAAGCCTTTGCTGGAATGAAACTTGTTTTTGCTATCAAGAAAGTTTCGAGACTCGAATATACTGAGGATGAGCAAACCAAGAACGAAATTTTGAAAGAAAAATTTGTGGGTCTTTGCAAGGTTCCCAAGGCTGTGTTGGGTGACAAATGGCGTCGAGCTACCACAACAATGAATTCAATACATACAGAAAAATTTCTTCGCTGCTGCATCCAAAAGCTATGGGAGTTGGTTTATTTGCTTACGTTTAGTCTTCATTGTGCTTTGTGAAGCCTTCTATTGACACTAGCTATGCTTATGAATCCTCATCCTTGAGGACAAGGATGTTTTCGAGGGGTCGGTAATGTTATGAACTAGTATAACGGGAGGCAAGGCCCAACTTGGAAAAGGATTAAACAATTGGCCCAAGCCTATGAAGAGTGAAGAACGGTTAAACAAAGTGCTTTATATATAGTAAGGGTGTCAAGGATTGAATCATCAAAATTGTTAAGCAAATGGAAGTCTCATTCTCATCTCCTTTTCTCTCTATTCCCCTGTTCTCTTTATTTCTCATCTCCCTTCTGAATCGTTAACTATACAATTCTTATACTTGTATTTCCCTTATCAAGCAATACAAATTTCCAGAATCCCTATGTTAACTTCTTATCTACTATTGCTGTTCATTATTTCCTCTTCTGCGTTAATTGTTCACTTCACATATAGTAGGAGGTTCACCAAGTTTCTTGTATTAAAATTCTGACAGTAGCAGTAAAGGCTTTAAAAACATTTCTGATGCCATGCAGCAGTAGTCTTCCTGCCTCTTTCAAGGAATTCACGTTATTGAAACAAATGCAGGCGATAAAAAGCAAGAAATTTATGCTTAAACAACAATTTGATTGGCGTAATAAAGGCTTTCCAGATACAAGTATTTGATTGTTCCCACCAACTGATGCTTGCCATCAGTTTCTGCTAACAAGAAAATGACCGTTCCACCTTTTGAAAGTTTTAATAGATTGATCCGAAGTTGCATGGACTAGGGGTATCCTTTTGTAGTAAGTGCGTGTTCCATCATGTCGCTAACAAGTATAAATAAAGCTTAACCGATGACTAACAAATCGGATGACAACTGTTTGACAGTATCTTTCTGGCAGATGGCAAGGATTAAAAACTGTTGGCTTATCATTCAATTTCATTTTTTTCTATGATAATCGAGAGTAAACACATGCAAAAGTAAATAAACAAGCCAGGTTATTCATCGATAAGTCAAGAATCTTCATTCTTTTGTTATACTAGCATACCTTGGCCATGGATGCATTTAATGTTCGGTCACCCAAAGAACGTGAGGAGTTATTAGCACATTGTTGAATCTTAGAATATGATCTTGAGGATCAAATGGCTCAGTCCAAGCTTCGTCAATGCCTAAGCCACCCAAATGGCCAGAATTAAGGTGGTGCCTTACAGCATCATCATTCAGGATGTTGGAATTTTTAAGAAAAGAAGATGAATAGGACGAGATAAGATAAAGATTAAAGAATACGTAACACTCCTATATATACTTTTATTATTAAACTTGTTTGTCTGATATAGATAAAATACAAACAATTAAAATATATTTTTCAGCCACCAAATCTAGTTTACACTACAAGAAATCAGTGTTTTACCGACGGAAATTACTGTCGGTAAACACGAGATACCCGTCGGTGATTAATTTCACCGACAGAATTTGGTGGAGCAAAATTCGGTCGGTGGACTGCCCGAAGCTAAAAATACCGACAGACATTTTCCGTCGCAATATTACGATGGAATTACCGACCGAACTATTATTGTCGGTATTTACTTAACGACGGAATGGTAAGTCCAATTCTGTCGGAGAAATATTGCTACGGTAATTGACTCCGTCGGTGATGCGAAGTAAAATTCAACGAAATTTTTCGACGGTATATTATACCGTCGGTAAATAGAGTAACGTTTTCGACGGACAATTGATCGTCGGTAATGACGGATTTTTTTTTTAGCATTTTGTTTTTATAATAATGATTATATTATATATTCACTTTATTAATTTGTTAATTTATTAATTTGTGTTGCGTTAAAATAATGAATAATGTGAAAATTAATAATTAATAAAATATAAAAAGAGATTAATTTATTTATTAAAAAATAAGAAATAACAAATCTCTTATGTTTTTAATTGAAAACACATGACAATGTTATGGTAATAATTGCCGAAATGATCATTGATGCTCTGGCTATTTGCCCCTCTTTAACATTTCCATTTCTGCGTAAGCTTAGCCATCTCCTCCGCATCTTTGTTTGTCCTCGCCATCTGCTCCATCTCCGCTCTCATCTTAGTCACCGCCCATCTCCTCTCTCATCTTAGTTGTTTGCTCCATCTGCTCCAATGACTCTTTGATCTTTGAAACTTCTGCTGACTTCGCTCTCGCTTTTTTACATCATCTGCAGACTAATCTCCTCCTCACCTTAGCTATGTCCTCCATATCTTTGGTGATGTTGAGTAACCATCTGCTTTCGTTTTGATTAGCTATCTGTTCCCTTAATGAGTCCTTGTGGCTCTGGAGCTCGATACATCATGAGATTGAGATGGCCGGCAGATCTTCTTTGTACTAGAAAGGGAAGAGGGCGAATAACAGGTGTTTGCATATGAGCCCAGGCCGAATATTCTCCCACGACGGTCCCAACCACCCACGACATCAAGATATGTCGAGTCTCGTCCATAGGTTGTTCCTCACGAGATTGTCATTTGGATATTTTCTTGTATTTGATCTATTAGAAAGCAATCTTTACATTAGTAAATAAGCTATAATTGTTAAGAAATTATGAAAATATGTTAATTTCACTTACATTCACTTCTCTACATCGACTGTTGATGAAGGTGATACCATCATGTTTCCTCGTGTGGGTGTGCACAAATACCTGCATAGGTGTAGGCTTCGTGCTCAATGCCTTTTCCTACACGTATAACTTAAATTGTCAGATGTTAACTAGTATTTAAAAAAATTTCGCGAGTTTCCTCTGTATATATGATATTTGCCCCTGCTCAACAATGAAAATAACTTCATGACCATATGGCACCGGACATTTATATCATAATCACATTGTTCAATAAAGCAAAGTAAGATATATGTAAAATTTTCATGAGAAATAAGATACTTACTAGTCTATGTGCATGCTCGTTGTGGGTAATTGATCCTCCCGTATGCACTGCAAGACTCGTCCCCCCCGGCCCTCTACGTCTGTTGGTCGAATTACGCTCAGATATGGACATTGCCGCAGGTGATGTCCAATATTCGTTCCAATGACTCCAAATTTCCTCCGAAATATATCGCGGTCGTGCACCAACCTTGCGTATTTGATTAATTAAGTCGCGATAACATATGCGTGCTTTCTTTTCCCATTGTTTATACATGGTCGCGTCGACACAAGAATCCCAGTAAAATTCTTTATGAAATAAGATGAGTAAGAATAACAAAATGTTAAAATGTTGTATGAACATTATGAATATAAAGCAACGTAACAAGAAAATAACTATGATGTGTACCTCAAACTCTTGAAAGTATAATTGCTTTGTGGTGTCAGCTAAATTTTTCCACACATAACCCTCTGATTCAATTCTTTGTTTGAACGAGGAAGTCATATTTCTTGAAATTGGTCCAGACGGAACCAACCTAACATATCAAGTGATGTTACCCTATGTACATATTGGTAAAAGTAAAAGTTGTTAATAAGCAAATGGTGAAGTGCTTTGATATCACTTACTGGCCATTGACAATAGAAACAAACTTTCTTCCATCAGGTCCCTCAGCGCCAGGCTGACGGACGTCTCCTGCATCCGGTACGCTCGTGTTGGACGATATATGCGTTGGGGAAGGGGATGGTGTAGGCTGAGAAGCAGTCGGTGATGACTCAACTGCAAGGCCCGACACCAGAGGTGGAGAAGGTGAGTCAGTAGGTACGGCTGATTGTGACGAACCACCTTCACTGTAATGTCCCCCGAACATGGTTCGAAACCTCTGTGGCATGAAGTCACGTTGTCTCTTCAGTCCCATTCTTTTCCTGAAATTCAATTTCCCACAATTCTGTACATGTGCAATTTATAATTTGAATGCAATATTCTACACAACACATAGAGGAGAAACAATGGCAATATATGAAGGTTAACAAATTGTTATCAACCATAAATGAACCTTAACAGTTTTATAAATATGCAATGTTCACTTTTAATGTGTTACGGATACAACAATAATTGAACGTGAAGGCAAAGGGTAAACATGTCTGGTAGTACATAAGCACATCGATCTATTCATTTTTTAGGATTCCATATAACATGGGAGTTGGTAAACGTGAAAGAGTCCCCAATGTCTGGGTTCCCGAGAAGGGTTCGTGCACGTTCAAACGCAACAATTGAAATAGTGAAACTCCGTCCAGCAGCATTGCGTTGTTGATCACATTCTTGCAATAACATTGCAGCTATATCTATACTTGTTGAGGAAACAGTGAATGAGTGCCCAGTCATATAATGGTAGACTTCTTCCGTGGATGAACTACTAACAGGATCAAATGTACCTATAACATAATCAGTGAACAAATGTTGAAACCGTGATATTAACCAACCATATAAGTAACGAAAACGGTATATTATTGAATACGTGATTGTGCAGACGAGGTTTGGGGAATAGTAAAGGAGTTGACAATACCCGATCTTCCTATTCCGTTATAAGCTGACGTGACATTGCAGTCACCTTTATCGGCATACTAAACACCTTCAAGTAACAGATCGGCCATCGAAGGCAAACGTTTGGTTATATATGATGGAGCGAGACTTGAAGTAGTTTTGCTTCCATAGAATTGGACAATTTTCCCACATTCCTCCCAACGGAAAGAATTGTTGCCGTCCGGAACCAATCGCCATGTCGACATACGTTTCTAAAGAAATGCAATGACAAACCAAACATAATATAATTAAATGTAAATAACGTGACTATTTACATTAAAATATGCAATTAAAAACACAAGTCATTCGCTATCATAACTTAATGGAAGATTACAATCATCATCTTCTTCAGATGAATAAGAATCAAATTCCGGCTCCTCGTCAGATCTCAGACCCTCTTCATCATCTCCAGATGAAATATCGGCAAATTCGTTTGATGGATCGTTCAAAGGTTCAGTATCGTCATACGTAACAGATGCATTGATAAATGTCAGATCTTCTTGAAACGCCTCACTTTCAACACTATGCTCTCCTCTTCTAGGTGATTCGTAAACACCTCTAGGTTTAACTTTGCAAATCGCTAACCAATCTGCCTTATCTCGTCGTAAGCTTGGAAAAGGAATGTAACAGACCTGTTTAGCTTGCACAGCTAAGACGAAAGGTTCAAATTGACGCAATCTTCATCGGTGATTGATTTCAACTAAATTGTATTGTTTATGCACCTTGACTCCAACATTTGGAGTGGGGTCGTACCAGTCACATTTAAATATCACACATCGCTTGATTGGCAAAACAGGGTATTCAACCTCCAGTATTTCAATAATTTTTCCATAGTAATCCATCATTTCACCCTGTATTGAAACTCCACTGTTTATTGTCGACATGTTATGTCCATGACATTCTGTTTTGTAGCCATTAATGAAATACACGGATCTGATTTAACGATTCAGAGGCCCTTTGCAAGATCACAAATCATCTTGTTCTCGATTGGATTGTCTAAAGCCTACCAAATTCAATTTAGCATCGCAAACTATTTAGTTTCATGAAAAAAGTAAAACAAAACTTTGAAACATGTTTAACATATCTCTTAGTGAAAACTTACATATCTCTCAAACCATCGGGGGAAATGTTTTCCAACTTCCCTATTTAAAGCATCTTGCGTCATACCCGACATTATCTCTCGTAACAATGTCTCGTATAATCTAAACACAGAAGGACTATTTTTAGTGATGAAGATGAGACAAAGGTAAATACAGAAATATTCATATGCAACTTACTGCACGAAAGGCAAAATCTCTTCACAGTTCAATACAATATAACCATGTGCAGCCTCGATCTCCTCCTAAGTTAACATTCTCCTTGTGGCACGACTAGATGTTCGTCCAGAATATGAGAAGATGGACAAGTTTCCATTAGCATGACTCGTTCTTCCCCCATCGTCATTACGAGGAACTTTTCTTCCTCTGGTGTTCACATGCGGCTCAAAATAATACCCACAAAACGTACTCGCTTCCTCCACCAAATAGGCATTACATATGGAACCTTCAACTCGAGCTTTGTTTTTAACATTTTTTTTCAAGTGATGCAAATACCTACAGGAACCCAAATACTTATTAGAATGTAATTGATAAAGGTTTGTAATTGGTTATTGCAGTAATATTTGTCTACTAACCTCTCAAATGGATACATCCATCGATATTGAACTGGACCGACAAGTTTTGCCTCGTGTGGTAAATGCACCGGTAGATGCTCCATACAGTCAAAGAAGCTTGGAGGAAAAATGCCTTCTAACTTGCACAAAATTACGGGAATTTCATATTCTAGTTTTTTCATTTCACCAATGTTGATTTCAATTGAGGTTAAGCTTTTAAAAAACAAACTTAACTTTGTTATAGCTTCCCATACCTTAGAAGGTAAACATTCTCGGAATGCAATTGGGATAAGCCTTTGCATGAATACATGACAATCATGACTTTTCATCCCAAATAATTTGTACTTCCTTAGATCCACACACCTTGCCAAGTTTGAAACATATCCATAAGGAAACTTAAGAAGTTTCAACCATTCACATATAAGCTCCTTGTGTCTCTTGTCCAAAGTGTAACATGCTTTTGGGTATTTACCAGTGCGAAGATCTTTATGTAACTCATTCCGTTTAAAAAAAAGTTGCAAATCAGCTCGAGATTTTGCATTGTCTTTTGTCCTACCTTCAATGTTTATAATGGTATTGAACAAGTTGTCAAATATGTTCTTCTCAATGTGCATCACATCTAGATTATGACGAATCAAATTCGTTTTCCAATATGGCCAAAATATACTTCGTTTGCGCCAACCAAAGTTCTGACTAATGGTTGAATTTACTTCATCGGCCTCTAATTCTGTTACTTTCAGCAAACCTAATTCGTCAATTTTTTGCAAAATCTCTGCACCAAATTTGATAGGATGAGGACGAGTGTTTACCGTCCTATTTTTCCTAAACTTATATTTATTCTGCCGAAACGGATGATCTGAAGGTAGAAATTTCCTGTGATTGTCAAACCAACACATTTTGCTTCCATTTGGCAGATAAAAAGCATCAGAATCATTGCCACAATAAGGACATGCCAACTTTCCAGCGGTTGTCCATCCAGATAACATGGCAAAGGCTGGGAAGTCACTAATAGTCCACATCAAAGCTGCTCGTAACACAAAATTTTGTTGCTTAGATACATCATAAGTTTGAACACCCTCGTCCCAAAGCTGTTGCAATTCAGCTATCAATGGTTATAAGAACACATCAATTTTTTGCTTCGGATTTGTGAGCCCAGGGACAATCACTGTTAAGAACATATAGGCCTCTTTCATACACATCCAAGGAGGCAAATTATAAGGAGTTATGAGAATTGGCCATGAGGAATATTGTTGACCAGATTGACCAAACGGTTGAAAGCCATCTGTTGACAATCCCAACCGAACATTTCGACTGTCAACTGCAAAATCAACATGAGTGTCATTAAAATGTTTCCATGCCAAAGCATCTGATGGATGAGTCATTACTCCATGTTCCTGTTCGTGTTCAACATGCCATCTCATGTGGGATGCAGTCACTTCAGAGGCATAAAGCCTCTGCAATCTAGGAGTTAGCAGAAAATAATACATCTGCTTCCATGGAACTAATTTATGTTTCGTTGACCGTTTTGTAGGCTTAAACCTTTGTTGACCACAAAATTTACATTGGTTTAAGTTAATATCATCTCCCCAATACAGCATACATCCGAGACGACAGCAGTCAATTTTTTCCACAGGCAAACCAAGACCACGAATAAGTTTCTTCATGCTGTAAAAACTATCAACCATTGTATGATCAATCGGCAGCGATTCGTTGTACCACTCAAGATTTTATCGAAACTACGATCCGAAATATGACCTTCACTCTTTATGTTCAATATCGAGCAATTGATGACAAGCGAGTCATTGTCTCACAATTTGGCCTGATTCATGGTCGGTGATCGCGATAAGTTAAAAATTGTTTTGCCTGCGGGTTAGGTTCTTCGTCAACATTTTCCCCAGATGGTTCATATGTATGACCAAGTCCATCATGCACAATTTGCCTGTAAGGGTTTGCCGGTCGATCACCAACATTTCTTCCATATCCATCCTCAACCACATTCTCATTTAAGTTCATTGACGTATGTTCTTCACTTCTCCGTGAGGTGCTAGCAACCAAAGGTTCCCCATGTCGGGTCCACTGGAAATAATTCGGAACAAACCCTTTTCTCAATAGATGCAACTGAACTTCATCAATTGAAAGGAAACATTTGTGCTTGCATTTTTTACATGGACATCTGATCTTTGACCCATCCATATATGCTGGTTGCGAACATGTGTAATGAATGAACGCATGAACTCCCTCAACAAATTCAGGATTAATGAAACCATCGGCGGTTAAACGTCTATACATCCAAGATCTATCGCTGAAACTCATAACTGGAGAACTATTATTCTACAAGATCGAATCCAAAGTTAGGCATCTATGTTTGCCACATATGCAGAAACCAAATAATTAAACACATGTGTTATAACATAAGGCTATGACGTTTCATGTCGGAGCTAAGCTACTGGAATATTTACAGTGTGAACACAACATATATGATGGTACATATATATGTAATCACATTATGGTTGACCACAATGTGATATACAAAGGATATTAAATTTCATACTATTGCTAAAGTACTATTCATACAAGCTAGAATGTTATTGTAAAATATTACTATTCTCAGTAACTCGTTCATACATAATAACACATAAGCATATCAAATTATGTCCATATTACAGGTTAACAGATATTCATTGTACACAGCATCCATCCAAATATGGAGAAAAATTGTTTCTCGTCAGTGGAACAACCATATGAACCAGGCAATCAAATTACTAACCAAATCATAATCACTGACCTTAATTCAAATGCAAATAAAAGGTCCGGGATCACGTTTTCACGGCCAAACCAAGAACGTCACGGGCGATGAAGCTGATAGAGCTGCAATGAAATTGCACAATCACATTAGTCATAACTTCATTGCAAATTTTTTACGCAAGGCATGACATATAATACTCAATGCTAAACATTTTGCATCCTCAAATAATTAAACTAACGCTCTCATGTTCTACTTTAAACACCATCTACGATGAGGATCCTATCGAAATTTCGGCAGCATATCCCCTATATTTCGGACACCCCCTTACAAACATAAGGGTCCTCCTGCAAAAGAAACACACTTCTATCTCAACTAGTAATCACACCGCAAATCCAGTTTCCGTCCAACATGTGTGTTGTCAACTTTCACATATTGCACGCCTTCAATAACCATTTTTACGCCTTCAATAACCGTTTTTAAGGACATGCAATGAGAAGTTCTATTGCCATTTCATGAATCAAGCGATAATATTACTAACTAAAACATAGGCACTGATCTTAATTCAATTGCCGAGAAATGTTCCTGAACTACGACACGGCCAATGCACAAAGTCACAGGCGATGAAGATGATTGAGCTACAATGAAATCCAACATAATTATTTATTCATACCTTATTTTCTAATAACTATAACATGAGGCATGACATATTATACTAAATGAATGACATTTATCACCTCGAATAATTAACCTAATCTCACCTACTTGTCGATGTACATATACAATTTCACATATGCATATTAAATTATGTCCAGTATTACAAGTTAAGAGAAATCTATTTTACAAAGCATCCATCAAATTAAGGATCAAATTCATTAAGGTTAAATGCGAAATGTCATACTCAACAAATTAATGTCATACTCAGCGCATTCCATTTCTCATCCTCACAAATGAAACAATCAACTAATAGCCTAAATCATTTTCACCAATTGGATAGTGTGTCTAGTTGACTAATTAATTGATTGGATAGTTTATCCAATTAAACAAATGGTCGATCGAGATAAGGAATTTCTAGATTTTTATTTTATAAGATTTTAAATAATTTTGGCTAAGTCAATAAGTTCTATCACCTTATAAATCGTTTATCTCTTAACTTTGATTTGTTACATGTCTAAAAGGGATAACTTATATGAGATTGATAATTTTATCTTATAAATTATTGTTTACCCAAAGGAGAAAATGATTTGTAACATCGTTTCTTAAAACTCTTATTTACATTATTTAATTGCCCACAGAAATTTTATAATGTGAATTTTGAGTTTTATTTGGTCTTTTATAAAAGATGTCTTATTTTTCAATCAAGTGAGTCAAATAATTGGGAACAATCAAATTTGCCAATTGAAACCTTGGATATGAATAACTTCTACCCTTAAAAGAATGATATAAAGTTGGCTTTAAGTTTGACTAATTTAAATACAACTCTCATTAAGGAAGAGCTTGCACCTATGATACAAAAGAACATAGTGGAGTAGAAGTTTCACTTTCAAAAGTAGAAAAGATAGAATAAGCTAGCTTCATGGTGATGAAGAAGTTGATTTTCCCAATCATTTAACGAAACAATACCAAAAGATTCATAGTATCTTTGGAGAAATACTAAATGTAAAAAGAATTAAAGCGTTAACTTTTGCACAGATTGACTTGATTAATGTAAGATAGAGAACTTGAGATTAGAACTTACATTACGAAGATGCAAAATATAGCTAATAAGCTAAATGGTAGTCAGGTCCTAATATCATATTTTCTTAATTTAGTAGATGTTAAATTCTTTATCATTTAAATTTAGTTTCTTAATAGCCTAAATCATTTTCACCATGTAAGATTAATTAACTTATCTAATCGATGCGAACTTTAAAATATAATTGATGTTAGGTTGCTTATAAATATATTAACTATGTATTTGTGCATACAAGAATGAGTAGTAACAAAATAATGAAAATCATCGCGATAGCAATTATGTATTCACACATTAATTCCTCCCAACATTTTAATTACAACTAAAATTTATATATTACTAGACTAACTCTTTAATAGTTACTAAAATTTTCTAAAAATCAACCAACATTATAATTATGGTCCTAATATAATGAAAAACGTTCAGATATATGTCACAACAATATCTACAATAATTCACAATTCAGTATAATCCATAATTTCCAATGTAAATTATCATTAGCAATTTTCTGAAATTAGTGACTACCGTACACTCTACCTACCAACTACTACCAGTCAAATATCAGTCGACAGAAAATTTACTCCTAATGGAATGATTGGAGTTTCATCTACAGTAGGAGGCTTCGTTCACTTTCAATAGGTATAAAACTACAACAAAGCCACACGAAACACGATCTACGAAAACAAAGATGAGAGGGAGGATAGCTAACAAACCTGTCGGAGATGAGGACGAGGAGCGACGTCTGCGAGCGGCGAGCGGCGACCACCAAGCGACAAGCAGCGACCGGCGGCGTCCTTCGAGGAAGACGAACGACGAAGAAGCAGCGGCGTACGAGGAAGAGAGCGGCGTAGGAGGAAGAGAATGGAGTTAGGTCGCGCGAGGAGGAAGAAGAAGGCTGCTAAGCGTTTAAATATTGACAAAACGACGTCGTTTTGGTTATAACCAAAACGCCGTCGTTTTCTTTCACTGGAGGGCGCGTATTGGACGTTCTCACCGACCGAAATGGGCGTCGGTATGAATTTTAACCAAATTCACCGACCGACTTTCTTTCGGTCGCAAACAATTAAATGAACAACCACTTTCTGCGACGGCTACGTTATTTTGGTCGGTGTTTCCTACGGTATTTAGACCGTCGGTAATATTCCGTTGCTATTAAACATTATCCTTGTAGTGTTATAAGATAAGATTAAATATAATATAAGACTTATTCTAAGATAATCTAAGACCTATTCTAAAAGAATTTAAACAACTCTAAAATTTGAATTAATTTCTAACATTCCCTCTTAATTCAAATTATCTGGATGGAGCACATCGCTCATAATCTTTATAATATTATGTGAAGCATTTCTCTTCACCAAATTCCCGTTGATGCCCTTCTCATCAACCTGCAATGATTATGTGAAGCACTTTTCTTCACCAATTTCTCATTGATGCCCTTCTCATCAACCTGCAACTATTTAAGTACGTCTCTCCAAACACATCGTGGTGCACTTCTCACCAATAAATCTAAAAAAGAGTTTCTTCATTGCATGATGCACTTTCTCATCATCTATGATGCACTTTCTCACATCTTATCATTACTGATACACTTTCTCATCATCTATAATTAGGGATGGCAGTGGGTTTTCAACCCGATTAACATCCGCACTACCCAACCCGAAAAAATGGATATGGAGGCTAAAAAATGAATTTTAAATGGATGTTGAAAAATGGATGTGGATATGGATTTGGATATGGGTCTAGTGATAACCCGAACCATGAATACCCATATCCTACTCGTTTTTTTATTAACTCTATTTTTTCTATTTTTTAAATATTTATGGTTAAATATAATAAAATATTAATATTTTATGAGAAAAAATAACCTTAAAATCTCCACTTTATTCTTCAGTACTCACATTTTTCATTATATTTTATTTTCTTATAGGATGATAATAATGCAAATGATATGGAGATGGAGTTTTGAATGTTGTGGAGTTCTCGCAAAGACAATTTGAAGCTTTAGTTATTTCAATCTTTATTTCAGTTCTAAATTGTGAAAAATGTATGTTGTCTTTGTAGTAGACATTATAATTTTTATTGTTCCAATTTTATGGTTTTTAATACATATAAATCAAAATCTTGACTTATTATTATTAAAGTAATTTTGATTTGGAGCGTTCGTAAAAATCTGCTCTTTATGTTTTCTATTTGGAAGTTATATTTTTATGTATTACACAACCCGATGAATATCCAAAAGCCCGAACAACTCAATGGATTTGGATATGGGTAGTAAATTGTAAAAACCGATGGATATTGATATGAATATGGGTTGAGTCATAAAAAATAGATATGGATATGGGTAGAGTAAAACCTGAACCAAACCCTACCCATTGCCATCCCTATCTATGATGCACTTTCTCATCATCTTACCATTGTTGATGTACTTTCTCATCATCTTATCATTGTTGAGCATTAGTTTCTTCTTCAACCACTTCAACCAAATTTGCATATTCTTCTTTTTTAAATCTGCAATTCTTTTGCAAATGACCAAATCTTTCGCATTTATAACAATGAGGCTTTCCTTTATGTTAACAACATTCCTCTTCATAACTCGGCTTCTTGCAATTTGTACATTGGAGATTGTTTCCTTCCTTCTTCGATGATGGAACTTTTACTAGATAAGCGCCCTCTACCATTCTAACAGTTCCTCAAGGATCTAAGGCTTTGATACCATGCGGGAATTTTTAAGAAAAGAAGATGAATAGGATGGGATAAGATAAAGATTAAAGAATACGTAACACTCCCATACTTTTATTATTAAACTTGGTTGCCTTATATAGACAAAATACAAACAACTAAAATAGATTTTTTCAATCACCAAATCTAGCTTATAAGATAAGATTAAATATAATCTAAGACTTATTCTAAGATAATCTAAGACCTATTCTAAAGGAATTTAAACAACTCTAAAATTTGAATTAATTCCCAACACAAGAGACCTCCTCTGGCAATATTAACCAAAATAGCACCCTGAAATAAGTAATTTGCATGTACAATTAGTGAATGAAGTTGCAATAAGGTCCGTAAAATGCATTAACTACTTTTAAGTTTATATACAATAAACTTGGCAAAGCACATTAATGACCTCCATTTCTTAACAAGAATTTTAAACAAGGCACGCAAGGTGTAAGGAGAAGTTAAATTTTGTGGTTCATTCAACCACATGTTCTTACCATAGATTTCCAAAAGAGATTTTGAGCATCCTTTTAAGACTATATGGTAACCCCTTTTTATAAGAATCGGATTAGTGTGGCATAGTAGAGTATCTGATAACAGTCGTCTAAAGCAATTTTTAGTTTTTTTCTAGCTTTTTTGACATTCGCACGATAAAATTCACTGTCTGATAGTCTTTCCATAACTCAACTTTGACATATGAACCTTTAAATTTAACCAACCAACTAGTTCTCAATTCTTACCTGATTGCCAATATCTCTCTACTTTTTCATTTTCTACACCTAGTAGCTTACATCCTTGATCTTAAACTAAAATGTTGACATTGTTCCTCCCATTCAATTAATTAGTTTTACTTAAGCATCATCATAGTTTAAGTTGGTATTGTTAACTGCACTATTTCTTGCCTGCATCCGCATAAAATAGTTTGATTTTGAATAAGCTACAAAATGATGAAGAACAAGAATTTGACCACTTGCAACCACACCATTCAACCATACCCCAAAGTTTTACCATCAGCACTCTAGGAATCAGTAGACACTGTGTAACATCCCATCACCGATGGGAAGGTTATTTGGGTAATTTGGTACAGGGTAGGATCATACTGCATTTTACTGATTGAGCATTCATTGACCTCTAATTATAGAGGAATGAATTAATTGCACATGCATTGATAGGTACATGCATTCATGGCATTTTTCGGTATTTAATTGTGATCATGAATTGATTTGTAAATTTTCGAGATAATTAGGTTTAATTGTGATTTATTGGGAATTATGGCATAATTGGATTTGTATAGTTGAATTGGAGTGTCTTAGGAGTGATTGGAAATTGATAGCAACCTATAGGAAATTTTCTAAAAATTTGGGAGAAAATGTCCGGATCTGAAATTTTGGAGTGACAGACCGGTTGGCCGTATGGTACCGAAATACTTGTCTAATGGCAATGGGAAATTTAGATTTGTGGGTTTAGGAATTTTTATGACGAGCCATTGGAATTTAGAGACTGAAATTTAATGAAATTGAGGACTTATGTTTTATGAGCCTTAGGTTAAATTAACCCTTTATATTGCCTAAGTTTAAAATCCTTCTTTGTTACACCTTTGAAAACCCAAGGCTTTTCTTTCTCCTTCCTCTTCCCTTCGTCGACTTTGATTTTTCCCCCTTGGAGATTCTTGCTTGTTTCCTTCTTCATTGTGGTTGAAGATCAGCTGGAAACCATGGAGATGTTGATGTTTGGCTTGGCTATGGAAGATCACCGTGGGTGTTAGAGTTTGAGAGATTTTTGGAGATTTAGGGTTTGCGAATTTGAGTCTTGATTGGTAAGTTTAATGGCTTTAATGTTGTTATTTATTTTTATTTGATACATTTATGGCATTTATTGTAAAGGATTGGGTAGTTTAGGGTGTTTAAGGCTGATTTTAGAGAGTAGAAATGGAGGAAAAATCGAACGGAGAAGAAGGTGAGACCCGCACGTTGCGACGTCTGAAAAAGGCTACGCCGTGATGAGAAAATGCGTGCTCGCCGCGACGAGCCACGCGAGACATCACGGCGAGCGAATGAGTTTTACGCTGCGACGAGTTAATCTGTAGGCATCGCGGCGAGGCGCAGGAAGGTGTTCACCGCAGCGAACGTTTTCCACGCTGCGGCGAGCGACCTGTTGTACGCCGCGGCGAGGAACAAAATTTTGTTTGGATGTATTTCAATTTATGGGGGCATAACTTATGGTATAGACCTCCAATTGAGGTGATTCTTAATTCATTATGAACTAGAGAAAGAGGTCTACAATTGAGGAATTGAATGAGAGTTAGAATTTAATTTAGTATGGTTTCAATCATAGAGAGAGAATTGATTATAGTTTCCTATTGCAACCTAAAGATAGTTTTTGACAATTGGAGTTTCAATTGGAGACTTATGAAATTAAAGGGTACTATTGATCTTGTGAATAGTGAATGTTGGTTATGAGGCAAGAGATTGCGGAATTGGGTTTTAGCGCCGAAAAATCATGAATATGCATCGTACATATTTTCGTTAAGACATCTGCATCATTGAATTGTTTTAATCTAATATCTAGTAATGGGAAATTATTTAACTGTTATAGAGGCACCGTTGGATCGTCATTCCACGGATATTCTTTGGGACTTCGAGCGATGGTTTCGGAAGTTCTGGTGAGTAACCTAGTTGGTTCCTCAATTTCTAATTTGCTAAATGCTTTATGTGAGCTGTTTGCCAATATGAATTATATGA
The DNA here is from genome assembly GCA_029891385.1 of Erythroxylum novogranatense. Taxonomy (NCBI): domain Eukaryota; kingdom Viridiplantae; phylum Streptophyta; class Magnoliopsida; order Malpighiales; family Erythroxylaceae; genus Erythroxylum; species Erythroxylum novogranatense. The sequence goes on along the minus strand of CM057225.1, from coordinate 12,266,798 downwards.
ATGATTAGGATCGAGATGCATGTTTACGCTAAATTGGATTCCAGCGATATGTGATTTTGAGAAAGCTGTATGAAATGGGCTTTATAGCCATATATTTGTGAACAATTGGAAATGTGCATTTCATACATAAATGCATGCGAGATAATGAGCGTTGTGATCGAGTCGTTATTATTCTTGAAAAGAGCTTTAAGCTCAAATCATCATTGAGCAGGAGCCTTGAGCTCGAGGGAGTTAGTGCATCTGCATGAGGCTCTCCTACTCCCTAGACGCGTCTATTGATCACTGTCACTAAATAAGCGCTCAGTCACAACATTAAAATAAACCGGAAACGAGTCACATATGCATCGCATACAAATGTGTTAACTGATTTGTGATTATTACTGAATTCCCTGATGACATGAGAAATTGTAGACTGTTCTATGATATTTTAAATGTTACTGTGATATGTTGTACACCATTTGCGTAATGCATGTAATGAGTGAACCATCGATGATGGTTTCTCATTAAGTTATAAACTCATCAAAATTGCATATTGTTTTCGGGGTGATAGTTTAGACTCTAGCTCAGAGTTACTTCTCCTACCGCGTGAGCGTTCTGGCGAGAGAGGCGATGGCTCACAGGTCGGTCAGCTGGGATTGGATTTTGGGGATGACTTAGTATAGAGTTTTGTATCGGTTTCCTTTTGGATTATTGTATTTAGGCGTAGGGCGATAGACTTGTCTATATTCCTGATGGATCTTATGAAATGAGAAAGGCTTTATGGTTTTTAAAATTCCGTGATTTTGTTGTTGCGGATTTCATTGTATTGATGCCATGTGGATTTTAGTATTAATCGATCGTAGTGTAACCTTGTCGTAGGATACGTGTCGGAATGACCTACGGGCATCCCGGTGTGTACCCTACGGTAAGGAGGCGCTACATTAGGTGGTATCAGAGCATGGTTTGGCATCTTTTGAGCATAGTGTATTTTTAGGCTTAAATTTCAGAGAGAAAATTAGAAATTGATTAAAATTTTTGTTTGTTGTAGGTCATCCGTTCTTGGAGATCAAGTTGATCAACCAGCTGACCTAGAATCAGTAGGAGCTAGTAGGGAGTCTTCGATGCCTCATTCTGAGGAGTTGCCTCCTAGAGTTCCGTGAGGCGGGAGAGGAGAATGCGATCATTGCAATGAGGGGTTGTTGATTTCTATGGAAGCCTGAGACCTTGCGAAGGTGAGGATGGTGGAAGGACCGAGAGAGTCCTCGATCGGATGGTGTGACTCGATGGCGTTTTGATTCTGCAGCTTTTTCTCCTTCAGGGTCCAGCTTATCAGTGGTGGAAGACTATCCCGGGCAGTACCACCAGGCCCTGTGTTCTGACTTGGGATGATTTTCTGAGGGCCTTTCGGGACAATTATATGCCCAAGGTGTATTTAGAGATGAAGATGCAGGAGTTCCTTGAGTTGAGACAGGGTACTATGACAGTGGCTGAGTATGAGGTGCGGTTCAACGAGTTGATGGGATATGCCACAGTTCTGATTGCTACTGAGGCCGACAGGTGTCGGAGGTTTGAGGGCGGACTCAATCTGGAGATCCGTACCAAGTTGACCTGATCTGATATGGGCACTTTCATTAAGCTGAGAGCGGCTGCCGTAAGGATCAAGTAGCTTTGAGGCAGTCGACCGAGGTGGACGAGGACCCGAGGGCAAGAGGCGAATGATAGTCGGGGTAGTCTAGTAGAGGTTCAATGGCGTCAGGCAGGCCCCTTCAGTCCATTGGAGGAGCTAGACAGTCTAGATTTGGGCAGAGAGACAGATTTGTTCAGACTGGTAGTGGCAGTGGCGGTGTCAGAGGTTCAGGGCAGATCCCTCCAGTCTGTGAGCATTGCGAGAGAAGGCATAGTGGAGAGTGTCGGTGGCTGACTGGAGCCTGCCTGAGATGCGACTCGATGGACCACCTGGTCAAGAATTGCCCCGAGACCTTGGGAGCTCAGTCTACTATGATTGGGAGATCTGGCAGCAATACTACGGTGCAGCAGAGCCGTGGAGGTGGGTCGGGATTTAGGGGTCGAGGTCGAGGTCGAGGCCGAGCTGAGGGATTCGTAGTGAGGATTGAGGGACTGAGCAGTAGACAGCAGTCTCAGGCTAGAGTCTATTCCATGACTCGGCAGGAGGCTCAGGATTCCCCAGATGTTGTTGCGGGTATGCTTCTGATTTCTGGCTTTGAAGCATATGCATTGTTGGATCCTGGATCCACTCATTCATTTATTGCACCGCATATGGCATGTAGATTGCATGGGGATAGGGAGAGATTGCAGTATGGGTTAGAGGTGAGTACACCTATAGGTAGTACGACTGTATTAGGAGAGGTCTGCAAGGGGTGCCCGATTTAGATAGATCGAGCAGTTTTGAGTGCAGATTTGATAGTGTTATCTGTGTGGGAGATTGATGTGATTTTGGGGATGGACTGGTTGACTGCGCGTAGGGCTGTCATGGACTGTTATACCAAGGAGGTGGTATTAGAGTCTCCTGGTCATCCCAGAGCTGTTTTTCGAGGTGTTAGTCAGGCAGTGCCAGCCATGATGATTTCTGTTGGACCCCGATCTTTTGATAGAAATTAGAATTATTAAAATGGAATTTAATAAGTGTGTTTGTATAGGTATTGTGTTGTAGATGTTATTGTATTTAAAGGAGATTGATGAGAAATGAAGTGATTGGTTTTGATGACTTTGAAATTTGAGTAGAGTTGTATGAGTTATGAAAGTTAAAATGAATTAGTTGATTGAAATGGGAGTTGAAAAGCAAGAAATGATTGGTGAAAGTGTTATGTTTTGAAGAAAATTTGAAAAGTTTGACTTTTTGGAGTAAAGAGTTGACTTTTGATTTAGGTAGATTTTGAGAAAATGATCTACATGAAATTTGTAGATTATGTTGAGAGCTTTTCGTAGCCATAAAGTATGTTATTTTTCGATATCGGGATTGAAAGTTATGATCATTGAAATTGCATTGCAATTGGTGAGTTATGCTCATGTTATGCCATTAAAATATGTTATGGCATTTTGCATGAATGAAAAGATAGAAAAGCTTGAAAGTATGGAAACATTCGATAAATTGATTGAGCACAAATTGTTATGTGCTTTTATGTGGGCAAGAGAGGAGCGTTGTGTTAGTCACGTGCGTCGGCGTATGGAAAATTATAGCCTTCTCCATTTTGCGCTTGTGGGCCTACGAGATCGAAATCGGACTCGTTGTGTTCTGATATAAACTTGGTTTATCCGTCGTGTTTCTGAACTCTCGAGCCATGTGTTGTGCATTGCATATGTGATTTGCCATTGCATTTATGTATCAAGTTGATGCATTCATGTTTTGCAACTATGAGTTTATGGTGAAAGCCTAAAATCATCGTTTTGCAATTGTGATTTGACTCTGACAAGAAGCGGAACTTTTAGAAAATGTGCTTTCTGATTTCAAAGAAATGCTTTCTAAGACCATAAAAGAAAAAGAAATTCAAGGATTTTGCTTATATTTTGTTATAAGCTGTTACCCACGAGTTATAAGCTCACCCCTTCATTCCATCCACGGTGATGAGAAGAAGATCGGGTGAAAGAAAGTGAAGGTTTTAAGTATATTGTGTATTGTGTATTCAGATTTTATTATCGATGTTGTATTATGGAATATTTGGTAAGACGTATTCATGGCGTATATACTACTATGGAATTGTCTATGGAATGCTAAAATGAATTGTGATTTGAGTATGGAATTGAGATATAAGTTAGTGTATGATTATTGGGGATTGTGTTGATATACTATGTTAAAGGATATGGATATGTAGATATAGGATTGCATGTGTTGAGTTTGATTCGGACGGGAGTCCGATGATTCTGGTTATTGTGTGAGAAATATAAAGTGTATTTTGAACACTTTGCGAGTTAGGTTAGTTAGGATGCGTAGTTATCTTGCGAAAATTTTAGTAAGATGGGTATGAAAATGAGAATTGAGATTGAATGAGTGTATAAGAAAATGATTATGAATTGAGAAATTGATTAAAGAAGAAGAAGAAGAAAAAAAAGAAAAATTTATACGGATTTTTGGATCGGATAGTCTAGGTTTCCAACGCGATCATATTCTCTAAGCTATTTGTTCACGGATGTCGGAATCGGTTTCGATTCTATTTGTATTCGATTCGTTTCTTTTCGCATTTTGTTATTATTTAGCCCGGATTCAATTTATCAATTTGAATTAAACTTTGTTTCCTTCGTTTTTCGGTTGGGATCATTTTCGGATCGGGTCTCAACATTTGTGGTATCAGAGCCCAGTAATATGATCTTACTTGGGCGTATGTGTATGGGTAAGAAATGGATAAGTGTTTGTGAGGATAAGGTTGATCTTGTGAGAATGTGAGCATGATGTGTTTGTCTTTCATGAATTATTGACGAATCTAAATGATTGTTTGATTGAGGTGATGAGTTATATGATTGAATTAGTGAGAGTGTGATATTGATGTGAATAAGTGTTCATGAATTATTCGAGGAATAACAGTGACTAATTGATTTAAGTGTCAATAGTATGATTGATTTTAAGATTGTGTGTATGGAAATTAAGATTAGAAATTCATGATGAGTTTGGATGATTTGACTTCGAATATATAGGAGATGCAATAACAGGATATTTGAAAGATGAGCTTGATGATAGAAATATGTGTATTGATATGGTATGGGTGCTATGTGACTCAAGAATTGAGAAATTGTGAAAAGATTGAGAATATGTATGATGGGGACATTAGATAAGAAAAGAGAGTGACTATGATCTTTGGAAGAAATTAGTTAAGAGATTGTGTCACTTGATAATGTCTAAGAGGAATTTCGTGGGCGAAATTCTTTTAAGAGGGGGAGAATTGTTGGACCCCGATCTTTTGATGGAAATTAGAATTATTAAAATGGAATTTAATGAGTGTGTTTGTATAGGTATTGTGTTGTAGATGTTATTGTATTTAAAGGAGATTGATGAGAAATGAAGTGATTGGTTTTGATGACTTTGAAATTTGAGTAGAGTTGTATGAGTTATGAAAGTTAAAATGAATTAGTTGATTGAAATGGGAGTTGAAAAGCAAGAAGTGATTGGTGAAAGTGTTATGTTTTGAAGAAAATTTGAAAAGTTTGACTTTTTGGAGTAAAGAGTTGACTTTTGATTTAGGTAGATTTTGAGAAAATGATCTACATAAAATTTGTAGATTATGTTGAGAGCTTTTCGTACCCATAAAGTATGTTATTTTTCGATATCGGGATTGAAAGTTATGATCATTGAAATTGCATTGCAATTGGTGAGTTATGCTCATGTTATGCCATTAAAATATGTTATGGCATTTTGCATGAATGAAAAGATAGAAAAGCTTGAAAGTATGGAAACATTCGATAAATTGATCGAGCACAAATTGTTATGTGCTTTTATGTGGTTTATCCGTCGTGTTTACGGAACTCTCGAGCCATGTGTTGTGCATTGCATATGTGATTTGCCATTACATTTATGAACTGTCAAGTTGATGCATTCATGTTTTGCAACCTATGAGTTTATGGTGGAAGCCTAAAAATCATCGTTTTGCAATTGTGATTTATTCTGACAAAACGGAACTTTTAGAAAATGTGCTTTCTGATTTCAAAGAAATGCTTTCTAAGACCATAAAGAAAAAAAATTCAAGGATTTTGCTTATATTTTGTTATAAGCTGTTACCCACGAAGCTATAAGCTCACCCCTTCATTCCATCCACGGTGATGAGAAGAAGATCGGGTGAAAGAAAGTGAAGGTTTTCGTATATTGTGTATTGTGTATTGGATTTTATTATCGATGTTGTATTATGGAATATTTGGTAATGCGTATTCATGGCGTATATACTACATGGAATTGTCTATGGAATGCTAAAATGAATTGTGATTTGAGTATGGAATTGAGATATAAGTTAGTGTATGATTATTGGGGATTGTGTTGATATACTATGTTAAAGGATATGGATATGTAGATATAGGATTGCGTGTGTTGAGTTGGATTAGGATGGGGAGTCCGATGATTACGGTTATTGTGTGAGAAATATAGAAGTGTATTTTGAACACTTTGCGAGTTAGGTTAGTTAGGATGTAGCCGTTATCTTTGTCGAAAATTTTAGTAAGATGGGTATGAAAATGAAATTGAGATTGAATGAGTGTATAAGAAAATGATTATGAATTGAAATTGATTAAGGAAGAAGAAAGAAGAAAAAAAAAAAAAAAGAAAAATTTATATCGGATTTTTGGATCGGATAGTCTAGGTTTCCAACGCGATCATATTCTCTAAGCTATTTGTTTAAGGATGTAGAAAATCGGTTTGATTATTTGTATTCGATTCGTTTCTTCGCATTTTGTTATTGTTTAGCCTTGAGTTCAATTTATCCAATTTGAATTAACTTTGTTTCCTCGTTTTCGATTGGGATCGATTTTGGATCGGGTCTCAACAATTTCTTTCCTGAGTGCCTTGAGGTTGATGCAGGGACGTTGTGAGGCCTATCTGGCCCATGTTGTGGATACGAGGTTGGCGAGATTGCAGGATATTCCGTGATTAGGGAATTTTCTGATGTATTTCGATGAATTACGGGTTTACCGGATCGGGAGACCGAGTTTGAGATTGACCTTGTTTCAGGTACCGCTCCTATATCTATACCTCCATATAGGATGGCACCGGTGGGCGAGGAGCTTAAGGCTCGATTGCAGGAGCTTTTGGATAAGGGGTTCATTAGGCGAGTGTTTACGCCGTAGGGAGCTCAGTCTTTGTTTGTGAAGAAGAAGGATAGGGCGTTGAGGTTGTGCATTGATTATAGGCAGTTAAATCGGGTGACAGTGAAGAATAAGTATCCACTGCCTAGGATCGATGATTTATTTGATCAGTTGCAGGGAGCTCAGGTGTTCACTAAATTGGATCTGAGGTCGGGATATTATCAGTTGAGGATTGCAAAGGCCGATGTGCCTAAGAGTGCCTTTAGGAGCAGGTATGGGGCATATTGTGACCGGTGAGGGTATTCAGGTAGATTCTCGCAAGGTCGAGGCAGTGCTGCATTGGGAGGCCCCTAGGAATGTATCTGAGGTTCGGAGTTTTCTAGGATTGGCCGGATATTATCGGAGATTTATCGAGGGGTTCTCGTTGATCTTAGCCCCTTTGACAAAGCTTCTGAGGAAGGATGTATCGTTCAGATGGACTGAGGAGTGCCAGAAGAGCTTTGAGGAGCTGAAACATCGGCTGACTACTGCGCCGGTGTTAAGCATTCCGTCTGGTACTGGAGGCTATGTGGTGTACAATGATGCTTCGCATCGGGGGCTAGGATGTGTATTGATGTAGCATGACAGACTGGTAGCTTATGCCTCGAGACAGTTGAGATCTCATGAGGTGAACTATCTAGTGCACGATTTGGAGTTAGCAGCAGTGGTTTTTGCTCTGAAGATCTGGAGACATTATTTTTATGGGAGGCGTTCGGATCTTCACGATCATAAGAGTTTGAGGTATTCTTGAGTCGAGAAGCTGAATCGAGGCGGCGGAGATGGATTGAGTTCTTTGAAAGACTATGGTGCGATTGAGTATCATCCAGGAAAGGACAATGTGGTGGCGGATGCATTAAGTAGGAGATCTCATATCGGTCTGATTTCGATTTGATTGGGAGACTGCCTAGTTTGATTCAGTTGAGAGCTCTTAATGTGCAGATGGATTTGGGTCAGGATGGAGCTCTGATAGCCACTCTGAGGCTTAGGCCGATGTTGCATGACAGGATCAGGAGAGTTCAGGATCAGGATCTGATGATGGTAAGATTGATGGATAGAGTAAGATCGATTAGATTCTGGATTTTGGTGAGAGATGGGACATTGTGGATGGGGAAGAGACTGTGTGTGCCTGATGTAGATGATTTGAGACGTGAGATTCTGGAGGAGGCACACATGGCTGTCTATGCTATGCATCCTGGTACTATTAAGATGTATCGCACTCTTAAGTTACATTTCTGGTGGCCAGGCATGAAGAGGCAGGTGGCAGAGTTTGTTTCTCGGTGTCTGACGTGCCAACAGGTTAAGGCTAAGCACCAGGCTCCAGTGGGTAAGCTGTATTCGTTGCCTATTCCGAAGTGGAAATGGGAACGAATTACCATGAATTTTATTATGGGATTGCCTAGGACACCGAGGCAGCATGATGCGATCTGGGTCATAGTGGACCGGTTGACCAAATCGGCTCACTTCTTGCCAGTGAGGGAGAGTAATACTCTCGATCAGTTGGCCCAGAAGTATGTGGCAGAGATTGTGCGGTTGCATGAGGTTCCGGTGTCTATAGTCTCAGACAGGGATCCCATATTTACTTCGAGGTTCTGGAAGAGCCTGCAGCCTTCATTGGGTACTCGGTTGAACTTCAGTACTGCATTTCATCCTCAAACAGATGGGCAGAGTGAGAGGATGATTAAGACTGTTGAGGATATGCTTCGGGCTTATGTATTGGAGTTCAGAGGATCATGGGATCAGAATTTGGCTCTGATCGAGTTTGCATATAATAATCAGTATCAGAGTAGTATCGGGATGGCACCGTATGAGGCTTTGTATGGGAGGCAGTGTAGATCGCCACTGTATTGGGATGAAGAGGGTGTGAGGATGATTGAGGTCGAGTTGATTGAGGACCTTGTAGATAAGGTGAAGCTAATTGAGTCGCATCAAGCGGCTCGGGATGACAAAAGAGCTATGTGGATCGACATCGGAGAGAGATGGAGTATCTTTGTGGGAGCGAGTGTTCCTCAGAGTGTCTCCGTGGAGAGGAGTTCTGAGATTTGGCCGTAAGGGCAAGTTGAGTCCTCGGTATATTGGTCCTTATAAGATTCTCGAGAGGATAGGACCTTTGGCTTATAGATTGGCTCTACCGAGTGAGATGTCCCAGTTGCATGATGTGTTCCATGTTAGTATGCTCCGACGGTACGGATCAGACCCGACTCATGTGATTCCAGCTCAGGAGATTGAGATAGCAGCGATTTGAGCTATGTAGAGGGCAGATGCAGTTGTGGGATCCGGGTCAGCGGTTAAAAGCAGGGTAATTCCATTGGTGAAAGTCCTTTGGAAGAACCACTCTTTTGAGGAAGCGACTTGGGAGACTGAGGAGCATATGAGGAGCAAGTATCCTCATTTATTCGATCGGGCAGGTATAAATTTCGGGACGAAATTTTTTATTAGGAGGGGAGAATTGTAACATCCCATCCCCGATGGGAAGTTTATTTGAGTAATTTGGTACAGGGTAGGATCATACTGCATTTTACTGATTGAGCATTCATTGACCTCTAATTATAGAGGAATGAATTAATTGCACATGCATTGATAGGTACATGCATTCATGGCATTTTTCGGTATTTAATTGTAATCATGAATTGATTTGTAAATTTTCGAGATAATTAGGTTTAATTGTGATTTATTGGGAATTATGGCATAATTGGATTTGTATAGTTGAATTGGAGTGTCTTAGGAGTGATTGGAAATTGATAGCAACCTATAGGAAATTTTCAAAAAATTTGGGATAAAATGTCCGGACCGAAAATTTTGGAGTGACAGACCTGTTGGCCGTATGGTACCGAAATACTTGTCCAATGGCAATGGAAAATTTAGATTTGTGGGTTTAGGATTTTTTATGATGAGCCATTGGAATTTAGAGACTGAAATTTAATGAAATTGAGGACTTATGTTTTATGAGCCTTAGGTTAAATTAACCCTTTATATTGCCTAAGTTTAAAATCCTTCTTTGTTACACCTTTGAAAACCCAAGACTTTTCTTTCTCCTTCCTCTTCCCTTCGTCGACTTTGATTTTTCCCCCTTGGAGATTCTTGCTTGTTTCCCTCTTCATTGTGGTTGAAGATCAGCTGGAAACCTTGGAGATGTTGATGTTTGGCTTGGCTATGGAAGATCACCGTGGGTGTTAGAGTTTGAGAGATTTTTGGAGATTTAGGGTTTTCAGATTTGAGTCTTGATTGGTAAGTTTAATGGCTTTAATGTTGTTATTTATTATTATTCGATACATTTATGACATTTATTGTAAAGGATTGGGTAGTTTAGGGTGTTTAAGGCTGATTTTAGAGAGTGGAAATGGAGGAAAAATCGAACGGAGAAGAAGGTGAGACCCGCACGTCGCGACGTCTGAAAAAAGACTATGCCTCGATGAGAAAATGCGTGCTGCTTGTGGCATGAGCCACGCGATCATCAATGACGAATGAGTTTTCTGTTGCTGACGAGTTAATATGTAGGCGTCGCGGCGAGTCGCAGGAAGGTGTTCGCCGCGACGAACGTTTTCCACGCTGCGGCGAGCGACCTGTTGTACACCGCGGCGAGGGATGTGAGGCCGCGGCGAGGAGCAAAATTTTGTTTGGATGTATTTCAGTTTATGGGGGCATAACTTATAGTATAGACCTCCAATTGAGGTGATTCTTGATTCGTTATGAACTAGAGAAAGAGGTCTACAATTGAGGAATTGAATGAGAGTTAGAATTTAATTTAGGATGGTTTCAATCATAGAGAGAGAATTGATTATAGTTTCCTATTGCAACCTAAAGATAGTTTTTGACAATTGGAGTTTCAATTGGAGACTTATGAAATTAAAGGGTACTATTGATCTTGTGAATAGTGACTTTTGGTTATGAGGCAAGAGATTGCGGAATTGGGTTTTAGCGCCAAAAAATCATGAATATGCATCATACATATTTTCGTTAAGACATCTGCATCATTGAATTGTTTTAATCGAATATCTAGTAATGGGAAATTATTTAACTGTTATAGAGGCACCGTTAGATCGTCATTCCACGGATATTCTTTGGGACTTCTAGGCGTGCTTCGAGAGATTACAGGTGAGTAACCTAGTTGGTTCCTCAATTTCTGATTTGCTAAATGCTTTATGTGAACTGTTTGCCAATATGAATTATATGAATGATTAGGATCTAGATGCATGTTTGTGCTAAATTGGATTCCACCGATATGTGATTTTGAAAGCTGTATGAAATGGGCTTTTATAGCCATGTATTTGTGAACAATTGGACATGTGCATTTTATACATAAATGCATGCACGAGATAATGAGCGTTGTGATCGAGTGCTATTATTACTGAAAAGAGCTTTAAGCTCAAATACTGTCACTAAACCGAGCCTTGAGCTCGAGGGGAGTTAGTGCATCCTGCATGAGGGCTCTCCTACTCCCTAGAAGCGTCTACTGATCACTGTCACTGAATAAGCGCTCAATCACAACACTGAAATAAACCGGAAACAAGTCACATATGCATCGCATACAAATGTGTTAATTGATTTGTGATTATTACTGAATTCCCTGATGACATGAGAAATTGTAGACTGTTATATGATATTTTAAATGTTACTGTGATATGTTGTACGCCATTTGTGTAATGCATGTATTGAGTGAACCATCGATGATGGTTTCTCATTGAGTTCTCAAACTCATCCAAAATTGCGTATTGTTTTTCAGGACTGATAGTTTAGACTCCTAGCTCCAGAGTTACTTCTTCTGCCGCGTGAGCGTTTTGGCGAGAGAGGCGATGGCTCACAGGTCGGTCAGTTGGGATTGGATTTTGGGGATGACTTAGTATAGACTTTTGTATCAGTTTCCTTTTTGGATTATTGTATTTAGACTGTAGGAAATTGATAGACTTGTCTATATTTCTGATGGATCTTATGAAATGAGAAAGGCTTTATGGTTTTTAAAATTCAGTGATTTTGTTGTTCCGGATTTCATTGTATTGATGCCATGTGGATTTTAGTATTGATCGATCGTAGTGCAACCTTGTCGTAGGATACGTATCAGAATGACCTATGGGCATCCCGGTGTGTACCCTACGGTAAGGGGGCGCTACACACTGAATTTGAGCAACTCACTGATCTGACACAAAAACTAAATTGGATAGTTTCCAAATTAGAAATATTTGTCATGTGACTTTTACTATGTTATTTGTTGTTCTTTTGAGGAAAAAGAAAAGGAAACTAATTGGTGATCACTCCTCATTGACAAATTATGAATTCAAATTTTCAACATAAAGAATAGAATACAATCAAAGAAATCATTCAATCCTAGCTAAATCATTTAACGTCTTCCTTTTCTAATAAAATTGCCATTACTTGGGAAATTATTTGTATGCTACTTGAACATTACTATTCCTTGTGTTTTCTTTTACTATTATAGTCTTCTATGTTGCCCAAACATTCATAAATGTGTGCTTGGGATACAATTGTCTCATTCAAAACAAAATTACCTTCCCAAACTTGACATATTATCATAATTACACCCCTTCGTATTCAACTTTTTATCAATGATCCAACTTTGAATATTTAAAAGCATACTCATCAAAGCTATGTAAAATTCTTTGGAGAACAAATGATACATAAGCTGAATGTAGATCTAAAACCAAAAAGAAAAATAATTGAAGCTAGTGGAAAATGTTAAAAATATGATACACACTTTCAGTCTTGCCAAGAAGTGTATCACCAGTTGGTTCCCCAAGCATTGTTTGCTTTACAGATGTTGAAATTTCATTATGCTCCAAAACATGAACTACTATCAGTAGCATAAAGATGTTGCTCTTAGAAAGGATAAGTAGATCAAATCATCATAGGGTATCCAGGTGGATTTAAAAAAAAAGAGAGCCAGCTCAATGAGTGGATGGACAAAGCCAAATGCTTTGTAAAATGAGTAAAGAATCTACTCATGAAAAAATAGTGATAGCCAAATAGTCATAATCAACCCCAAGTTGGTGTAAATTTCATATTCAATTAAATATTACTTCCTGTTTTGAGCATATATAAGACATCAGTTTGTAACTATATTCAATTACTTGTAATTTCTCCATGTACAATGTCATTCACGATACTGTCACTGCATTGATGTAAACAGTGGAAGGGCACTTTCATACTAAAGGAAAAAGCTTATAAAATGTTGAAGATATTATTCAAAATATCCAAGAAAAGAACTAGAGAATAATTTGTGCATACTTGTCAACAACAAACGAACCACTTTTATAGTTCCACCCTTATAAACCCTAAATGTATAACATGATAACCATTTCCTATTAGGTGACCATCCAATAATGTCATGAAGGTTAGAAAGCTTTTAAATACTTAGCATTATGTTTTACAATTTTGGGACTGGGGAAGCAAAAAATTTTACTTCCTTTTGAACCCTAACTATTGTATCAAATCTTGTATATTGCCTTGTAAAATCACGTATCTGACATATTTAATATAATTGCAAAGAAAATTAAATTAAACCAAATTCCTAAATTAATTTCCATTTTATGTGTTTGGGGACTAAAAACAGAATTAATGTTCCAAATTGAAGGATTGAAATAGAACATTCATTAAGTTTAGGGATAAAACTAAAGGTCCAAGTGAACGAAGTAAATGTGGGCTTGGCTCATATAAATGTTCCCACATATATCTAAACTATTCTGATCCAGAAGTCATAACTGATTAGTTCATGGAAAGAAGCTCTCTACCAAAAACAGGGGGCAGTAAACATCTGATCCTTCTCACACCACACTGCAATTTAATTTCATTTTTACAGATATACAAAACAGATGTTTAAAAGTTTTAAATATATTTTGATAAGTTACGACATTTCTAGATGACAAGTTCCCAAACTTAAATCTCATTCCATTTAATTTCATTATAAAACTTTCTCCAATTCGATTCACATGATATCTATTTTATTAGTTTCAATATTTCACTTTTCAAGAAGAGAAACTAAGACAGTCAGATTAAAAATGGATTCTTTGTCTTCGATACAACCATCCAACCAAACCAACAAAATCACCTGTTACTGTACTCGCCTATGGCTTCTTCGGTTTCACTTTACCTAAACATCCTTTATGATCCTGTGAGTGGATAAAGAATATACCTGTCTGTTCGGAAAGGCAGAGGGGCAATTCCACCACCAAATAGTCCAGTTAATTACTTTTAGAATTAGAGGAATGTTATAATATTTATGCCTTCTCTCACACAAACGTCATAGCTCTCTCACACAAACATCACAACTCCTTGTAAGGAAGATCGTTTACGTAGAATAAGGGGGAAGACACACACAGAAAGAGAAAGGAGAAGAAAAGATTATGCAATCATTCATTCTTGCTTGTCCTTTATGTTATGTTACAACGTATAAATCTACGCTACCTAGAACTTTCCAGACTATAACACGTGAGTGTGATGAGTGACCGTTGCTTCAAATGCAACGTTTAGCTTATTTAAACTTATCTCCTACGACATCATCTCCCTGTTCTTCTACTAGCGTTCATGCATCCATATTTTCATCACTTCCCCTCCCTCTTCAAGAACCACCTTGTCCATCAGCTAACATCTGGATACCTCTTTTGTAATTCATAGAACATCTCCCATGTTGCATCTTCTCTTACTTCTCCTTGCCATTGTACAAGTATCTGCGTGATAGCTCGATTATGCTTCTTGACCATCCTTCATCCTCAAATGGCTATTGGGATCCTTTCCACATCTTTCATTGTAGCGGGTAACTGACTAGATATGGGCGTGCCTTTTGAAACAAAACTGCGCAGTTGAGACACATGGAAAGTTGGATGAATGGATAATCCCTCCGAAAATCCTAGCGTATACGCTACCTTATTCACCTTCTTCACGATAGGGAAGGGTCCATAATAGAGAGGGGCTAGTTTCTGATTAACCCGTCGTTGAACTAAGTGTTGTCTGTAGGGTTGGAGCTTCACAAATACCCACTGTCCTTCTTCAAATTCCTTATCCGAATGCTTCTTATCAGCCTGCAACTTCATGTTTTGTTTTGCTCTGTTTAGGTGAAATTTAACAATCTGTAACGTTGCCTCCCTCTCTTGGAACATTTGATCTATTACCGCATCCTTGGAATCTCTGACCATATATGGTACGTACAGAGGTGGTGGATACCTATAAAAGATCTCAAAGGGGTCGTGTCTATGGCTGAATGGTACGAAGTGCTATACCACCATTCAGCCATGGTTAGCAACCTCGTCCACTTTTGGAGTGCATCATAGCAAAAACACCTCAGATATGTTTCAAGTGTTTTATTCACTGCCTCTAACTATCCATAGTTTGCGGGTGATACGCGGTTGAAGGGTGTAACATTACATTATGTAGCTGGAACGTCTCCTACTAGAATTTGCTTAAAAACAGGGGATCCCTATCAGTAATAATTCTCTCAGGCATTCTATATAATTTAAATATGTAATCCATGAAGGCCTGCGCCACCTCCAAAGCTGTATAAGGATGTTTGATTGCCATAAAGTGCGCGTACTTATTGAACCTATCCACAACTACAAAGATCGATGACTTCCCGTGTTAAGTTGGCAACCCTTCTATGAAGTCCATTGTGACTTCCTTCCAACACCCCTCTGGCACATGTAAGGGCTGTAATAGCCCTGGAGAAGATGCATGATCATACTTTTTCCTTTGAAAAATCGTGCAGCTCTTGATATGGTTTCTTACATCCTTCGCCAAATGCTTCCAATGGAAGAAAATCTGAACTCGTTTAATAGTTGCTGTCACCCCCGAATGCCCCCCTTTTAGATTGTCATGCACCAATTTTATTATTTTCTCGCTAAGAACTTTGTCACTACTCACTACAATTCTACCCTTCCACCTTAACATCCCTTGTTTCCATTCGTAATTTCCCATAGGCGTCTCGGCAATTTCCAGCCTCTTGATGAGATCCTTGATCGTCTTATCCTTCTCCCAACCTTCTCGAATTTCATCCAACATGGTTGCTTGGATTTGTGATACAACCATTGTAAGTATTTGAAAGCTAGAGACTCACGATAGTGCATCTGCAGTCAAATTTTCCTTTCCACTTTTTTAGATAACCTCAAAATTGTACCCAATCAGTTTCAGTAACCAGTTTTGTTGGAAGGGTGTGGAAATCCTTTGCTCCAAAAGGTATTTCAAGTTACGGTGATTAGTTTGTACGTGGAAGGACCTGCCACTCAAATAATGGTGCCACTGTTTTACTGCTTTGATTATAGCCAAGAATTTTTTTTTGTACGTTGACAGTCTGTGGTGTTTAGGAGCCAACGCCTAACTCATATACTCTATGGGTCGACTTTCCTACTGCAAGACAGCTCCAATCCCTTTTTCACAAGCATTGGCCTCAATCACAAATATTTTAGAGAAGTCAAGTAATGGCAGTACTAGAGTTGTCGTCAACCTTTCCTTTAATTGTTTGAACGCCTCTTGTTGTTCCTCCTTCCATTCCTAACTCCCAGCTTCATGTTTCTTAAACATAGCATTGAGAGGTTTCGCCAATACTCCATAATGTTTGATGAATCTTTTGTAATAGCCTGTCAACTCTAGGAACCCTCGAAGCTCCTTCAACATACGAGGTTGGGGCCACTGTTGAATTGTCTCTATCTTTTTAGTGTCCATAGCTACACCTTTCTCAGAGATTGAATGCCCCAAGTAATTGACCTGTCTCGCCCCAAACATACATTTACTGCCCCTCACAAATAATTGTTGTTTTTGTAACACCTCCAAAACCAACCGAAGGTGCTTCAGATGTTGCTAGAAGTTGGAGCTGTACATAAGCAGATCATAAAAAAAGTCCAGTAAAAATTGTTGAAGGAAGGGTTTAAATACTTCATTCATGAGACTCTGGAATGTTGAGGGAGCATTTGTGAGGCCGAATGACATCACTAAGAACTCAAATTGTCCCTCGTGAGTTTTGAAGGCGATTTTTGGTATATCCTCTTCCTTCATCCTTATTTGATGGTATCCCGACCATAGGTCCAACTTCGAGTACCAGCTAGAACCTTTCAATTCTTCAAGTAATTCTTCTATGAGAGGGATCGGGAATTTACTCTTGATCATATGCTTTTCTAATTCCCTATAGTCGATGCACATCCTCCAAGAGTGATCTTTCTTCCTCATTAGAATTACTGGCAATGCGAAGGGGCTGACGTTCTTCTTTATGAACCCTTATTCCGCCAATTCTTGCACGGCCTTTTCTATCACGTCCTTCTGTTCCCCCGAATAGCGATATAACCTCATGTTGATGGCCTCCACTCTGGGTTTAAGGTGTATTGCATGGTCGCATGCTCTGTTTGTTGGCAATCTCTTTGATTCCAAGAAAATCTCCCCATACTTGGCTAATAGTCCTTCCAATTCATCTCGGTTATGGGCATCTTTATTTATTTCTAACCTTTGCATTTGGAGTTCTACTGGATCTGTCAATCTCAACATAAATAACATACCTTGGCTGACGTTCTGGATTGCTCTGTGGAAGTGCTTGCCCGATACTTCTTTGGCCGGCATTTCCATTTTTCCCGTTAGCTTCACTATCTTTCCTTCCCATTGGAACTCCATTGTTCGCTCCTTGAAGTTACACAGTACATCATTTAACGTAATCAACCACTGAACTCTCGGCACCATGTCACAACCACCCAATTTGATGATCAAAGTTTCGGTCACAAACTGCACTCCTTGCATTTTCCACATAAAGTTTTTGCATACCTGCTTACATTACAACTTCAATCCTCCTCCCACAGTAATGCTTATGGGTTTGATGTTGTCTACCTCCACCTTCTCCTTCCGTACCACTCCTTAATCTAGAAAGTTGTGCGTACTTCCGTTGTCCACCAATATGTGGAGAAGCCTTTTTCGGTGACTTCCCACGACCCGTAATTGTTTATAATCAGTTTGATCCTTTAGACCCCACATGGACTCTAGTGAGACATTAGGATTAAGGGGAGCTCTACCTTCTGGTTCTTCGTTCTCCATGTCCTCTTCTTCCTGCTCCTCGTCCTCCACCATGTAGAGTTGAAATTGTCTCTTCCGACATCGATGTCCCTGAGTATACTTTTCATTGAACTAGAAGCACAGACCCTTAGCTATTTTCTCATCGAACTCCTTGCTGCTGGATGTCTGACTACTACGGGGGCCCTTGTAGGAAATATTTCTACTGCCTTGACTTCATGGGGTAGTTAACAATCCTACCTTTGGCTGCTGTTTTGGAAGAAATATGGTGGGGTTATTTCCCTTAAAGTGGTTGGATCCTCCTCCCTCTAAACTTCCTATTCGGCCACCTTTGCCAAAGTACATTGGGACGCTGGCCTCCATGATCGCCTTTTGTTTGCATGCCCACATATACGCTTGGTGTAAAGTTTTTGGATCCATCATTTTGACCATTAGTCCCAACTCCGGTTTCAACCCCTTAAGGAAAAATCCTACTAAGTATTCCTCAAGCAAACAAAGTTTATTAGAGTATCGATCAAACAAATCGCAGTATTCCAACACTGAACCTTCCTATCGAAGCTCATTTAAATCACCTATTGGATCCTTAAAAACATTCTCATCACAACGTTGTTAGACCAGAGAAATGAACTCCTCCCATTTCATTTCATTTCTCTCCTTTCGATTCCGAATCGTCAGCTGAAACCATTCGAGAGCTACACCTTCCATGTGAAGAGAAGCGAGTCTTATCTTCATCTCCTCAGGTGTGTGCTCCAATGTAAAAAATTGGTCACACCGATAGCTCCAGCTTCTTACCCCAGTGCCATCAAATGTTAGAAATTCTGTCTTAGTAGCCTGCATCAATATCGTGCCTCGTCCTCCATCGCCTACACTTCTCACCGACGTTTCCGACTCTTCTTTATCCATCTTTTGCATGAGCTGTTGAAACATGGATTTGATTTCACTGATTTCTTTTTCATGGCGAGACTGAGCCTCCATCATACTTTTAATACTTTCTTCCAACCTACGAGCGTCGGCTCCTCGTATACTCTCTGCCATTTTTGATCCAAGGAATGTTTGCTCTGATACCAGATGTTATAATATTTACGCCTTCTCTCACACAAACGTCACAACTTTCTCACACAAACGTCACAGCTCCTTGTAAGGAAGATCGTTTACGCAGAATAAGGGGGAAGATACACACAGAGAGAGAAAAAAGAAGAAAAGATTATGCAATCATTCATTCCTTGCTTGTCCTTCATGTTCTATTATACCGTATATATCTACGCTACCTAGAACATTCCAGACTATAACACGTGAGTTTGATGAGTGACCATTGCTTCAAACGCAATGTTTATCTTATTTAAACTTATCTCCTACGACATCGTCTCCCTCATTTTCTACCAGCGTTCATGCATTCATGTTTTCGTCACAAGGAAATATACATTATGTAACCAAACCATTAACCATGCACGTTAACCATAGTTTCCTTCTTTTTGCCCATAGATGATGTTTTTGACTATAACATCTCGTGGAGAGTTGTTGGTTGTTTTATGAAGATTAAGGTCGATAATAAGCCGACATGATCAAACTCGAACAATCTAATTAGTCCGAGCAATCAAACTCATGTTGGATAACTATCCTTAATAAAATGAAATAGGAATTACAAACCTAAAGGTTTGTGGTGAATTTTTAATATTATAAAAGTTAGTCATTTAATTGAAAATTTTAAAAGTTTGAGCATTAAATTGAAAATTTTTTAAAATTTTATATGTTATTTCAATGGTTAAATAATTTATTCCAAATAGCTAACTTATAAATTATTATAAACACTTTAAGGAATTCATTTTGGTTATTAAAAAGGAATAATAGATTCTTTTGAATTTTTAATTCAGCGTTTAAATTTTAAAAATTTCAATTAAGTGATTAATCTTTTATAACCTTAATAATTTAGTTCAAAATATTAATTATATTAATATTTTGTTGATTTGACCCTAAATTTTGAACTCTAAATCTTAAAATCTTAAACCTAAATCCTAAATTTTAAATCAAATCTTTTTGTCTATAATATATATGTGTGAAAAATTAATTATCAACTAATCATTTATATCAACTAAAATACTCATCTGATAACCTCTTCCGCAAATTAAGCGTTTTAATTTGTGTTGATGATTAGATAATTATATTTTACACATGAATGCTTAAATTCGATTTAAGATCCAATTTAAGAACCCGAGCATGGATCTGCTCACCCTTGCCAATTGCACCAATGCTTGAAGCTCCACTTAAAAGACTAGCAAACGTGAAAGCATCAACTTCAATCCCTGTATCCTCCAATTCATGACTTAGATCAAATGCCTCTTCAAGATTTGAACTCTTAGCATATTCGTCAACAATTGTATTATAAGAAACCAGATTCTTCTCAAACGTAACGTCGAAGGCTTTCCGAGCATTTTCCATGCCACCATATTGTGCATACATGCTAATAAGAGAATTCCCCTACACAGTTAACCGATGCAAACCCCATTTTCACAGCATAAGAATATAGGTGTTCACTAGCACTCAGATTCAACAAGTTTGCACACGCTTTAAAGATGATTGAAAAAGTGAAATGTTTTGATTTAACTGGTCCCTGAATCATGTCACAGAAGAGCTCTATAGCTCCCCAATTATCTGCTCCACTCTGCATATATGCTGAAATAATTGTAGTCCAAGACATGACTTTATGATCTAGCATCCTATCAAACACCTTCCTGGAACTAGTTACGGATCCATTCGACGTACATTTTGCGTATAGGTCTATCAAAATACATTCTACACAGACATCCAAAGTCAAGTCCTTTTTTATTATCCAGGAATGCAATTGTTATCCAAGAGAGGACGACCCTAGTTCAGTAGAAGTAGAAACAACTCCACTTAGAGTAATCCTATCAGGAACATATCCACACACAAGCATATCCAGAAATAAATCTATAGCCTCTCTTGGAAAGCCCAATTGTTGAAATCTAGTTATAAGCAAAGTCCAAGTGACCGCATTCCTTTCAGGCCTTTTATCAAACACTTGACATGCAGACTCAAAATCAACCTTCCCTCTTATGAACATATCAATCAAAGCACACCCAACACAAACATCAGACTCCAAAAATTCAGTTTTTATCACTGACCCAAAAATTATTCCCCCAAAAGAAACATACCCTCTGTTGGAACAAGAACAAATGGCTGCTTTGTAACAGTAGTCATTTGGATAAAACCCTAATTCAAGCATGTTAATGAACATACTCAAAGCTTTCAACTCCAATCCATTGTTAGCGTAACAAGACATCAAAGCACTCCACGAAACTAAGTCTCTCTTATCATCCATATCCTCAAATATCTCGCTGGCTCTGTCCCACTCATCGTATTTTGAGTAAAGGCTGATCAAAGAGTTGAGCAGGATCGAGTCGGGCCCAAGTTGTGACCTAGTCAGGTAATCGTAGATGAGTTTGCCAAGCTAGAAGTTATGAGACCTAATGTAAGTTTTAAGGAGAAGAGAGTAAGTGATGAGGTCAGGGTGGGACCCTTATCCGAACATGAGATCAAGGATCGAGATTGCTTCCCGGAGTTGACCCCCATTGATGTGGTGGTTCAGGCGGTGTTTCAAGGAGCTGAAAGTGTTCGGAGGTTTTAAGGTAGAAGAAGAGTGCTTATGGTGGGAAGAGCAATTATTGGGCGGTGTGAGGAGTTTGGTGGTGTGGGGAAGAAAGGAAAGGCCTATCACCATCGTCACTGCCACCAATCAAAGTTGCTAATAAATTAAGTTTATGTATCCCCTCGGCGTTTAGTCAAAGCTCAGTACTTTGGTTTGTGTAGACTTTTTACGGACGAGAGAAACAGTTGTAAAATTTTAACTTAGGAAGTGTATAAAAGTATAACTACTTGTCTATTCCATTAAAGATCATCATTTTTTCCTGCCAATTGCAATATAGTTAAAAAATTTCTTGCATTTCGCACCATTTTAGCACATATTAGGAGTTGAAAACATGAAGCTCTAGATTTATTGCATAATCATTAACAACATATGCTACAAGAGCACTAGAAAATATTAAAGATGGAAGGAACAACAATAACACCAAAGGCTACCGTTAGAAGGCCTAACTCACCCCTAAAAGCTAGTTCAAGAAGGGGAGGTTTGCACACTATTATAAATTGTTAAATACTCTCATACTTGTCCGATGTGGGATTTCTGACACACCCGCTCAGTCCAGAGCAGGAGTGGACATTTGATGGACATATTGGGCAAAGGAATATAATTGGGCTCTACCCCAAACTATCGATACAAACTTGCTTTGATACCATATTAGAAGGCCTAACTTACCCCCAAAAGCTAGCTTAAGAGGGGGAGGTTTGCATACTTTTATAAATTGTTAAATGCTCTCATACTTGTCTAATGTGAAATTCCTTACAAGAACAAAACAAAACAACTATGGATGTCCTATCTTTGATCTGCCTTGTAAACAAACACCTTTTTGTATCTGTCAACTATGGAGCTCATGCCTAGAAAGTGATCACAAGTGGCAACAACGACATGCCTATGACAGGAAAAAGAACAGAACTAAACTACAGTGGATTTCCTAGTTTTGATTTGTCTTGTAAACATACACTCTTTCGGATCCATCAATTATGAAGCTAATGCTTAGAAAGTGATCACAAGTCGCAGTGACGACATGTCTATAATCGAATATACATCGTCTTCTCGAGGAATTAATCATCTCAGGATCTCTACTTTTCGTTTCCAAGCGACCATCCACAGAAATCTACACCTTGTTCAATAACAAATAAAGCAATGTTGTTATCAAATGCCATCAGCCTTTTAAATCTTGTTACATGAGAGAAACAACTCAAAATCTCCTCTTCTTCGGACCAACTACTCCAATCCATTGTTGTATGAGTATTGTGTTCAAGCAAGTAAAACTTTACACCTGATGAAGATACTTGAGAATTACAAGTTAAAGTTTTTATATCAAATGGGCACTAAAATTGTAGCTTTTAGTAGCAGTACTGGATTAAAAATCATTGATTCAATCACAAAGTTTCATTTGCTTAAGTCTAGTTGGTTAACTATGATTCCAAGTTCAAACCTGCAAGCCTGCTCATGTCATACTCAAAGCCAAACTTATTGATTCTGGTGATACATTTAATGCACAGGATGACGATAATGTATTGGTATCATCCCTAACATTCTTCAATGTCTTATCAGGATATAAAGAAGGCCTAAGGGGCAATTGAATTCCTTGTACTTCACCTTCCAACATCTCTACAAGTTTGTTCATTGGAGGACGATCGTTTGAGTTCATTTGTATGCACCATAAAGCCACAATAACCATCTTATACACTATATTCTTTGCTTCCTCTACTGCATCTATGATTTCTATCTCTCTTCCATGGTGTATTTGATCATAAGCCCACAAAGGAAAGTGAGTTTGACTTGAATGATTCGCTACTGGAGTGAAGTTCCTCCTTTTCCCAACCATTTCCATTTGCAGCACCCCAAAATTGTAAACATCAGCTTTATATGAAATGCCTCCAATGTTTTCATAGAACATATCTGGTGCTACGTATCCAAATGTTTCCCTAGCTGATGTACTTGGAACGATACTATCCTTTGCCGGATAGAGTTTAGCGAGTCTGAAATCATAAACTTTGGTAGTGAAGTTCTTATCGAGGAGAATGTTGTGAGGTTCGATGTCGAAGTGTAGGATTTGCATGTCACGACCTTAATGCAAGTAATTAATACCACAAGCTACTCTCAGAGATATTGCATACAGGTCCTGACAAGTTAAGGAGTGATAACTTTCTTAAGAGAATATGTACTTGTCAAAGGATTTGTTGGCTATGAAGTCTTACACAAGAGCTCGCTTTGATCCCCCTGCGTAGAACCCAATAAGCCGGACAACATTAACATGACGAATCCTTACTATGGTGGCAACTTCATTGGTGAATTCTTGTCCATGTGCATTGACCTTAGTTAATATCATTATTGCAACCAGAGTGCCACTTCGGTGCTTACCTTTATACACAAAGCCATAACCACCCTGACCGAATTTGTCCATGAAATTTTTGGTCATCTTCTTAACTTCTGAATAAGTGTACCTTATTAGTATGAGGCGATTGTTACTTTGGAGAAATTCTTCAATGGAGTCATACATTGATAAATGTCTCCTTTGCCATTCATAGATCAAGAAAATGAATATACGTGGAGCCCCATTGTCTTGATGTTTTCATTATGAGTTAGGTGCATCTTCATATGCTCCCAACTTTGAGGCAGTGAACGAATCACAGCTTGCACTTGTTGTTCATCAGACAGTTCATGACCAACATCACGTAACTCACTTATCATATTGGACATTTTCAAATGCTTTTGCATTGTATCATCTAGGCGCTTCTTATAAGTATCAAACTTAATTGTAATTGACCTCACTTTGGTCACTAAAGTACCTTCGAAATGAGTAGCCAATGTAGACCACATGTCCTTTGCAGTTTCGAATTTACGGAACTCACGCATGATATCATTATCTATGCTACTTAGCAATGTGATGCGAGCTAAAGAGTTCTTCTTTTTTCATAATTCATATACATCATGGTCTCTTCGATGTTGGACTGTAGTGCCCTCCTCAGGAATGTCCATAGTTAGGTTTAATGACTCAAGAGCCTCTTGCTCTTCCAGTACATATTGGATTTTCATATTCCAGATTTCATTGTTGTCACCATTAAGTTTCTCACCCTTATTGAGTTTAGCAACAATATTTTTTGAAGTAGTAGCTATTTTTGAAACATTAAGTTTCTATAATAAGAAAGAAATATATATGCATGTTAATGTCACATTAATCGTTCATAGAGTAAATAATTCGATCACAATTGCTTATGACATCAAAAGTCCACAAATGTGTTCAATCATCATTCATACAACAATCGAATCCTAATTACTTTACTATAGACGAATTTCTATATAAAATTAATGTAAACATATTACATAAATATTATGACTTTGTTCTTATAAAACAATATATTGTATTAATTGTTCTTCAACCTATGAACAGTCTATAGGTAATGAACCCTATGCGAAAATGAGTTCACAAGTTCGCGTGATACAATTCGCGAAGCTCGATTTATAATAGCTATTACTATTTCCATTGGAAGACCTATAGGATATAAAGTCCCAATCAACTCCCTTCTACATTTCTTTTTAATAAATGTCATCACTAACAAATTATAAATCTTCTCTTTAGGCATATTATTCCAGAGCATTCATAATAGTTCGTCTTGAGGTTGAGGTAATGTTGTAAGCAAAGTCATATACTTTACTTCATCTGCATAAGCTAGGCAACCTCCAAAATATAACTCTTGCATCATGTTATTAACTGCAATAACATGTTGTGTTAGATCTTCTCTAGGCATTAAACGCATGATGACTAACTGTACATACATGCTGCCAATTCGTCTCTTCTGTGCCTCACATTAAATAAGCTTAGGTGTTTGCTTAATAATAGGCATTTTTTTAAAAAACAAATTTTTAGGAATTATATTATTTTTATTATATTTGTTTATCAACAATTTATTGAACTAATTAAAATATGATTTTAATATCTAATTAATTAGAAACTTATTTCTAATTTAACATATAATTGAACTAATCAATTACCTTGGTTTAATTAGAAACTAATTTCTAATAAAATTCCTTTTTAATTTCAACTAAACAAATTAGTTTTGATTTTAATTAGAAAATATATGTCTAATTTTAATTCAACAAAAAATAAAAATACAATTAGAAAACTCATTTCTAAATTTGTTGATTTTAAAAACTTATTTCTAAATTTAAAGTATAATTGAACTAATCAATTCATCTCGGTTTAATTAGAAACTAATTTCTAATGAAACCTCTTTTCTAATTTTAACTAAAAAATTAATTTTCTTGTATTATTAAAAATATTAATTAGAAACTAATTTAACTAAATTAATTAGTGTAAATTAAAAAGATAATTTCTAATTCTTTATATTATATTTATAATTCAATAAGGTCATGTCACAAATTTATATAATATTTGCATATATATATATATATATATATATATATATATATATATATATATATATATATATATATATATATATATATATATATATATATATATATATATATATATATATACATATATATATATATATATATATATATATATATATATATATATATATATATAATTGAACTAATAAATTCATTTGGTTTAATTAAAACTAATTTCTAATGAAACCCCTTTTCTAGTTTTAACTAAAAAATTAGTTTTCTTGTATTATTAAAAATATTAATTAGAAACTAATTTAACTAAATTAATTAGTGTAAGTTAAAAAAGCTAATTTCTTGTAACATCCCGTTATCAATATGAAGGACATATTGGTAATTCGGATGGATTAGGATCGGGTGCATGCATAATTTGAATTGGCACATGCATTTAGCCTCTTCCATTATTGATAAATGACTGTTATTGCACCAGCATATGAGTGTACATACATGTATGACATATTCCCGATATAATTGTGTAAATTGGAAAATCAGGTGATAATTGTGCAGATTAGGTTTTGATTATAGAATTGGAATGAAAATTGAATTTAGGGGTTTGAAAATTGGAATTTGAGTATAGGATTATGTGTTTCCTAATTTTGAGGATTTATAGGAATTTTTCGGGAATTTTTTTAGAGTAATGGGTCCGGACCAGAAAAATGGTTTAATGATTGATAAATTGGATTCTGGTTCCGAAATTGATTGACAATTGGCATGAGATAATTTGAGTTATGATTTTAGGATTTATGATTCATAGTCATTGCGAGATTGGGAAAAATTAGAATAAGAATTGGATTGTATACCCTAAGATCTGGGCATGTGGCAAATGAATTGCCAAACATGCCCTAACCTTAAGTCTTAAGTTTATAAACCCTTACCTTTGAATTTGTTCTCCTCGATTGCTTGCTCTCTTCTTAAAGAAAATTTGCATTTCTATTTCTTTCTTCTTCGTGGATCACTCCTTACCAATTCCTTCCATTTCCTTCTTGCTGATTGTTCCATTCTTCACCTTTAATCCATCGTCTAAGCTTGTTATTAGAGAAGAAAATGTTTGGTGTTGTTAGAGGTGAAAACCGTGGGTGTGTTTAAGCTTGGAGATTGGAGTTTCTTGGTGATTTGAGAAGATTTGAAGGCTTGAATCAAGTAAGTTACTATTTCTTCATGTCTTAAGTTGTTTGATTTGATCATTGAATTAAGTTATTAAATGTTTATGAATTTAGAAGTTTCTGATGATATATTTTGATGATGTTGCTTGATTTTGATTTGGGTAATTGAGGGATGATTGATTTTAGATGGATTTGAGGTTAAGGGTTAGTAGTTTAGAGTATATTGAGTTGTTTTAGAGTGTTTTTGAAGAGAAAAGTTGAGTTATGGATGTAATTTAGAGAGAGAAATGAGAAAGGAGAATCGGAGAAGACGAACTAGAGCTCGTACGTCGCGACGAGCTAGACGTCGCGACGAGCGGTGAGCCGGATGTCGCGACGGGTGAACTTATACGTCGCGACGAGCCACTATGGAGACGTCGCGACGAGCCTGTGGAGATGCCACGGCGAGGATGGCCTTTTGCCGAAAATGATTTAGATTCTTTTGGTTGATGATTTTGAGGTTTAATTCCTAATGAATTGGTTCATAAGTGATTGAAATTAGAAATTAGGAATTGTGACTTGATTAGAGGGAAACTCGGAATTGAATTCGATGGTTCACGAAATCGGATGGCGATTTATTAGGGAATGTGATTTGTGCTTGGAGTATGACTTTAGAGAGTTCAGAACTTAGTCAATTGAATTATGGTGTTAGGAATTGCTATTATTTAGAGGAAAAGAGAATTGAATTGAAAGATTTGGGAATAGGATCAGGAATTTCATAACATGTATTGTACTAATCGCATTCGCTACATATGCATTATTGAATATTAGAAATTGTGCAATTGATAATATTGGTATATTTTGATTGTTATAGAGGCTCAAGTGGAGGGTCGATCGTCCGGCGTAGGTGAGACTTCCCGGCAGTAGCTCGGAAGTTCAGAGGTGAGTAACCTAGTTGGTTTCTCAACCTGTATGTGTTATATTTTATGCACCTATGCCATGTGGAGTTAAGGATGGATCTATGTGCTTGCTTTTGATTGATTTCGAACCACAGGTGTCTGAAATATTTGGAATTGTTATAGAAGTGTTAATTGTGCATAAAATTGAAATTAATTGGTTTAATTCGAAATTGGACATAGTGTGATAGGTTATGACACAATTATTGTGAATTGAACATGTGCATTTATGCATAAAGGGATGATCGAGATAATTGGTGATTGTATTTGGTGCAACCACCATATTTTGAGCTTGAGCTCAGCGCATCGAGGCCTCGAGCCCAGCGATTTTAGAGCCTCGGGCTCGATGTATTAGGCTTCAAGCCCAACGAAATTGAGCCACTTGGCTCAGCGTAAATGAGCTCAAAGCGCACGGTCACAACAACGTAATAATCGAAAAGTGTCACATATGCATTTTTCATATGAAATGATCAAATGTGAATCGTATGAAAGGCGAAACGTCTTATAAATGTGAAATTGAATGTATGTGATTTTCTGAAAGTGCTGATATATGTATTTCCGTAAATTACGTGTATATGCATGAGTTGGGTGGACCATCGATGATGGTTTCTCGCTGAGTTCGCAAACTCACCCAACATTGCAATTATTTTTCAAGACAGTGATAATAGACTCCTAGCTCCAGAGTTCGACTTTTTCCTACCGTGTGAGTGTTGGCAAGAGTAGTTATGGCACACAGGTCGGTCAGCTGGGATCATTTTTTAGGATGATTTAGCTTAGGTTTTCATCTCAGTTCCTTTTTGGAATATATGTATAGACTGTGGAAACTGATATTCTTGTAAATGCTGTTTTGAGGTTATGAAATGAAAATTTTTTGGGTTTAAAAATTTAACGATTTTGATATTTCAGTTTTATTATATTGATGCCATGTGGATTATAGAATTGATTGAATTGTAGTGCACCCTCGTCGTAGGTTATGTATCGAAATGACCTACGGGCGTCCTGATGCATACCCTACGGTAAGGGGGCGCTACATTAGGTGGTATCAGATCATGGTTTGACATCTTTTGGGCATAGTATATTTTAGGCTTGAATTTTAGTAAGAAAAGCATAAATTGATAAGAGTTCTTGTTTGTTGTAGGTCATCCGTCCTTGGTGATCAGGTAGATCAACCAGCTGACCATGGATCAGTCGGAGCTAGTAGGGAGTCTTCATTGCCTCTATTTGAGGAGCAGCCTCCTAGAGTCCCCATGAGGAGGGAAAGGAGGAATGATCGATTGCGCAAGCAGAGAGTTGTAGAATTTTATGGCAGCACAGACCCTGCTGAAGCTGAGGGATGGCTGGAGAGGACTGAGAGAGTCCTAGATCAGATGGACTGCGACTCTGATGAGCGCTTTGATTATGCGGTCTCTTTGCTTCAGGGTCCAGCATATTAATGGTGGAAGACTATCCCGGGCAGTTCCACCAGACCCTGTATTCTGACATGGGATGATTTCTTGAGAGCCTTTTGGGATAATTATATGCCCAAGGTCTATTTGGAGATGAAGATGCAGGAGTTTCTGGAGTTAAGACAGGATCAGATGTTTATGGCCGAGTATGAGGTGCGGTTTAATGAGCTGATGGGATACGCCTCTATTTTGATTGCTACAGAGGCCGATAGGTGCCAGAGATTTGAGGGAGGGCTTAATCTGGAGATTCGTACCAAGTTAGCCCGGTCTGACATGGGCACCTTTATCGAGTTGAGAGCTGTTGCAGTGCGGATTGAGCAGCTTCTGAGGCAAAGTCAGGCTGAGACTGGTCAGGGATCCAGGAGTAAGAGGTCTAGTGATAGTCAGGGCAGCTCTGGTAGGAGCTTTATCATGCGTCAGAGCAGGACCTTCAGGTCTTTAGGAGGATCTAGACAGTCTGGTTTTGTTCAGAGGGGGAGATTTGGGCAGTCTGGTAGTAGTAGTGGTAGAGGATCAGGTCAGGGGCTTCCTGTTTGTGTGCATTGTGATAAGAAGCACAGTGGTGAGTGTTGGCGAGTGACTGGAGCCTGTTTGACATGCGGCCCCATGGATCATATGATTAGGAATTGCCCTATGATTTTGGGAGTTCAGTCTGCTACGAGTGGGAGAGCTGGTAGTAGCACGATAGTATAACAGAGTCGCAGTGGTGGACCTGGATTTAGAGGCCGAGGCAGCGCCCGAGGTAGAGCTGGAGATTCTTTATGGGGACCGAGAGTCGTGGCAACCGACCACAGTCCCAGGCCAGGGTCTACGCCATGACTAGATAGGAGGCCCAGGATTCTTCGAATGTTGTTGCGAGTATGCTTTTGATTTCCGACTTTGAGGTTTATGCATTGATAGACCCAGGTTCCACGCATTCTTTCGTTTCACTGCATGTAGCTTGTAGATTGCATGGGGATAGGAAGATGTTGCAGTATGGGCTAGAGGTGAGTACACCTCTAGGTAGTACTACTGTTTTAGGAGAGGTCTGCAAGGGATGCTCGATCCAGATAGATCAAGCAGTGTTGAGTGCAGACCTGATAGTTTTGCCGTTGAGAGAGATTGATTTGATTCTGGGGATGGACTGGCTCACTACCCATAGGGCTGTTATGGACTGGTATACCAAGGAGGTCATGTTGGCGTCTCCTAGTCAGCCTAGAGCAGTTTTTCGAGGTGTTAGTCAGGCAGTGCCAGCCAGGATGATTTCTTTTCTGAGTACCTTGAGGTTGATGCAGGGAGGTTGTGAGGCCTATCTGGCTCATATGGTTGATTCTAGAGTCGAGCAGAGGTTGCAGGATGTTCCCGTGATCAGGAAATTTTCAGATGTGTTTCCCGATGAGTTACCGGGCTTACCGTCGGATCGGGAAGCGGAGTTCTCGATTGACCTCGTTTCAGGTACCGCTCCTATATCTATACCTCCATATAGGATGGCACTGGTGGAGCTGAGGGAGCTTAAGGCTCAGTTGCAGGAGCTTCTAGACAAGGGGTTTATCAGGCCTAGTGTTTCGCCGTGGGGAGCTCCAGTGTTGTTTGTGAAGAAAAAGGACGGGACTTTGAGGTTATGCATCGATTATAGGCAGTTGAATCGGGTAACAATCAAGAATAAATATCCACTGCCTAAGATCGATGATTTATTTGATCAGTTGCAGGGAGCTCAGGTGTTTACTAAGTTGGATATGAGATCGGGGTATTATCAGTTGAGGATAGCAGAGGTCGATGTGCCTAAGAGTGTTTCAGGAGCAGGTATGGGCATTTCGAGTTCTTAGTGATGTTGTTCAGGTTGACTAATGCCCCGGTAGCCTTCATGGCCTTGATGAATAAGGTCTTTCAGCCCTGTTGGACCCCGAACTTTTGATAAAAATTAGAAATATTAAAATAAATTTAAAATGAGAAAGAATTGGTGAGAATGAGAATGAATTTAAGGAAATTTGATGAAGTTAAGAAAAAATTTATGAGAAATGAATTGTTTAATTTTGAGGACTTTGATATTTGAGTGAACTTATATGGATTATAAGAGGAAAGTGGATGAGTTGATTGAAATGGAGTTAAATAGAAAGAATTAAAAAGAAAAAGTGTGAAAATCTGAAGAATTTAGAAAGTTTGACTTTTGGGGTTGACAGTTGACTTTTGATCTAGGCAAAATTTGATAAAATGATCTACATGAAATTTGTAGTGTTTGTTGAGAGTTTTCTGTGGCCATAAAGTTTGCTATTTTTCGATGTCGGGATTAAGAGTTATGATTTTCCAAAGTTAAGTGATCTAGCTTTGTTTTGTATAAATAACCTAAGTGTATATTTGCATGTGCTATACTTCGAGGCCACTCGTCGTATCGATTTAGTCTGAATTGGAATAAGTGGTCTTAATGAAAGTTGGAGCTTGTATTTCAATCTTTCCGACGCCACAAAGTATGTAACTTTTCGAGATCGGGGCAAGGAGTTATGAGCGATTAAAAATTGGAAGTTGTTTAGGAAAAGCTGATTAAGACATAATCTTTGAGTGGAAATCTGACTTCCTTGGAAGCCAATTGGATTTTTCTGTTCTTCAGGGAAGTTTTAGAGCTTCCTTTTACCTTTCCATAGACATCAAATTCGTCAAATTCCGAGTTCGGAATTAAGAGATATGATTTTTGAAAAAATTCAGTTATAAGTGGGTATTTAAGGTTTTGAAAATTTTGCTTGAACTCCGACCCTTTTGCAATCTTTTGTTATAAATCTTTAAATCCGACATCCGATTGACTTGATTTTGAAGCGTTGGATTCCTAAGACAATTCGTTCATTTTATGAAGAATTATGATTTTAGGAGATTAAATGGAAAGAGATTGATTGAACCAAAGTAGGAGATTTGGTTATAGGTTATAAGTTGGATAATTTTCTGAACATGGTTCAGTATTTTGCGATTTTCGGGAGCTGTACAACTCCGATTGAGTTGATTCTTGAGGGAAAATAAGGTTAAGATATGGGGCTACAAATCATGTGAAGGGATCGAAATTTAATTCCATCCCTAAGATTGTTAATTTTTGGAATTAAATTCGCGTAATGTTTAGTCTCGGATTTTATGAAGGTCCGATAGTATTTCGGCTATAACTTCTTCTTTTAGATCCAAATTGAGTGCCGTTAGTGGCGTTGGATTTGTAAGATTGAGAGGAACAATTCTTCAGAAGAAAATTTGTCCAAATTATTTCGTTTAGATACTTGAAAACAGGACACAAGTGGTCAGTTTTTTAAGTTCCTGCAGGGGCGATTTTGGGAAATTAAGAGAGCAAGAAGGAAGGAATTGAGGGAGGCCCATGAAATGTTAGCTTAGGTTTAAGTTAGAATAGGAATTTGGGCTTGTGGACTTAAGTCTTATAATGAAATAAAAGGCAAGACAAGTCTTGTAGGAGAAGACTAATGAGAATAAAGGAAGAGCCCACAATTTTCAGCCCATGAAATGTTAAGTTAAAGGAGAGAACATTAAAAAGTAAAGAAAAAGCATGAAGGAGTCATTATGGGTTAGATAAGGGACGAAAATCCTAGAACATGAGGCTTGGGTGAGGTGTAGTTATTAGCTTTAGGTTATAAGTGAAAGCCTCATTTCATAAGCCTTTCTAGAACATAACCAAAACTTTGAAACTTTAAAGAAGAGAATAGCAAGATGGTGATTTCGACCAAGCTAGGAGAAGAAGAGAGGTAGGTTTTCACTTTTTCTTTCTTTCTTCCTTAAGTCTTGTAGAAAAGGTCACGAAAATTCAAAAGAAAAGAGTTGGGTGTTGTGGTTCTCTTGCTTGGGAGAAGAGATTTGAAATTTGAAGGTTTTCTAGTTAGGATTTGTTGTCTTTCTTGCTTTAAAGGATGGTGTGAAGAGTTTGTTAAGAAAGAATAAGAAAGGAAATGGTTTAAGAATTATGGAAGTTAAGTTTAAATTCTAATTTTAGTTGGGTTCTTAAAGGCTAGAGGAATTTGAATTTTGGATGAGTTTGATACAAATTTCTTAGATAAGGTTTGGGTAAGGTTAGGTTGTTTGAAATTCAAGTTTTCCAAGCCTTGAAAAAATTCCAGCATAGTTTATGTTTGTTAATTCATGGTTTATGTTATCATGGTGGTTTGAATGAATGATTGGTGAAGGAAAAAGAATGAAAGCAATTGGGCTTTGTAGTTTAGAGTTAAATTAAATGGGCCTTGCCATCTTTATATGTTAAGATATGAATAAGAATGAATGAGGATTAGGAAGCATATATATGTGTTTTTAAGGCCTTGGGTTATTAAAGTGGGCTAAGTATAAATTGGTAGCTTGTAAAGGAAAGTTAAGTGATTAAAAGACAAAACCTTAAGTTGGAGGAGAAGGAAGCTTGGGCTTAAGCCCACTTAAGCATTAAGTTAGTGAATGAAATGAAAATAAAAGGAAAAGAAAGAAAAGAGGTAACATTTTCATGAAAACAAAAAAAAAACCAAAAAAAAATCTGATTTTGTGAGTTTCATATAGGCATGAAGAGTTTCGAATTTTTGTTGGCTATTGATCTAGGTTTTGATGCGAATGGTGTAGATAAAGTATAAGTGAAATAATGTAAGTTTAAATCCAAGTTTTACATTCTTGAAAAAAAAAATCCAGCATTGGCTATCCTTGGTTAATTAGACTTTGTATGCTTGATGAAGTTTTAGTGTGGTTAGAGACTGATTTGTGTAGAAAAGAAAGGAAAGAAGACGAGTAATGGAAATTTGGGAAAATTTCAGCATGTGTGGATGGCCCTCGGGTTTAGGATTTTTGAAAATAATGGATTAAATTGAGAGAAGTTATGGTTGGTATAGCTTAGGAAAGGTGTAGGAAAGATTAAGTTAGCTTAAAGTCAAGTTTTAATATGCTTGGAAAATTTTCAGCATTTGATCTTTTATTAATTGGGACTTTTATGCTTTGATTAAGGCATTTGGAGATGAAAGAAGGACAATGTGATCAATTTCGAAGCTTAAGGATTTGAGGTGGGTGACTATTTAATGTTTGAGTTGTAAGATTACTGAATTGTTATGAAATTAATATTGCTAAATGTTTTCCGATAACTTGCCAAGTGTGGAAATGCATTATTATTTGTGAAGGTTTGAATTTGTATTCGGTGCCTTATATGATTAGTTGCGATGAAATGCATGATCATTTGTAAATGTGATTTTGGAACATTGGAACATTGATTGAAGGTGAAAAAGACTTGAGTATGTGATTACATTTTGCTTGTCCGATGACAAATATATGGAGAATTGTAATATGCATGTATGTGATATGTGTTATATGGGTTTGGGTTAGGTCCCTTAATTTGAGTCGATTACCTTTGGTCTCGTGTTAAAAGCCTTCTCCGGCTGCCCAAGAAGCGGCTTAGAGCTCAATTTGGACTCCCCTACATTCACGACCTACTCAAACCAGTTATTGTGTTATGTGCTTTGTGTTGGATGCAGCGGTATAACCCATGAAACACACGCCATGATATAACTCGCAAACACCTCTGGTGGGGTGTGGGGTCCAACATCAAACCCTTGGATATGTGACTATGTGCTTTTGTGTTATAAATGTTAACTTTGTAAATGTTTTGTTATTGGAAGCTATTTTCGATAAAGATAGTTTTGACAATAATTATTTAAGACAATTTTGTATACTTATGCTTGAATATTAAATTGTTACCCACGGAGCCGTCGTGCTCACCCCCTTCCTCCCTCCACAAGTTTTGAGCGAAAGCGAGTCCGGCATCGGGATTGAGGCAACTCCGATGCAATGTGTTATGAGAGAAGTCATATGTTAGAAGTCATTAGTTAACATTTTGAGACCGATGATGTATCTGCATTTTGTCTTTTGAGAATTGGATGTACTTAGGCTAAAATGCCCTTCAAGCTTTGTATTGATTTATGTCCATGTAATTAGTAAGGTTTTGAAGTTTCAAATGTATAGTGTAGTGTAAAAGTTTCCTAAGAATGTATAATTGAGAAATTGGAAATGAATAGAATTCTAAGATTGTGGTTGCTGCCATTTGAGTTGCTATTGGGATGATTGGAGTTGGTTATTGTGAGAAATTGGAAGATTGAAGTGGTTTTGTGCAGGTTTGGAGCTTGGATGGTTTAGATTTAGGATTTGGCTAGAGCATTTTTAGGGGAGATGCTGTCCAAATTTTCCTAAATTTGGGCAGCAACTTTGCTTAAGGTTTAGACCCTCTTAGTGAGGGAATTCACTTTAGAAGTCTTCTAGAAAAATGTAGAGCATGTTAAGATCTTGAAAACGGTATAAAATGGATTATTTTCGGACTTAAAATGAAGAAGTTATAGGGTTTGAAAATTTTCAGATTTCTATATTCGGGTACTGTTCATTCTGCATTTTTGCAGAATCTTTAGAGGCGTTTTTCACCTTCTTAGAGACAGTTTCAAGTTTTGCTTTCTTCATAGAAAATGTAGTTTATCTTTTCCTCTTATAATTTGATGTATGATTTGCAATGTTTGAATATGGGAGTAAGAAGTTATGAGCATTTGAAGATTGCTGTTACTGTTCATTCTGCAAAATTTACTGTTCCATTGATTTTCTATTTGGGCTGAATCTTTCAGTGTGTTTTCCCCTCTAATGATTGAATCGGTTTTCCATCCTTCATGAAAGATGTAGAGGTCTTTTATCTTTCTATAAAGGTATGATTTTCTTGTTCGGAGTTAGGAGTAAAAAGTTATGAGAGTCGAAAGTTGACTTTTTACTATTCATTTGGTCAAAATACTATTCTTTTGGTTTTTCGTTAGGTTGAAATTTTGCTACAACTCATGACCTCCCTAATGGATGAATTTGTTTTTAAATCATTCTAGTGAGTTATAGAGTTTCCGTTTATGTTTCGATAGGCACTAAATCTTCAAAATTCGGATTTAGGGGTGAAAGGTTATAAAAATGCAAAGTTGGTTTTAATTCAAATTCTAAGCAAAAAGTTATGCATTTTCTCTTATAACTTTCTCGTTTGGCTTCCGATTCACCTGATTTTGAACCATTGCTTTCTCAACAAGTTTTCTACCTCTCTCCCAAAAATGTAAAATTTTCAGATTAAGTTGAGTATTGTGAATTTTGTCCTCAAGTTCGTTTGAACCATTTGTTCGTTTGCTTCGCTTAAGCCTCTCGGTTCGTTTTGCTTCGATTAGAGCCTTCAATGTGCAATTGTTTACATTCAGATCAAAGCGTTTGTTTCGACTTGCTTCCGTTTTGTTTCCGTTTACGAATTTGAAAAGAAATTGTGCTTTTGTTTACATTCTTCGTTTCATTTTCCAGTTAAGTATGAGAGTTTCGGATTAAATAGTTGGGTTCGGATTCGGGATCCAACGGATATGCTCTGGTTTAGTTTGGTTTTTCGTAAGAGGTTGAATACCCAGAAACGGGATCCAACATTTATGGTATCAGAGCAAGAAGAGTTTATAAGGAATCATGCGTACGTATGAGGGAATCTGTATGAGTAGTTGGATTTCGGAAACGAGATCCAACAAGCCCTACCTGGATCAGTTCGTGATTGTATTTATTGATGATATTCTGGTGTATTCGAGAGATAGACAAGAGCATGCGGAGCATCTGAGGACAGTTTTGCAGATTATGAGAGATAAGCAGTTGTATGCCAAATTCAGCAAGTGTGAATTTTGGCTGGATGAGGTGGTGTTTCTAGGGCACATAGTGTCTGTTGAGGGTATCTAGGTGGATCCTCACAAAATTGAGACAGTAAGGAGTTGGGAGACCCCGAGGAATGTGTTTGAGGTGCGGAGTTTTTTCGGATTAGCAGGCTATTACCGGAGGTTTGTCGAGGGGTTTTCAGTGATCTCAGCCCCTTTGACAAAACTTCTGAGGAAGAATATGGCTTTCAGATGCACTGATGAGTGTCAGAGGAGTTTCGAGGAGCTGAAACATCGGTTGACTACGGCACCAGTGTTAGCTTTGCCATCTGGAGCTGGAGGCTTTGAGGTGTTTAGTGATGCTTCGCAGTAGGGTTTAGGGTATGTCTTGATGTAGCATGGGAGAGTGATAGCTTATGCCTCAAGACAATTGAGGTCTCATGAGGTGAATTATCCCGTGCATGATTTGGAGTTAGCAGCAGTGGTTTTTGCCCTGAAGATCTGGATACATTATTTGTATGGTGAGACGTTCCAGATCTTCACTGATCATAAGAGTTTGAGGTATTTGCTGAGTCAGCGAGAGTTGAATCTGAGACAGAGGAGATGGATAGAGTTGCTTAAGGATTATGACTACACGATTGAGTATCATCCAGGGAAGGCTAATGTGGTGGCAGATGCTTTGAGTAGGAGATCTCATATCAGTGCAGTTCAGATTCAGATTGGGAGATTGCCTAGCTTGATTCAGTTGAGAGCTCTGAATGTGCAGATGGATTTGGGTCAGGATGGAGCTCTGATTGCTACTTTGAGGCTTAGGCTAATGTTGCATGACCGGATCAGGAGGGTTCAGGATCAGGATCCTGTGTTAGTGCGACTGATGGAGAGAGTGAGATCTGATGTAGATTCTGATTTTGAGTTGAGAGATGGGACTCTTTGGATGGGTCAGAGGTTGTGTGTTCCAGATGTTGATGGTTTGAGGCGCCAGATTTTGGAAGAGGCGCATTTTGCTGCCTATGCTATGCATCCTGGTACTACCAAGATGTATCGCACTCTTAAGTTGCATTTCTGGTGGCCAGGCATGAAGAGACAGGTGGCAGAGTTTGTTTCTCGGTGTCTGACGTGCCAGCAGGTTAAGGCTGAGCACCAAGCTCCAATGGGTAAGCTACATTCGTTGCCCACTCTGGAGTGGAAATGGAAGCGAATTTCGATGGATTTCATCATGGGGTTGCCTAGGACGCCGAGGCAGCATGATGCGATCTAGGTCATAGTGGACCGGTTGACTAAATCGGCTCACTTCTTGCCAGTGAGAGAGAACAATACTCTCGATCAGTTGGCCCAGAAGTATGTGGCAAAGATTGTGTGATTGCATGGGGTCCCAGTGTCTATAGTCTCTGACAGGGATCCCAGATTTACTTCTAGATTTTGGAGGAGTTTACAGTCGGCTTTAGGTACGAGATTGAACTTCAGCACAACATTTCATCCTCAGACAGATGGGCAGAGTGAGAGGACGATTAAGACTGTTGAGGATATGTTGCGAGCTTGTGTATTGGAGTTCCGAGGTGCATGGGATCAGTATTTAGCTTTGGTTGA
The DNA here is from genome assembly GCA_029891385.1 of Erythroxylum novogranatense. Taxonomy (NCBI): domain Eukaryota; kingdom Viridiplantae; phylum Streptophyta; class Magnoliopsida; order Malpighiales; family Erythroxylaceae; genus Erythroxylum; species Erythroxylum novogranatense. Next base: position 12,228,299 of record CM057225.1, on the reverse strand, counting down.
GTTTGCTTATAATAATCAGTACCAGAGCAGTATTGGGATGGCACCGTATAAGGCGTTGTATGGGAGGTGGTGTAGATCGCCTCTTTATTGGGATGAAGAGGGTATAGGGATGCTTGAGGGTCCCGAGTTGATTCAGGATACTGTGGATAAGGTACAGCTGATTCGGAGTCACATTAAGGCGGCTCAGGATAGGCAGAAGAGCTATGTGGATCAGCATCAGAGAGAGATGGAGTACAGTGTGGGAGATAGAGTGTTCCTCCGAGTGTCGCCTTGGAGAGGAGTTCTAAGATTTGGCCAGAAGGGCAAGTTGAGTCCTCGGTATATTAGTCCTTATGAGATCCTAGAGAGGATAGGACCATTGGCTTATGGATTAGCTTTGCCGAGTGAGATGTCGCAGTTGCATGACGTCTTTCATGTGAGTATGTTCCGGAGATATCGATCAGACCCGACCCATGTGATTCCGGCTCAAGAGATTGAGATAGCCAGTGATTTGAGTTATGTAGAGGAGCCGGTACGGATTATCGAATCGCGGGTTAAGCAGTTGAGGAGCAGGGTGATTCCATTGGTGAAAGTCCTTTGCTCACTTGTTCGATCAGTCAGGTAAGAAACTTTGGGACAAAATTTTTATTAGGAGGGGAGAATTGTAACATCCCGTTATCAATATGAAGGGCATATTAGTAATTCGGATGGATTAGGATCGGGTGCATGCATAATTTGAATTGGCACATGCATTTAGCCTCTTCCATTATTGATAAATGACTGTTATTGCACCAGCATATGAGTGTACATACATGTATGACATATTCCCGATATAATTGTGTAAATTGGAAAATCAGGTGATAATTGTGCAGATTAGGTTTTGATTATAGAATTGGAATGAAAATTGAATTTAGGGGTTTGAAAATTGGAATTTGAGTATAGGATTATGTGTTTCCTAATTTTGAGGATTTATAGGAATTTTTCAGGAATTTTTTTAAAAGTAATGGGTCCGGACCAGAAAAATGGTTTAATGACTGATAAATTGGATTCCGGTTCCGAAATTGATTGACAATTGGCATGAGATAATTTGAGTTATGATTTTAGGATTTATGATTCATAGTCATTGCAAAATTGGGAGAAATTAGAATAAGAATTGGATTGTTAGACCCTAAGATCTGGGCATGTGGCAAATGAATTGCCAAACATGCCCTAGCCTTAAGTCTTAAGTTTATAAACCCTTACCTTTGAATTTGTTCTCCTCGATTGCTTGCTCTCTTCTTAAAGAAAATTTGCATTTCTTTTTCTTTCTTCTTCGTGGATCACTCCTTACCAATTCCTTCCATTTCCTTCTTGCTGATTGTTCCATTCTTCACCTTTAATCCATCCTCTAAGCTTGTTATTAGAGAAGAAAATGTTTGGTGTTATTAGAGGTGAAAACCGTGGGTGTGTTTAAGCTTGGAGATTGGAGTTTCTTGGTGATTTGAGAAGATTTGAAGACTTGAATCAAATAAGTTACTATTTCTTCATGTCTTAAGTTGTTTGATTTGATCATTGAATTAAGTTATTAAATGTTTATGAATTTAGAAGTTTCGGATGATATATTTTGATGATGTTGCTTGATTTTGATTTGGGTAATTGAGGGATGATTGATTTTAGATGGATTTGAGGTTAAGGGTTAGTAGTTTAGAGTATATTGAGTTGTTTTAGAGTGTTTTTAAAGAGAAAAGTTGAGTTATGGATGTAATTTAGAGAGAGAAATGAAAAAGGAGAATCGAAGAAGACGAACCAGAGCTCGTACGTCGCGACGTGAAAATAATTAGATGTCGCGACGAGCGTTCTCCGCGACGACCTAGACGTCGCGACGAGCGGTGAGCCGGACGTCTCGACGGGTGAACTTATACGTCGTGACAAGCCACTATGGAGACGTAGTGACGAGCCTGTGGAGACGCCGCGGCAAGGATGGCCTTTTGCCGAAAATGATTTAGATTCTTTTGATTGATGATTTTGAGGTTTAATTCCTAATGAATTGGTTCATAAGTGATTGAAATTAGAAATTAAGAATTGTGACTTGATTAGAGGGAAAGTCGGAATTGAATTCGATGGTTCACGAAATCGGATGGCGATTTATTAGGGAATGTGATTTGTGCTTGGAGTATGACTTTAGAGAGTTCAGAACTTAGTCAATTGAATTATGGTGTTAGGAATTGCTATTATTTAGAGGAAAAGAGAATTGAATTGAAAGATTCGGGAATAGGATCAGGAATGTCATAACATGTATTGTACTAATCGCATTCGCTACATATGCATTATTGAATATTAGAAATTGTGCAATTGATAATATTGGTATATTTTGATTGTTATAAAGGCTCAAGTGGAGCGTCGATCGTTCGACGTAGGTGAGACTTCCCGGCAGTAGCTCGGAAGTTCAGAGGTGAGTAACCTAGTTGGTTTCTCAACCTGTATGTGTTATATTTTATGCACCTATGCCATGTGGAGTTAAGGATGGATCTATGTGCTTGCTTTTGATTGATTTCGAACCACAGGTGTCTGAAATATTTGGAATTGTTATAGAAGTGTTAATTGTGCATAAAATTGAAATTAATTGGTTTAATTCGAAATTGGACATAGTGTGATAGGTTATGACACAATTATTGTGAATTGAACATGTGCATTCATGCATAAAGGGATGATCAGATAATTGACAGTTGTGACCGGTGCAGCCACCGTATTTTTAGAGCTTCAAGCTCAACGCATCAGGGCCTCGAGCCCAACGATTTTAGAGCCTCAGGCTCAATGTATTAGGGCTTCAAGCCCAACGAAATTCAGAGCCACTGGCTCAACGAAAATGAGCTCAGGCGCACGGTCACAACAACGTAATAACCGAAAAGTGTCACATATGCATTTTTCATATGAAATGATCAAATGTGAATCGTATGAAAGGCGAAACGTCTTATAAATGTGAAATTGAATGTATGTGATTTTCTGAAAGTGCTGATATATGTATTTCCGTAAATTATGTGTATATGCATGAGTTGGGTGGACCATCGATGATGGTTTCTCGCTGAGTTCGCAAACTCACCCAACATTGCAATTTTTTTAAGGACAGTGATAGTAGACTCCTAGCTCTAGAGTTCGACTTTTTCCTACCGTGTGAGCGTTGGCAAGAGTAGTTATGGCACACAGGTCGGTCAGCTGGGATCGTTTATGAGGATGATCTAGCTTAGGCTTTCATCTCAGTTACTTTTTGGAATATATGTATAGACTGTGGAAACTGATATTCTTGTAAATGCTGTTTTGAGGTTATGAAATGAAAATCTTTTGGGTTTAAAAATTTATCAATTTCGATATTTCAGTTTTATTATATTGATGCCATGTGGATTATAGAATTGATTGAATCGTAGTGCACCCTCGTCGTAGGTTATGTATCGGAATGACCTACGGGCGTCCCAGTGCATACCCTACGATAAGGGGGCGCTACATTTCTAATTCTTTATATTATATTTATAATTCAATAAGGTCATGTCACAAATTTATATAATATTTGCATATATATATATATATGTACATATATATATGTATATACATATATTTATATACATATATATATACATATATATATATATGTATATACATATATATATATGTATATACATATATATGTATATATATATTGAAACTGACAAAGCCACTTGCTAAGTAGTTTTTGTCTTATTATACTTATATTCAATGGTTAGACAGTGCACAGGTTGTATAATAAGTGAAGAAGCAATGTGCCTATTCCTCTTACGGGGCACATGTTACATGTTACATGTACATGTATTATTGAATGGTTATTCGAGAAGAAGCCTCTTCTTCTTTTTTGTTGCGTTTCAGGTTTCTGCATTTAAAAACACTTTTCTTTTCTTGCTTTTGACAATAAAAGCATCCAAAAAAACGAAAACCAACATTTTTTTGTGTTATTGTTGAAGACCATTCATAAAAATGCATTAAAAAAACATAAAACTCTCCTTTTTTTTGGTTTGCGTATGAACTATGTTTCACTGTAAAGATCATGCATTTGTCACCTTTCAACACTTATTTCCTAATAGTCAAGACGGAGAAGAAAAACAAATGAAACACGACATAAGTTATAACAACAAAACCAGAAACACAATAAAAAAACTAGAAGCCCAAAACATATGATATAGTAAGGAGAAAAAAACATATCTCAACCATCACGATATATATATATATATATATATATATATATATATATATATATATATATATATGGTTCAGCCTGATTCTAGCGAGGCTACACGTTGCCGTTTGGATCCATGGAGTTGACTGCTTCTCGCACGAGTTACAGCTTGAAGGTCCCTGCAAAACAAAGAAGGTACATCGGGGGTTGTTTCCCGATAAGCCCTTCCGACGCTCAAGTCAGTCTTTTGTGTAGGTAGGGTCGCCGTGAGCAGAGAAAACTAGAATTGTGATCACGTACCTCTATTATGGTAGACTCTGTTTTCAAACCCGAACCGGACCTGCTGGTCCAACCGATCGGTCGTTCGGTCCGGTTTATCCATCAAAACCAGTTATGAATTGACCCAGTCTGAACCGGTTAAAACCGATCAATTGACCGGTCTGACTTTTTTTTTTTTATTTTTTAAAAATATTTTAAATATTATATATAATTAAATATAATTATTGCATAATTATTACGTCACGTCGACGAGAGAACTGAAGGATGAGCTGGTTGTGGAGGAGCCCCCGAGAGATAAATCGACGATGACTCCAGCAGAGTTAAAACGGTCAATCATCATGAATAATATCCCTATGTCCTGGTAGCCTAGGCTGGCCGTTGGGAATGAAAGAATCTTCAGCAATCTAAGTGGGTATTTTGATATTTCCGATAGTTTCTTTTCGGTTGGTGGTATGAGGCTCCCGTATGCCCCGATTATTCACGAGTGTGCGTCGATTTCCAGTTGATGCCGAGTCAAATTCCTCTAAATGGCTGGAGGTTCATTAACAGTTTGGCCTTGCTGTGTCATTGGTTTGGTTGTCTGCCTTCGGTCGGCTTCCTGCGTCACTTTTTGAGGATGAACCAGAGTCCGATCTCTGGAGCCGGGATCCCTTCTCTGCAATATAGGGATGCCAGATATCTCCCGGCTGGAACAGCTTTGAAAATCTCCGCTTGGCGAACGAAGTACTTCTTTGTGAAACCCTCAGGATGCTCCTTCGAGTCCCAGCAGTGGAGGTATCCTTTAGCCGAGCGGTGGAACGGCATGTCGAGCGTATCTCTTAGTAGAGAGGAGTGGGAGGTGGTCGATCGCATAAAGGGGCTCGGTCGATATGACTTCGCTCGGCTCATTTTGGGATATCGCGGTGGGGGGGTGGCTCGGTCGATTCCTTCCTAATAGACCCCCCGCCACAAATTAGCGGGCTAGGAGAGGAAACCGCCCCGTCTGGTTGACCCTTCATGGTTCAATTATTTGCTATATTTTTTAGTATTGGTTTCGCTTTCTGACCTATTTTATTGCTGTGCAGCCATTGTGAGGATAGAAGATTTCTCTAGGTCCTCCCTTCCCCTTTAAATCCAAAAAGCAGGCCGAAAGGAAGAAAAAGAAGAAGGAGGCAGAGACCGGTGAAGGTGCCGCTCTGCCAGTGGAGCCGGGCCATTCCACAGTGTCGCTGGCCCCTCTGCCCACTGAAGATCGTCCTGTCGTGTCGGCGTCATTGCCGATCGTGCCAGCGAGTGCGGGCCGAGCGGGTTCGGAAGAGGAGGAAGAGGAGGTGGAGCCACCTCTTAAGAGGAAGAGAATTGTTTGGCTTGCTGACCTACCGTCCGGCCCGTCGGGTGGAGATAGGAAAGAGAAAGGGAAAGAAAGCAAGGGGAAAGGAGTGGCGAAGAGCACCGACAGGCCTACAAACTCTTTATCAAGGTCATTCAACCTCTATAATAGTTCTATAAAACATCACTCATCAATAACTCAAATTTACACACCCATCACTATACACGACACCCATATACCCCAAAATCCCATATCATGCAATTAGCCTCTAAACAATCATCACAATTGTTTCATTTAACCAAAACCCATGATATTAACAAGATACTTACTTAATTTAGCTTCCAAGATCCTTCAAAACACCAAGAAACTCTAGCTCCTCAACAAACACTATCTTCACCTTGGTAAGGTGGAATAGGTTGGATTCCATTAGCATGAAGAAGAAAGTAGCAAGGTATTTAAGTGGGTAGTGACGGAAGAAGGCAAAGTTCAACTTTGAAGCTTTGAAGAAGAAAGTGTCATGAGAAGGAGAGAATGAACGAAGAAATGAAGAAAAAGGAGATGAAGGAAGCTTGAATCGTGTTTAGCAAGTGAAAGACCCAAAAGATGGTCTTTCACTTAATGAATTTCGTGACATATAAGTGGTGTGGCAAGTGACACATGTCACTTGCCACATGTCACTCTCCCAAGGCTCCATTTGGTCTCTAAAATAACTAGTCTATTTCATCTCAAATTTCTAAGCCAATAGTCTCTTAATTTTTAATACCACTTGTCAATAAATCCGAAGGTCATTTTTCAAAAATTTCAATGCCATTGGGCAATAGTTTCTACTACCGGTAAACCATCATTTTGCCCCTTGTCATTTTTACTAGTCCGGAAAATTTCCTCGAATTTTTTCAGAAAAATTCTAAAATTCACTAAAAATTCTCAAACCTCAATAACCCTCTCCAATTAATTAATTTTTATTCATACACACAAATCATATTTTTCATACCAATCACATTTATGACCAAATATACCGGAAAAAATCATGAATGCATGTACAGTCATTTACATGTGTCAAATTTACTATTCATTTGTATGTGTATGCATGAACATATTAAGACAATTCTAAGCACTCATAAACTATTTCAAATTACTATTATACCCTTCCCATCGGTGATGAGATGTTTCAATCTCGGTCTACTCACAGTACGCTCCAGATTAGCATTTACTTCCAAATGCAGAAACGCATTGCGAACTCTTAGCTTCGCTGACCCTTTTATTCAATCGTTGCACACATTAATAATTTTGCACAATTATACTCATTGATGCACATATATATACGATGCATGTACATGACTATCCGGTATCAATCTATAAATTTTATCTCAAAACCATTTCGTTATCACAACTCAGGTATGCCTAGGGTTTAGCCGCACTAAAATCCTTAAACTCGCAATTTATGTTTATTGCAATTTTTCTAAAACCATACTTTCGGGTCTACTACTTCCGATCGATAAATCAATCCACATAGGAAAACCTAGGCAACCTCTCCTTGATAGAAAAATTCCTCTATGCATTAGAAATCTATAGATACTAAAATCACTCAATTCGGATCTCTATAGGTCCAATTATTGCTAAAACACGGATCAGAAAAATAATCGCTCGGTCCTCTCACTTTGACTTAATCAATCAATGTCAATTTCATCTCCAAAAATTCACAATTTCACAAAAAAATGAAATTAAATATCTCACAACTCCGATGTCTCGAGAATCAGGTCAATCAGAGGTCGGATGACAAAATTATACACAAAAGAATGACAAAATGGTCAAATAATCACAAAAAATACAATTATAAGAAAATCACATTTGTATCTATTTCCCTCTCTTCTTTCACAAAACCTAACTTTTCACACAAGTGTCCAAATGTGACAAATTTGGTATCATTAGAAAGATCATAGACAACCCTATAAGTTCCTTCAAGGACTCACAAACCAATTTTATCCCTAAGGGTGTCAAAAATTCAATCAAAGTTTCTGCCTAATCATAATTTTCCAAAGCAGTACAATATTCTTCCAAAAATTATATCTTCCCATTCCCTTTGCCAAAAATTCCAAGCTTTATATCAAAAGAAATATCAGAACATATTTTACAACTTTCATGAACAACGTGAAAGAAAATTCAACCTCTAAATGGGTCATAATCTCAATCAAAGTTTCTACCCTGCACATGTCATCCTAACAGTACCACAATCTTCTCAAACTCATAACTTCCTATCCCATTGTCCAAAAATTCCATGCTTTCTATCAATGAAAAGATCAGAAAACATGCTACAATTCTCATGCAGGACTTAGAAGCAAATTAAACTTCTAACTAGGTCAATTTCTCACATGATTGTGGCTGCCCTGTTAAAGATTGTTAAATAAAGATATCACCTAAACCATATCCATACTTTAAAAATCCATAACTTACAATTCTTACATCCAAAAATAGCATATTATACATCATTACTAAACTAAGACATTCCTTTACAACTTTCCATAAGACCACTTGAGCTAATTTAAACCATAACAGTCCAGAATTGACTTCAAAGTACAGTAACCACAAAACCCATACTTAGAGACATTTCACACACAAAGCACATTAATACTTTGAAATACCATCTGAAAATTAACAAGTCATAACTTTCAACCTCAAAATCAAAAAGTGTCATACTTAGTGGAGATAGAAAGCTAACAAGAAATGCTAAAACTTTAATGAAGACCAATCTAGCAAAATATGCCTAAATCAACACAGAAAAATTTCCAAAGTTTCATATCACAATTATGCGATTCTCGAATAACTGTTCATCCCTACACACAATGTCACATTCAAGTCAAAATTTGGAACTCTTCAAGCCAAAATTGGACAGCACCTCCTTCACAAGAAATGTATCCAAACTCCTCAAGTTTAAGTCAAGTCAAGCTTCATCTCAATTGCTCAACCAGATAAAAAGTTATGGGAAATATATTGAAACATGTACAAATCCAAATTTTTTCAACTTCTAACAATTAACCACTACTCATCCTATACCTCATTATAGACAAAGTCTAACTTCCAAAATCTCTCTATAACACATTATCTATATATATCATTAATCATCATACATAAACAAAAGAAAGAACTTTACCTAGGTTTTCCATCAATCATGACCCACACATACAATTCACATAATTAAGTCATCTAAACTCAATTTACCCTTCATTCTAGCATATACAAACTCTTTATCAAGGTCATTCAACCTCTATAACATTTCTATAAAACATCACTCATCAATAACTCAAATTTACACACCCATCACTATACACAACACCCATATACCCCAAAATCCCATCTCATGCAAGTAGCCTCTAAACTATCATCACAATTGTTTCATTTAACCAAAACCCATGATATTAACAAGATACTTACTTGATTTAGCTTCCAAGCTCCTTCAAAACACCAAGAAACTCTAGCTCCTCCACAAACACTATCTTCACCTTGGTAAAGTGGAATAGGTTGGATTCCATTAGTATGAAGAAGAAAGTAGCAAGGTATTTAAGTGGGTAGTGACGGAAGAAGGCAAGGTTCAACTTTAAAGCTTTGAAGAAGAGAGTGTCGTGAGAAGGAGAGAATGAACGAAGAAATGAAGAAAAAGGAGATGAAGGAAGCTTGAATCGTGTTTAACAAGTGAAAGACCCAAAAGATGGTCTTTCACTTAATGAATTTCGTGAAATATAAGTGGTGTGGCAAGTGACATGTGTGGCAAGTGACACATGTCACTTGCCACATGTCACTCTCCCAAGGCTCCATTTTGTCTCTAAAGTAACTAGTCTATTTTATCTCAAATTTCTAAGCCAATAGTCTCTTAATTTTTAATACCACTTGTCAATAAATCCAAAGGTCATTTATCAAAAATTTCAATGCCATTGGGCAATAGTTTCTACTACTGGTAAACCATCATTCTGCCCCTTGTCATTTTTCCTAGTCCGAAAAATTTCTCCGAAATTTTTTAGAATTTTTTTTAAAATTTACTAAAAATTCTCAAACCTCAATAACCCTCTCCAATTAATTAATTTTTTTTCATACACACAAATCATATTTTTCATACCAATCACATTTATGACCAAATATACCAGGAAAAGTCATGAATGCATGTACAGTCATTTACATGCGCAAAATTTACTATTCACTTGTATGTGTATGCATGAACATATTAAGACAATTTTAAGCACTCATAAACAATTCTAAATTACTATTTTACCCTTCCCATCGTTGATGGGATGTTACAGGAAATCTTTTGCAAAACAAAAACTTCTAACTTTGGATGTCAACTACGACTCGTCAATTTTGAAAAGAAAAATTAAAAAAACTCAATTTTTTTATTTTGGTTTTAAAAATTGGTTAGTTGATTAGTTAATTTTAATAAATTAATAAATTCTTATAAACTAAAATAAATCAATTAATTTTATGTAATAATATTTTTCAATTAAATTTTGAATTCCTAAAATCTCTTTCAACATTTTTTAGTAAGTTTTTCTAGTCGATTTTAAAACAATAATTTTTTGACATTTTGATACTCTAATTAAAGTAAACAAAATTTTAAGAATATTTAAATATTACATGTTGATTTAAGTCTCATAAATTTTAATATAATTTATTTTTGAAGTTTGTTGTGTTTAGTTTACTTCTTAAAACATGATAGCTTTTTTTTTTAAATTAAGATCTAGAAAATCAATCGCATGCCCGCTATTTTATGTAGGGGTGAGCATTCGGGTAATTCAGGCCCAATTTTTAATGTTCGGGCCCGACCTGAATTACACGAATTTTTCCCGAATTATCTATTTACCCGGCTCGATTTACCCAATTTACCTGAATTATCCCAACCTGATTTACTCGAATTATCCTAATTACCCTATTTCATAATACTTTTAAACCTAATTCGGGTAATCGGGCCGGCCCGAATTTTTTCAGAGTTACCCGTCTCGGTCGAAAAATAATTCGAGTAATACCCGTATCGACCCGAATTATCCAAAATTTAGCATTTGCTTACCCGAATTAATTCGGATTGGGTCGGGTAATCGAGTCGGCCCGAATAATGCTCACCCCTAATTTTATGTTTATATATAACTCCTTACCTTTTGGATTGAATGGGCTTTTTGGTTTAATAAATGTATTCTAGGATTGAGATTGCGTTTGTGGTGGCTGTTAGACGAGACTTCAAAGCCTTGTTCTATTGTCGCATGAAGGCGGCTCTTCCACTAGTAATATTAAGGCCATTTTTAATTATTAGAGTAAAATTTGACACTAAATTTAATGTAAAAGAGAATATTTTAAAAATCTTTTTACACCAAATTTAGTATTACTCTAACCATTTTATATTAAAATTTATTTTTGGTGTAGAATAGTTTTAGGCTTTAGGTAGTGGCTCAGCCTGGTTCTGGCGAGGCTGCACGTTGCCGTTTGGATCTATGGAGTTGACTGCTTCTCACGAGAACTCCTGCAAAACAACACAAGGCACATCAGGGGTTGATGTAACACCCCACTCCCGCAAGACCCGAACCTGATATCGATGGTGATATCCGAGTCCGTGCCCCGCGAGGGTGGCGTGCTAACCACTCATTCAGAAATCGGTACATTATTCTTTATTAAACATATGTGCGGAATTCCATGCCCAAATTGGGTACTTATTCAATCACATCAAATTTTAATACACACACATTCAAAAGCCATTGAGGTCAATATTCACAAATACAAATAAACACTCTATTACAAAAACAAAGACATGTAATGCAGACACGAACTGATCCCGACTTCTGACCTTCACTTGAATCCTACAAACGTACTCTCGTTTTACTAACGGGGTATTCTTCAATTCCTGAAAAATAATTGCAATGTTGGGTGAGTTTGCGAACTCCGTGAGAAACCATCATCGATGGTTCACTCAACGTATACATAACCAAACAATTCACATCTTATTACATATTATCACATTCCAAATTAACTCAGGCATTGCCAATTTGTACACATACAAGGCGTATCGCCTTTCACACGATTCACATACATAACAACATTGCACACAAATCTCTTTCCAAAGTTTCCATTGTTTTACTTTGAGTTGTGACTGGGCGCTTAACGGAACAGAATTCAAATACACTTAGGGAGTAGGAGAGCCCTCTGGGTATACACTTACTCCCTTCGAGCTCAAAGCTCGGTTCATTCACAGTAATCACATTTTAAGCAAGTAGGAGAGCCCCCTGGGTATGCACTACTGTTCGCTCACATTAGGGATAAGAGAGCCCTCTGAGTATGCACTATTCCCTTTTCACAATTGATGAGCTTATAGCTCCAATCAGAATATGCTCCAATCACAACCATTCTTTATTAACCAATTATGGATTTCACGCGTTCATTCATATCTCTATAGACAATACACATGTATCAAATAACATTTCCAATCATTTCACAGTAGCATTCACATTTTGCACTTCAATATCCCATTTAAATACTTCGGACACCCGTTGTCCGAAATCAATCAAAACAAACACATACATCCCTCCATTCTCTCCACATGGCATAATGGCAAGATATTAAACATATAAAGGTGAGGAACCAACTAGGTTACTCACCGAACTTCTAGTTGTTGCTGGAAGCTCCAAAGATCGTCTGTGGATTATCGATCCATCGGCTCTATAACAATCAATCAATTTCATTCATTATAAAATGCACAGTCAAAAATAATTAATGATGCACATGCCTTGAATAACAGATGTACTATGCCTATTCATGATTTTCCCAGTACCATTTCCCACTTTCCACTTTCTTTTACTCAATGATCACTATCGGCTCATTTCGATTCAATAACACGCCGTAGAACTCACCAATTTCGTTTATACCAATTAGTTCCATTTGTCAATTCATATGCACTAAACTGAACTAAATCAAATTCACTTAATAAAGACTCCAATTACACTGAATTCATATATTCAAAATTCTCATAATTATAACCCAATCATCAGGAAACTATCCTTAGGTTGCAATACAATCACATTCATAACTTTCTTTCACTAAATGAGATCTCTAAAACCCGAATTCAAACTCTCATTCTTTTCCTTAATCATAAACCTCATTCACTAGATCATAGAAAATCAAACCTCACCTCAATTGGAGGTCTACACAATTAGTTATACCTCAAAAACCGAATTAAAACACATCAGAAATTGTTCCTCGCCGCGACGCACAGACGCTCGTCGCGACGTCACGGAGTATTTCGCCGTGACGATAAACGCCGCTTGCGGTAACGTTTCCTTTCGGTCGCTGCGACGTGAGGGAGAGGGCTCGTCGTGACGTCAATGATTCACGCTCGCCGCGACGTCCCCACTTTGCTCGCCGCGACGTCTAAGCACTTTCCTCGTCGCGATGTCTAAATATTTATTCATCGCGACGTGCGACCCTGGTTCGTCTTCTCCGATTTCTTTTTCCTCTTTATCTCTCTAAAATCCAGTATTAACTCAACTAAAACACTCAAATCTTTAACAATTAACCCCTATGCATGCTTTAAACACAATAATCACAACATGAAATCATAAACTTACCGAATGAAGCTTAAATCTCAAATCTTCCGAAAATTCTTCCAAGACTAACAATCACGATTTTTCACCCAAAATCTCATGATCCTTCATCCTTTCAAGGATTAGAGTTGGTCTTATACGTAAGAAAGCAAACAAGCAAGGATCAGCGGGAAGAATGAAAGCGAAGCTCAATCGAAGGAGAAGAGGATCGAACCCTAGGGAGGAGAAACAATTTCTGTTTTCTTTTCTTTTTTTTAAACGTAAGATATATATATATATATATATATATATATATATATAGATACAGAACAATAAACCTCTTATCATTTTTCCTCCCAAAACATTTAACTTTCTAATCAGTCCACTCATCTCAAAATCTCAATGGCTCAACATATTAAATTCCAAGATCGTATATCTAAATTTCCATAGCCATTGGACAATTATTTTGGTCCTATTCGATCAATCGGTCCGCCACTCGAGAGAATTTCGTGGGACATTTTCTCTAATTATTCGAAACTTATCCTAACTATCAACATCACTTTGCAATCATTCTAACACAGCCCAATTTCACCATTCACCCCCAATTATTCCATAATTCACAATATACCATAATCCAATCTAATTATCTCGCAAATTCACAATTCAAATCATTTACAAAATCAAATTCCGGGAAAAGTCATGAATGCATGTACCTATATGTGCATATGTCAAAAGACTCAGTCATCTACAATCAGAGGCCAAATAAATGTTCACATCAGAAATATGAAATGCAAATTACTAGCCTGCAAATAGACCCATATACCCTTCCCATTAGGGTCGGGATGTTACAGTTGATATCCGGCAAGCCCCTCCGACGCTCAAGTTAGTCTTTTGTGAGGGTTTAGGCTGCTGTAAAATAGAGAGAATAGGGTTCTGATCTCGTACCTCTATTATGGCCAAGTTATACCTTATATAAGGAACAGATGCTAGGTTTAAGTCTTTACGTATGCATGGGAGACTTCCACCTGCGAATGGGCCATGGATGCGTGGACTGGGCCTAGGCCTGGCATAGTCGATAGGCGTGAGACCAATCCTTGAGAGATGGATCGATCGGCCTATGAGTCGTTATGATTGGGTTCGGGCCCAGCACGACCGACCCAACCATAAGCCCCCTACTCCTCAAGTCTGAGCAAGGAGAAGGGTTGAAGGAGTATGTAAGGGTCTTGTAGCTCGTCCGTAGGACAGCTCGTAATAGGCTCGATCAGTCGAGCATTAATGTATAGCGCGCGAATGTTAGTATTGGGATCGGTCGGTTGGGTGTCCTGATCTGTTTGCGTTGATGCTTGTTGCGAGATAGCTCGCGTTGGGATATATCGGGTGAGCGTCAATGTTGAATGCGTGAAGGTACCTAGTGTGATAATTACTGACGGCGCATGCCCTCTGACAGATGTTCAGAATTTGTAACCGTTGTGCAGCTGTCACGTACGTCCTTTCAATTGTTGCGCCGCTCCAGATTTCTTATAACCCTAATTTACCTCAGTTCAGATTCAGCCACGTGTCTGAGCTTGGCTCAGATTTTCTCCACGCGTCAAGCATTGGTTGGAACGCCCATTTAGCCGATCCTCTATAAATACTCCGGGCCGACGGACTACGGATTTTCTTCACGCTTGTTTTGTTCTCCGGCTTTATTTTTCTTTCATTTGCACCCTCTTGCTTACAGTCCCCAGAGTTTCCTTTCAACCGCCGTCCAAATTTCCAACCTCAAATCACTAAATAGGTACGTCCTTTTTCCTCGTTTCCTCTTCTAAGTTTCCTCTTTGTGAACATGTCGTCGGCCAGTTCTAGAAGTGGTGTTAGCCCTAGGGGTAAAACCGTCGAAAGGGCACCTGAAGAAGTCACGGTGAGTGACCAGAGGGATGGCTTGGTCGTTGAGGGGCCACCGAGAGATAAATCGACGATGACCGTGGGGGAGCTGAATCGGTCAATAATTAGGAACAACATCCCTTTGTCCTGGGGACCCAGGCTGACCATCAGGGATGAGCGGATTCATAACAATTTAGGAGGGTATTTTGCTATGTCCGACAGCTTTTTCTCGGTGGGTGGCACTCGACTTCCGTACGCCCTAATCATCGACGAGGTGTACGCTGACTACTAGTTGATGCCGAGCCAGATTCTCCCAAATGAATGGAGGTTCATCAACGGTTTGGCCTTGCTGTGCCATCAGTTTGGCTGTCTGCCTTCGGCTGGCATCCTGCGCCACTTTTTAAAAATAAACCAGAGTTCGAGCTCTGGGGCCGGGATCCCTCACCTGCAGTACACAGATGCCCGATATCACCCAGCGGGGACAGCTTCGAAAATCTCCGCTTGGCGAAAGAAGTACTTTTTTGTGAAAGCTCCGGGATTTCCTTTGAGTCTCAGCCGTGGAGATATCCTTTAGCCGAGCGATGGAATGATGTGTCGAGCTTATCTCTTTCTGGAGAGGAGTGGGGGTGTAATCGATCGCATAAAGGGGCTCGGACGCTATGACTTTGATCGTCTCATAATAGAGTAACACGGGGGGGCCTCGGTCGATTCACTCCTGATCGACCCCCCGCCCCGAATTAATGGGCTAGGCGAAGAAATTGTCCCCTCTGGTTGACTCTTCGTGGAACTATTTACTGTATTTTAAGTGTTGGTTTCGATTTCTTAACCTGTTTTTATTACTGTGCAACCATGGCAAAGGTCGGAGATTTCCCTAGGTACTCTGCCCCTACCAAGGATCAGCGCAAGGCCGCCAAGCCCTCCTCGAAGGCGAAGAAGAAGGGCAATAAAGGAGAGGCCGGCTCAGATGTTGCTCGACTCTCGACCTCGAGGCGTCTGCGGCCTTCGACCGTCGCATCCTTGAAGCGATCGGCCGTGGTAACTCGGACGGTCGATGAAGGCCTAATAGTCGTTGAGGAGGAGGAAGAGGAGGTTGAGCCACCTCTTAAGATGAAGAGGACTGCTCGGGTTGTCGACCTACCGTCCGGCCCATCAGGTCAAGGTAGGAAGGAGAAGGAGAGAGAAAGCAAGGGGAAAAGGCGAGCGACTAGCGTCGAGAAGTGGGAACCTGCTATCAGTTTCGCTAAGACTGCATCGATCGGGGACCTCGATGTGTCCCTTCACATTGCTGAGAGGATCGTTCCCCCAACAGACGAGAAGCTCATGGACTTGTTGAGCAATCAGGAGCTTGGGCCTCGCCTCATCCGTAGCTGTGTAAGAAGTCTGGCGATGTCCTCTGCGATGGTCCAGCGTAGGGGATCGTTGGACCGGGAAGTCCATGATCTTCTTGAGCTGGTGAAAGCTTTGAGGGACGAGCTTTCGGAGGCTAAGGAAGAGAGAGACGTCTTCCAGGCTCAAATCTCTTCTTTGGAGGAGGAGAAGAGATCTTGGGAGGAGGCGAGGAGCGTTCTGAGAGCTCAACTCACCACGGGGGAGGAGGAGAGGAGCTGATTGATTGCGGCGAAGGACGTGCTGGCGAAGGAGTGTGAGGACTTGAAGAAGGAGGTGAAGGCGGAGCAGGAGCGCGGTGAGAAATTCCTCCAGGACTGTCACGAAGCAATGGAGGGTCGACATAGGACCGAGGATATATTGAGAGAGCTGCGATGCTCCGTCAAAAAAGGGTGGGTCGAGGCGATCAAGCGATGGAAGAGGCGGTTCCTACACGGGGAGTGCTTAGAGTTCGCTTGCGACTTAACCCTTTCGGTCCTGAAGAGGTGTGATCGCGGCTCTGTCGATTCGATCTTTCGATCGATCCTTGGAAATCGGTCAAAAATAATAAATTCCAAGACTGCAGCATAGGATGCAACCTCGGGTCGTCTCATTTAATCGGAACCTAATAAAATGGACCTAAGCTACCCTATATGTCATAAAATGCAAGTGAAATCAGTAAGGAAAAGGGGGTTTTGTTTGAAAAACATTAACTACACTAAAAAGCATGTAAAAAGTATTTTTGGATTTTTTTTTTTGGAAATAGAAAAAGAAAATACTAAAACAAGTGATAAAATCCTCTTGAAAACGAGCTTTGGCTATCACAGTTCAAAACTAAGTATGAATGGTAAACCTTAGAGAATTCACTTTAAGTCCAGGGTCTTAATTAATGGACTCCTGTCACTCTCGACTCCATTTCTCAAGACCCCATTGAGTGCTCTTGAGCCTCGTAACCTTAAAGGTTCTTTAAGTCCAAGGCTTTAATCAATGAACTCCATTGCTTAAAACCTTGTTAAAAGCATCTTAGTGTGTGGTGGATTAGCCAATGCAATGGGTCAAATGAAATCTAGCATCGACTCAATATCAAACACAACTAGGCGGATAAAGAGAATTAACAAGATCACAAGTTGACATATATGAGACTTCATATATTTAAGCACAGAATTCTACATAAGCAAACCCATAACACATTACATTGTTCAACGCTTAATTAAACTCTAATTAAGCTAATCTAACTACAAAGCAATAAACCCTGACTCATTTGTTCATAACAATGCGATTAAACGTGACAATGTAAACTACCAATCCAAACAACACATTAAATGTCAAACATTTAGCTATAATCAAATAGCTTCACTACAAATTACAAACCCTAGACCTAGGCATTTATAAATCATAACAAAACTACAGATTAAGCTACTCCCCTTGAAAGCTCAGTGAACTCCATCCATCACTGCATCTTCAGGAGAAAACAAATGCCTAACCACGCATTTCAACCCGAATCTTCACAACTCGTGATGAATCCCAGCTATCCATGATGGAGTCGGCGATGAAAATGAAAAGAAAGCCTATCTGAAGTTTCACCGTGGAACCCGAAAGGAACCACAGGTGGTAAGGCCGAGAATCTCTCCTCTTCCTTCTTTGTTCTCTCTTCACTCGTCTCTCCTCTTATCTCCCCGTCTCTCGATCCCTCTCCAGATGATCATGATAACCTAATTCGGCAGGATTTAAAGGATGGGTCACGGGTCGGGTCGGTACAGTGAGAGAAATCTCTTATTTAGAGTCCGGGTATCCGTCTGTACGTCGCGACGAATAAAATAAATAAATCAAATTCATCACGACATGTGCTCTGTCTTGCTTGCCGCGACGAGATGTCTGGGACGCCGCGACGTACGATCTGGTTTGCTCGCCGCGACGTGGGAATTACATTTCGCCGCGGCGAGGTGATTAGTTCACGCCGTGACGTGCCTTAAGGACTTCATGCCGACTCTTCAGATCCCTTTTGACTCCTTTTCTCCTGCAATATAAAATAACAATTTGCAGTATCAATTGTTCTTACAAAAATTATAATGCAATTAATGTCAATTTGTACAATTTTACTAGCAAATTGCATAAAACATAAGCTCACCATAAGAGACTAATTTAAACACAAAAATCATGAATTAAGAGTCAAAAAGTGCATTAACAACCATGAAAGTGTAGCCAATTATATATTAAACTTGGGCTCAATCAAATTCCCCACACTTAAACCTTTGTACTCTGGACAAAGTTTATAAGAGTCAAAAGATACAAGTGTAAAAGAAAATCCACCCATGCTCAAAACAAGAATAGAAATTGACACAAAACACTTTCTCAGAATTCAATCAAATCAGATTGAAAGAGTGCTAATAAAACAACCACTAAAAGAATTTAATCTAAGAGATTGAACAAAAGAGATGTCACTCAAGATAAAGTGTTTGCTCTCACCTCCCTTGTGTTAGTTATATTGTAACTCTCAATCTGCTTAATCCATACTCTACCATAAGCTTGTATCAGCTCTATTTCTCCACTACAAGGACTATGATTTTAAAGATCAAGAGGACTTTTCAGGGTTGTAATGTGCGGAGGGCTAGATGAATGAATGGAATGAACGAAAGAAAAGATATGAACACATGCACTAAAATTATGAATGGATGTCAATAGTTGAACTAATAATGACTCTTTTTTTTCTTTTTTTTTCTTTTTTTTAATTCTTTCTCCTTCTCCTTTTTTTTTCCTGTTCCTTTTTGGAACACACTTTTTCTACTGTTTTTTTTGTTTTGGAAAAGGAAATGCAAATTAAACTAATGACATCATATGAAATGTTCGCAAGTGCTCATACATAATAAGGCTCAATGGGCTAGCAAGGGATAAGTGTTTAAGGGACTGTGTTTGGGAAAAGGGGTTGAAGAAGGAACGCCTCTATCACATCAACAAAAATCTAGTCCATCAAGCTTCGAGTAAGAATTGAAACATGTTCTAGAGAAGTATGAAATAAGCAGATGCACACAAAGATTGAAGAAAAGGAATTAGGCCCAAATATCCTTCCAACAAGGGTATTATCTCGATGAACAATCTCAAGTCTCAAAACTTAAAGTGCTACTTTGTTAGCATACCTTAATTCACTTTGAATTGACAACATCAAAAGTAAAATGAGTCAAGACCAACTATCATTAAAAGAATGGAAGGGATTTTCATAAACTCAGGTACCACTTTGAACTTATAAGGTCTTTGAAACACAAAAGGTACAAAAGTTTCATGCGGAAGAAGTTGAATTGAGAGAAATTTTCATTCTGCAAAAATGGGTGGACGTCATGACGACAAAGATGCACGCCATGACGTCTGGTGATGAATGTGAGCCTCGCCGCGGCGTGTGACCTGTCGCCGTGACGAGGAACAACTGAATGATGACAAATTTTTAAATTTACCAAGTTTTTACCAACAGAATGCAAGATTGGCTAACACATTCATAAATAAGATGTCAAGCAGGCATGCAATAAGAAAGATAGATGGGAAACGGCTCCCCACACTTAAGCAATACATTGTCCTCAATGTTGAACAAGCAAAGGATAAGCATAGAGAAGGAAGCAAAAGGGCAATTCCACACAACAACAGGAGGGCAAGAGATAGAACTCAAAAGGGGA
This sequence comes from Erythroxylum novogranatense, assembly GCA_029891385.1. Classification (NCBI taxonomy): domain Eukaryota; kingdom Viridiplantae; phylum Streptophyta; class Magnoliopsida; order Malpighiales; family Erythroxylaceae; genus Erythroxylum; species Erythroxylum novogranatense. Next base: position 12,208,115 of record CM057225.1, on the reverse strand, counting down.
AATTATTGAATGGAAAGGCTACTTACTAAACTAAAAGCTAAACTATTTTCCTCTGAGGGTTGTTTCTCCCTGACACTTACTTAACAAACTAATGCACCAACATATATCACAAGTAATCACGAGGCTTAAGTAAGTAAACAAGTGAAAGAAAGAGACAACCTGGGAGTTATGGAGGTTCTTGATACTTCCGATAATCCTTCAGCAAATGGCAAAGTTGTGGTGAAACAACTTCATCCATTTCCATGTCCGTGTCGGCCTCCACTAAGCCGATTCACTGAAATGTTTATCATAAAAATAGTAAGAGTTAGGCTCGTGAACTCTCACGAAGGTGTAATCAGTAAAATGCTAACTATTAAAACAAAGGAAAGCTATAAATGAAAATGCAACCTAAAGAAAAGACTCTAACTTCACTCGGCAACAAAATGACAAAAGCTAACTTAGAGAACCAATTCGCGGTTCCCCGAGATGACGCTTAATTTGATCATGGCTCATCGATTCGATCTTTCGATTGATCCTTCGAAACCGGTCAAAAATAATAAATTCTAAGACTGCAGCATAGGATGCAACCTCGGGTCGTCTCACTTAATGGAACCTAATAAAATGGACCTAAGCTACCCTATATGTCATAAAATGCAAGTGAAATCGAGAAGGAAAAGGGGTTTTGTTTGAAAACATTAACTACACTAAAAAGCATGTAAAAAGTATTTTGGATTTTTTTGGAAATAGAAAAGAAAATACTAAAACAAGTGATAAAATCCTCTTGAAAATGAGCTTTGGCTATCACAGTTCAAAACTAAGTGTGAATGGTAAACCTTAGAGAATTCACTTTAAGTCCGTGGTCTTAATTAATGGACTCTGTCACTCGACTCCATTTCTCAAGACCCCATTGAGTGCTCTTGAGCCTCGTAACCTTAAAGGATTCTTTAAGTCCAAGGCTTTAATCAATGAACTCCATTGCTTAAAACCTTGTTAAAAGCATCTTAGTGTGTGCGGTGGATTAGCCAATGCAATGGGTCAAATGAAATCTAGCATCAACTCAATATCAAACACAACTAGGCAGATAAAAGAGAATCAACAAGATCATAAGTTGACATATATGAGACTTCATATATTTAAGCACAGAATTCTACATAAGCAAACCCACAACACATTACATTGTTCAACGCTTAATTAAACTCTAATTAAGCTAATCTAACTACAGAGCAATAAACCCTAACTCGGCTGTTCATAACAATGCAGTTAAACGTGATAATGTAAACTACCAATCCAAACAACACATTAAATGTCAAACATTTAGCTATAATCAAATAGCTTCACTACAAATTACAAACCCTAGACCTAGGCATTTATAAATCATAGCAAAACTACAGATTAAGCTACTCCCCTTGAAAGCTCGGTGAACTCCATCCATCACTGCATCTTCAGGAGAAAACAAATGCCTAACCACGCATTTCAACCCGAATCTTCACAACTCGTGATGAATCCCAGCTATCCATGATGGAGTCGGCGATGAAAATGAAAAGAAAGCCTATACAGAAGTTTCACCCAGGGAACCCCGAAGGGAACCCTGGGTGGTAAGGCCGAGAATCTCTCCTCTTCCTTCTTTGTTCTCTCTTCACTCGTCTCTCCTCTTTTCTCCCCGTCTCTCGATTCCTCTCCAGATGATCATGATAACCTAATTCGGCAGGATTTAAAGGATGGGTCACAGGCCGGGTCGGTACAGTGAGAGAAATCTCTTATTTAGAGTCTGGGTATCCGTCTGTACGTCGCGACGAATAAAATAAATAAATCAAATTTTTCGCGACGTGTGCTCTGTCTTGCTCGCCGCGATGAGATGTCTGGGATGCCGCGACGTACGATCTGGTTTGCTCGCCGCGACGTGGGAATTACATTTCGCCGCGGCGAGGTGATTAGTTCACGCCGCGACGTGCCTTAAGGACTTCATGCCGACTCTTCAGATCCCTTTTGACTCCTTTTCTCCTGCAATATAAAATAACAATTTGCAGTATCAATTGTTCTTACAAAAATTATAATGCAATTAATATCAAGACGTCGCGACGTACGATCTGGTTTGCTCGCCGTGACGTGGGAATTACATTTCGCCGCGACGTGCCTTAAGGACTTCATGCCGACTCTTCAGATCCCTTTTGACTCCTTTTCTCCTGCAATATAAAATAACAATTTGCAGTATCAATTGTTCTTACAAAAATTATAATGCAATTAATGTCAATTTGTACAATTTTACTAGCAAATTGCATAAAACATAAGCTCACCATAAGAGACTAATTTAAACACAAAAATCATGAATTAAGAGTCAAAAAGTGCATTAACAACCATGAAAGTGTAGCCAATTATATATTAAACTTGGGCTTAATCAAGGTGCCATGAGGTTCACGTTCCTGACAGGTCGGAGTATCCTTCGTTTGAGGATTATGCAGAGCCGATGCTTCCCGCTACTCTCGGCCTTTCTTTATAGGAGGTGAGGGAGAGCGGACTGTAATTCTGGATGAGGAGCTGGACCTTAGCTCAGAAGAGGAAGAGGATGTTTCTTCGTTGTCTTCTCCTCCCGATCCGGCTACCGACCCTTCCTCTGCTGACCCGGTTGCTGGCCCTTACTCTCCTCCGGCCGATCTTGCTGCTGGCCCTTCCTCTCCTCCGACCAATCTTGTTGTTGGCCCTTCCTCTCCTCTCGAAGGATCAGAGTGATTTTTTTTTAAGGTTCATCTGGTCGAGCTTGTGACCAGAGCTTTTAATTCGAATAAATAGAGGCTCGTTTTTCATTACCTATTTTATGTGTTAAAGATTAGACTATCTCTTCGAATAGCAAGTCGCAAATGAGCGCACTCGATGTGCGTCGATCAGGTGAATTAGGCCGAGCGATGATGAGGCCGAACGATCCAAGATTTTCTCTTGGGATCTTGGTCGATCATAGTCGATCGTTGTCGAGGCCGGGTCGTGATTCCAAGAATCTTGTATTGGCTACCCGGCCGAGCGATGATCGAAGTTGAGTCATGGTTCCAAAGATCTTGTCTTGGCAACCTGGCCGAGCGATAGTCGAGGCCGAGCCATGGTTCCAAGGATCTTGTCTTGGCAACCTGGCCAAGCGATAGTCGAGGCCGAGCTATGGTTCCAAGGATCTTGTCTTGGAAACCTGGCCAAGTGATAGTCGAGGCCAAGCCATGGTTCCAAGGATTTTGTCTTGGCAACCTGGCCAAGCTATGGTCGAGGCCAAGCCATGGTTCCAAGGATTTTGTCTTGGCAACCTGGCCAAGCTATGGTCGAGGCCGAGCGAAGGTCCCAAGGATCTTATCTTGGTGACCTGACCGAGCGATAGTCGAAGTCAAGCCATGGTTCTAAGGATCTTGTCTTGGCAACCTGGCCGAGCGATAGTCGAGGCCGAGCTATGGTTCCAAGGATTTTATCTTGGCAACCTGGCTGAGCGATAGTCGACGCCGAGCTATGGTTCCAAGGATCTTGTATTGGCAACTTGGCCGAGTGATTTGTGAAGTTGAGCCATAGTTCCAAGGATCTTGTCTTGACAACCTGGCCGAGCGATAGTCAAGGTCGAGCTATGGTTCCAAGGATCTTGTCTTAGCAACCTCGCCGAGCGATAGTCGAGGTCGAGCTATAGTTCCAAGGATATTGTCTTGGCAACCTGGCCGAGTGATAGTCGAGGCCGAGCTATAGTTCCAAGGATCTTGTCTTGGCAACTTAGCCAAGCTATGGTCGAGGTTGAGCGATGGTCCCAAGGATCTTGTCTTGGAGACCTGGCCGAGCGATAGTCGAAGTCAAGCCATGGTTCCAAGGATCTTCTCTTGGCAACCTGGTCGAGCGATAGTCAAGGCCGAGCTATGGTTCCAAGGATCTTGTCTTAGCAACCTCGCCGAGCGATAGTCGAGGTCGAGCTATAGTTCCAAGGATATTGTCTTGGCAACCTGGCCGAGTGATAGTCGAGGACGAGCTATGGTTCCAAGGATCTTGTCTTGGCAACTTGGCCGAGCTATGGTCGAGGTCGAGCGATGGTCCCAAGGATCTTGTCTTGGAGACCTGGCCGAGCGATAGTCGAAGTCGAGCTATGGTTCCAAGGATCTTGTCTTGACAACCTGGTCAAGTGATAGTCGATGGGATTTCTACTCTTTGCCTAATATAATGAAATTCCTTTTTGCCGAGAAATCTGAAAACTCCTTTATTGATGTTAATGAGAGCGTGGGTCGTTAAAAAACCTAACTGGAAGGGTCAGAAAAAAGGTACCCATAAGTTGTGTACAATAAACAGTAATAAACAAAGATTAACTAAAATAAAACTTATCTACTGGTAGAACGTCTTCAAGTTTCGAGAGTTCCAGTGCCTCGATAGAATCTTCCCGTTCGCATCGCGTAAGATGTAAGAGCCATGTCCGGCTTGCTTGATCACTTGATAGGGTCCTTCCCATGCATGTCCGAGCTTTCCAGGATGTTTCCTAGCCGCCTCGGCCTTTCGCAGGATGTATTCGCCGACCTTTACGTCGCTCGACTTTACCCTTCTGTTGTAGAGCTTCGTTGCTTTTTGCCTGACGGCTTCCGAACGAGTGGCTGCCCTATCCCTATCTTCATTGAGAAGCACGAGTTCTGTTCGGCGGGCTTCATTATTCCACTCTTCTTCATAGCTCGACACTCTTTGATTGTGCAACACCACTTCTACTGGAACTAGGGCTTCTGCCCCAAAGGTCATCCTGAACGGTGTTTCCCCTGTGGCTCCATTTGGTGTGGTTCTATACGCCCACAATACTTCGTCTAGTTCTTTTACCCAATTCTTTCGTCCGTCTAGGCGTTTCTTGAAGTCACTCATTATCTTTTTGTTAGTGTTCTCCGCGAGACCGTTGCTTCGGGGGTGAGCTACTGAAGTCAACTGCAGCCTTATCTTTAGTCGATCGCAGAAATCTCTAAACTTATCGTTATCGAACTGCTAACCATTGTCTATAACCAACACCATAGGCATCCCGAAGCGACTTAGTATATTTTTCCTTACAAAATTCTCCACCTTCTGCACGGTAATTGTAGCGACCGCTTCCGCTTCTACCCATTTGGTGAAGTATTCCACTGCCACTACTAAGAACTTCTTCTTTCCAGGACCGAGAGGGAAAGGTTCCAGTATATCCATTCCCCATTGAGCAAAAGGGATAGGATTGCTCACGATTTTCATCCTCTCGGTCAGTTGGTGAGACAGGCTATCATTTTTTTGGCAAGTCTCACACCGGTCGACTTTTTTCTGGTAGTCTTTTCTCATTGTCGGCCAGTAATAACCTTGTCTAATCAGTCTGTGAGCCAACATTCTGCCTCCTACGTGGTTTCCACACATTCCTTCGTGGACTTCGGCCATTGTTTGCTCTGCCTCTTCTTCGCTCAAGCATCGTAGTAGTGGCTAGTCATAAGATCACTTGTATAAGGTGCCATTAATGACCGCATATTCGGCGGCCTTTATTCTCAGTTTCTTGGCTTCCGGTTGTGTTCTCTCTAGGAGGTACCGTCTGATCGGTTCCATCCAACTCGATTGACCGGTATTTACGTCAAGAACTTCCTTGACTTTCTGAATGCAAGGCCGGTCTAGTCACTCGACCAAAACGTTATTTTTGGCGTCTCGATCGAAAACTATTTTGGAAAGCGCATCTGCCTTAGCATTTTGAGCTCGTTCTATCCTACTGATCGAGTATTGCTCGAAATTACTTAACTCTTGCTTTACCAGCTCCAGGTACTTGATCATGCTGCTCCCTTTGGCTTCATACTATCCAGTGACTTGATCGACCACTATTTGGCTATCGCTGTATACCTTCAGATGTTTTACCTCCATTTCCTTGGCCAATTGGAGGCCGGTTATCAGAGCCTCATATTCTGCTTCGTTATTGGAGACCTTGAATTCTAGCTGAAGAGCATATTCCACATTTTCTTCCATGTGCGGGCTGATCAATACCACTCCCGCTCCGCATCCCTCGGCGTTGGATGACCCATCAACAAATAAGCTCCAGGCAGGGCATTGCTCACCCTGCGAGTCAGGTTGACTCATTTCTGCAATGAAGTCTGCCAACACCTGTGCCTTGATTGTCGTCCGAGGCTTATATTGTATATCGAACTCCCCCAGCTCTACTGCCCATTTTATTAATCGACTCGAAGTTTCGGGCTTTTAAAGGCACTGCCTGAAGGGTTAGTCGGTCCATACCTCGATGGTATGACTCTGGAAGTAAGGCCTTAGCTTCCGTGCCGCAGTTATCAAGGAGAGGGCCAGCTTTTCTATGGGCGCATACCGCATCCGATCAACACCTTGCTGACGTAGTAGATCAAGCGTTGCTCATTTCCCTTCGATTGAACAAGGACTGCGCTGATCGACCCCTCCGTGACTGCCAAGTATAAAATCAAATTCTCCCCCTCAACTGGGCTTTGCAGGATGGGTGGGCTAGAAAGATATTGCTTCAAGTGTTGAAATGTTCTTTCGCATTCATCCGGCCACTGGAACTGGGTCACATCCGCTTTCTTTAAAATTTTGAAAAACGGAAGGCACTTGTCCCCCTTCCTGGAAACGAATCTACTCAGAGAGACTATCCGATCGGTCAATATATGTACATCTTTCAAGCATCGCGACGAAAGCATTTGGATGATGGCTTCGATTTTCTCTAGATTAGCTTCAATCCCCCGCTAAGTAATCATAAACCCCAGGAATTTTTCGGATGCCACACCAAAGACACTTTTTTCCTAGTTCTGCTTCATCTGAAATTTATTAAGGGTCTGGAAGACTTCTTTGAGATCTTCCACATGCTCCGCGGCCGTCTTACTTTTGACCACCATATCATCCACATAGGCCTCAACTGATCGACAGATCTGTTTCTTAAAAACTTCCATGACGAGCTGCTGATAGGTGGCCTCCGCATTCTTCAAGCCGAAAGGCATTACTTGGTAGCAATACGTGCTCTGGTCAGTTATAAAAGCGGTCTTCTCTTCGTCTTCGAGACTCATTTGAATCTGATGGTAGCCCGAGAAGGCATCCAAGAAGCTGAGGAGTTCATGCCCCGACGTGGAGTCTACCAGCTGATCGATTTTGGGCAGAGGATATGTTGGACCCCAAACTTTTGAGAAAAATAGAAATATTACAATGAATTTAAGTGAGAAAGAATTGGTGAGAATGAGAATGAATTTAAGGAAATGTGATGAATTTAAGAAAAATGTAGGAGAAAAGAATTGTTTCGTTTAGAGGACTTTGATATTTGAATGAATTTATATGGACTATGAGAGGAAAGTGGATGAGTTGATTGAAATGAAGTTATATAGCAAGAATTAAAAAAAAAGGAAAAAGTGTGAAAATTTGAAGGATTTAGAAAGTTTGACTTTTTGGAGAGAGAATGTTTGACTTTGAGAGTTGACTTTTGATTTAGGTAAAATTTGATAAAATGATCTACATGAAACTTGTAGATTATGTTAAGAGCTTTCTGTATCCATAAAGTTTGTAATTTTTCGATATCGGGAGTGAAAGTTATGATCAGTCAAAGTTTATGTTTGATAAGGTTGACTTTTGACTTTAATTATGATGACTGAATCTTTGACTGAGAAATTAACCTAGTTAGAGGTTAATTGAGCTTTGATGTTCTTCATGAAAGTTGAAGGATTTGATTTGATCTTTATTTCGATATAAAGTATGTAATTTTTTGATCTCGGAATAATAAGTTATGATTTTTACAAGTCTATATTGTGGTTTTAGCAAGATTATTAGAAGATAGCATCTTTGACCGGAAAATGGACTCCCGTAGGAGTCAAATTGATTTTATGTCCTTCGTGAAAGATGTAGAGCTTCCTTTAAGCTTTCTATAGAGACTAAGTTTGTCAAAATTAGAGTTCGGGTTTGAGAGTTATGAATTTTGGAAGTTTCGAAAAAAAAAATGGAAAATGAAGTACCCCCATCGCTAGGGTGACGTCCGCATTGTCGTAGCGATGGCGAGCGTTCGGCTCGCGTCGCTAGGGCGATGTCCGCATCGCCGTAGCGATGGCGAGCGTTCGGCTAGCGTCGCTAGGGCGATGTCCGCATCGCCGTAGCGACCGCGCCCTATCCTCGCCATAATACGACGTCGTTTTGCTCCTTTAGTTTTCTTGCTTCCTCCTCCAATCCAACCTTTGTTCACTGTTTTGCTCATATCTTTTCCGTCTGACATCCGATTGAGTTGATTCTTGCGGTGATGGATTCGTAAGACAATTCCCTACATTCTCATGAGAAATTTGTGAATTTTTGAGATTTAATTGATGGTGATTAATTTAATCAAAGTGAGTCGGGAAATTTTCCGAGCATAGTTCAGTTTTTTGTGAAATTCGGGATCTGTAGAGATCCGAATGAAGCGATTCTTGAGGAGAAATAAAGATAAGAAGAGGGACTACAAATCTTATGAAGAAATAAAATGTCAATTTTGCCCCTAAGACCTTCGAATTATGAATGGAAGTTCGGATTAGAGTGTAATTTTTTGATTGGGAACACCTGTGCGTAAATTGAGCAAAACTTTTGATCTGGGAATCAAAATGAGGCGATTCTTGTTTTGAATTAAACTAGAGACATAAGGCTACAATTGTTTTGAAGACATCGAGTTTCAATTCTGGGATTAAGAATGTGAAATTTTGGACGAAAATAATCGTACATGAAAAATGTGTTAGAATATGGATATTCCCAAACTGTTTTGCGCATAACCTTTGGTGTAGTGATCCAAATCGAGCGCGGTTAGTGGCGTTGGATTCGTATGATTGAGAGAAACATTGCTCTAGAAGGAAGTTTTGACAAATTCCTTCAAATTGATAGTGCGAATCAACCCGCAAGTAAGCATGACTTTAAGCTTTGAATGGAGGGTAAAATGGTCAATTAACCATCATTTAATGACACACAAAAGGGAGGTGTCGTTTTGGGCATATTAAAGCCACGAAAGTGGCTGGAAAATCATAAGAAAAGGGAGAAGAAAATAAAAGAAAGAAGAGGGGAGAATATTTCGTCCATGGAGAAAGGAAGAGGGAGAAAGGTAAGCTTGATTTTTCTACTTGATTCTTAAGGATTTTCATGTTGATCCAAGAGAGAAAAAGGTTGGAAATGAAGAAAGCTTGCTTTGGGAACCAAGAAATCCGAAAATAGAAGGAGAAAGAGGTAAGAGAAAATTTTCGACTTTAAGTTTTCGATGAATTTTTGATTGAGAAGTATGGAAAAGGGCTTGGGTTTGTGATTTATGAAGTTGATTTTGGTATATATGCCTTAGGTTGTGTTTAATTTTGGATGAAAATTTGATTAAAGTTTAGGCTTAATCTTGTGATTAAGAATTTCGTGATATTTTGGTGTAGAATGATAGATAATGATATGGGTTTGTGGAATATGAAGTTAATTTTGAAGAGATTGTGTTTTATGGTGTTGAATTTGGATAAATTGGTTTAGGCCAATTTTAAGATTTGGGGATTTTTGAAATTGAGGATTTATATATTTTGGAATTAATGTGAATTGATGAATTGTGACATTAATTTTGAAAATTAAGTTATTTATGAGATTGAATTTGAGTATATTGGTTTAGGTCAAATTTTGAATTTGGAGATTTTAGAAATTCTGGTTTTAGAAAGCTTGGAAATATGATGATTATGAATTTCCGATAGTTAATTTTGGGAATATTGCAAATTATGATGTGGAATTTGAATGATTATGGCTTAGGTCAATTTTAATTGAAAGAAGAAAAGAAGCGAGGATCAATTGGAGCTTGAAATCAAGTTTCGGCATTTAATTCGAGGTGGGTAGCATATTTACATTTTGAATTGTAAGCTATATATAAAGTTTCAAAATTAAAGAAAGCAAGAATTGGATTTTGATAAATTATTGTTTTTAAAATGTTTGAAAAATTGGCTTTGGAATAAATTTTACGAAAATGCAAAGTCTATGAAATCCGTTGTGTTTAGATTGTTTGAATAATGTAAGAATGAAATTTTGAATAAATCTAAATTATATTGAAGGAAATTATTGCATTCATTGTTATGACTTTGATTTATATGTGAACTGATTGATTGAAGTGATTGAATATTACGACTTATGTGAATGTGAAAATCAAGATTTTGAAAAGTGCCTTGAGCAATTCAATTCTGTTTTCGCTAATGTGTTATGTGGGTTGGTTAGGTCCTTTGTGAGTCATTGCCTCTATTTGTATAGCCTTCGCCTTTGCGCCTTGATGTACGGAGCTCCGATTTTGGACTCCCTCACGGCTACACTGGACATTATGCGAGAAAGTGTAATGCGTTACATTCACGACGCCTGAGGACCGTTATGCGGAAATGTGCGACGCGTTATTTTGGACCGAACCAGACCATTCTGATATGTTATGTGGTTTCAATTTTGTCTCTAAATGTTGCATTCATATTTATGAAAAATTTGAGAAGTTTGAAAAAAAATGAGAAAAAGTGAGATTATTATAAAAAGTTTGAAAAATATGAAAAAAAAGGTTTGAGGAAATTGTTTGAAAAATTAGCCTTTTGGCAAAAGTTTATGAAAATTGATTTCGCTTATTATTCAATTTATAAATGTGTTATCCACGAGCTCGAAGCTCACCTCTTTCATCCCCATCTCCGGGTTTGACGGGAGATCGGATGAAAGAATGTGAACATCGGTTTCGACATTTGTGTCGCTTAGATTTTGTGTAATTTGGATCTTTAGTATGAATATGTTTATGGCTTAAGATAAGTTCGGGATAAATGTATTTGCGTATAAAGTTGGGATTGGAAATTGTATATGGAATTGTGTATAAGTTTGGAAATGAGATTGAGTTATGAGATCAATATATTGTTTTATAGTTATGAGAATGTTTTAGAATTAAGATTGCGTTTGTTCTGCTTTGAGATCCGGACGGAGGGTCCGGTTGATTTTGATGATTGTTTGATTTATTGGGCTTCTAAGTGTTGTTTTGAACACTTTGTAGGTTTGGGTTAGGATAAATGCGTTATGTTATGCGAAATTTCGATAAAATGAGAATAAAGTGTAATTTGAGATTTGTATGGATTTGTATAAGATTTTGTATGATTGCTAAGTTTTGGGTTTAAGATTGCATTTCCTATGGGAAATTATATGGATGTGATTGATGTAAGAAATGAGAATAAGAAAGAAAAAAAAATTCATACCGGATTTTGGAATATGTCTTAGTTTAGATCTCCAACGTGACGCTTTCTGTAGATAACTTATGCTCGGATGTCGGACATTTGTTAAGTATCCACTTCGCTTTGTATGTTGCTTTATGATTCGATTTGCTTTCAGTTCACCTTTGTTCTTTGATTCAATTCGCTTTGTGATCCGATTTGTATTTCATTCCGCTTTCGTTTTATTCTGTTTCCGTATGATGCGATTCGGTTCCGTTTCGTTTTTCGTTTTGCGTCATCTATTGCTTTGTTTCCGATTCGAAAATTTCGATGCGACATTTCTGTTTCCATTCGATTCCGTTTTCTTCGTTCTTTGTTTTCCGGTTGGGATCCGACTTCCGGATCGGGTCCCAACAGGAAAACTGTCTTTTGGGCACGCTTTGTTTAAATCAGTGAAGTCAATACACAATCTCCACTTTCTATTTTTCTTCTTTACGAATACGACGTTGGCCAACCATTCCGGGTATTTGACTTCTCGAATGAACCCGGCATTGAGTAGCTTTTCTATTTCCTTCTCAATCACCTCCTGGCGTTCTTTGCTTTGCCACCGCTTCTTCTATCTAACTGACTTGTAATCTTTTCGAATACCGTGAGAATGCGATGCGACCGATCAACAAATTCTAGGCATGTCGCTCAGTACCTAGGCGAAGACCGATCTATTTTCTACCAAGCAGTCTGTGATTTCTTTAACTAGGTCCTTCTGAAGCTCGAAACCTAGATTTGTGAACTTGGAGCGGTCAGCTTCATCCAGTATGACCCGTTGCGTTTCTTCCATGGGGTTCATCCTCTCCGTCTCCTCATCGACTCTCACGTTTAGAGAGCTCGTCAAGACTACCGCCCCGTCTAGTTTTTTTGTTTCCGCTAAGTAGCATTCCCTAGCAATTCTCTGTTGACCCCTGACAATACCAATTCCATGGGATGTTGGGAATTTCATTGCTTGGTAGTAGGTAGAGACAACCGCTATAAGGGCGTTTTGAGTGGCTCGTCCGATTATCGCATTGTACGCCCCTTGAAACTTCACAACCAGGAATTCAATGTCCTTCTCTATTTGACATGGCTTTTGTCCGAACTTCACTTTCAAATGGACCCGGGCAAACGGGTAGGCTAATGCTCCATTTATCCCTTTGATAGGTCCTTCTATAGGCAGTAGTCGATCCTCTGGTACCTCCATCTGTTTAAAGACATCATAATACAATAGGTCGACCGAGCTGCCCGTATCAATCATTACCCGCTTCATCTCGTTGCCGTCTATGTTCAGATTTACTACGAGCACGTCATCATGAAGACAACTAACACTGTCAAGGTCAGACTCGTCAAACGATATCATCCCATCGTTCTGCCTCTTTCTTTTGGCCGACAAGTCTTCGCCTACCTGCCTGGCATACCTCTTTCTTCCTTTAGCAGTGGATCCTCCTGCTGCATTTATACCAAAAATCATGTTAATGACCATAACCAGTCGGTCATCTTGTTGTCCAGCGTTCCTGTCGCCTCTTGCCCTGGATCGTCCCCTCGCTTCGCGTCGATCGTCAGTATTCGCATTCTGCCTCCCTCCATCATTCCTATCGTTTCGCCTCCAAGGCTGTCGCCAGTTGTCGGGCCGACCGGTCTTATGCTCGTTATCTCGGTCGACATTTTGTCCGTACTTCACAAATCGACCCAGCCTTCCCTTTTGGATAAGGAATTCGATTTCTCTTTTCAAATGCCAGCAATCTTCGGTGTCATGACCGATGTCTTTGCGAAAGCGGCAGTACAAATCCTGGTCCCTACTCTTGGAGGGACTCTTCAACTTGTTTGGTTCTCGGAGGGGTTCCCCATTCGCTCTCATGACCGCCAAGATTCCGATATAAATGCATTAAGAGGGTGAACTCCCGTCGATGTCCCTGTCGATCGGTTGGTTTTCTCCAGCTCGACTGGCCCTTCTGCCGCTTGTGTGAACCATCTGCTCTGTCATTTGGCGAACGATCATCCGCCCTACGCTTTGTATTTTCAGCACTTCTTCGAGCTGAATGTACTTATCCGCCCTATTTCTTATTTCCTGGATGGATCGGAGCTGATTGAGGGCCAATGACTTTTTGAACTCCTCATCCCTCGTGTTGCTCATAAGTGCTGCCAACATGGATGAGCAAGTGAGGTCGGGGACCTCAACCGCTTCATTATTGAACCAAGTGATGAACTCCCGCAAACTTTCGTTCCTTCCTTGGGTCAATTGCATCATTTCTAGTGCGGTCTTCTGTGGTCGCTTACTTGTGACGAATTGATTGAGAAAGAGCGCCTAAAATCCTCAAAACAAGTAATGCAACATGGGTGTAAACTATTGAACTATCGTTGGGCTCCTTATTGAAAGGCAGTACAAAATGCCTTACACTGAATGGCGTCGGGGACGCAGTTTAGGTTCATCATCGACTGGAAGTGCTGCAAATAGTCTAGGGGATCGGTCTTTCCAATGTATTTTTCAGGCGTCGGTATTTTGGTGCCGATTGCCGGGAGGCTATCCAAGATCGTCGGAGTAAAGGGAGAGCTATATTGAGTTGTTGGACGATCCGAGCGGGAACTCATGGCTGCATTGATCCGATCGTCCACGATTTTTTCTAGGGTTCAGTAGGGTGGCGATCGGTCATCATACCAGTCTGCCGTAAGGACGACTGCTGTTGTTCCGGTTGAGACTGTAAAATCTGGCGAATCAACAGATCAGCCGCTTCCTCGATCTGTTTTCGGGTGAGGGAGGTATGCACGGGCGCAGGAGGATCTACATCTGAGAGGTGCTGGAGATTCAGGCGCATGTTGGTTCCAACGTTGTCTTCCAAGGCTACACTCTGTTCTTCTTGTTCTAGGTTTTGAGGTTGCGGTTGATCATTCGGGTTCGAAGACTGTGTGCGGGAAGCATGGTGTGTTGGTGGCAGAGTGGCAGGTAACTGCAATCCCATCCGTTGTAACGTCGGTAGCCATGACAGTGGGCTATATCTCGAGTTTAGTTCTTTTGCTTTGGTGATCTGCGTATTTCTGGACGTGGTGTCCTAATGTCAGGCCCCACGGTGGGCGCCAATTAGTTCATGCCTTAAAATACGTGTCAATAATTAACATATAAAAACATAGATTAAATTTGGTAATTGTTATTGTCTAAATTTGTGTGACAAAGTTAGAGTTAACCCAAAAAAAATGGTTTTAGTCTTTAGGCGAGAAACGATATCAGGTTAATAGGTAGAAAATGGTATTAGGGTTTACCTATAAAAGAAGTTTTTGTGGTGTACGGTTTTAGCAATAAACAGTAAACGGATTGAAGGTTTGAGAGAAAAATAGAATTAGGGTTATAACAATATTAATGTTTGTTCATTATTTTAAATGTATAATCTTCATGCCTTAAAAACATAGACTAAAATGTATTGTTAGCTTTTTTTGAAAAGAAAAAGGAAATATCAGATTAACCTATCCAAAAGATTTACAGAGAGGCGTTTATTAGGAGAGGTTTCCATGTCTAGCTAAAGAAAGTTGCGGTCAATGGACCTGTAGGATTATATCATCTTGTAATAATAAATATGCGTACGAAAGTATAATATGTGTCATTATCTTTGTTATTTGTTGAAGTAATGTTACATATGTGTCTCGCTTCAATAAGGTCCAACATTAAAAAAAAAAAGAAAAAGAAAAGAGGCACCTATTATCAAACGTTGTACCAGCTTCAGACAAACTAGTTTACAGTTGAGAAAGGAGATTAAGCATGGAACTACGTGGGCTGCATTTAGCCAGTAAAGGCTTAGACTTGCGGAGAGTGAGGCCATTCCATTCGGTCATGTCCACCATTTCTTTAGTAGGCCTTTCCCAATCAAAGCACTGAAGTAGTGTGCCTAATCCCAACCCAACCATGCGCATCGCCAAGCCCTCTCCAGGACAACCCCTCCTTCCCGATCCGAAAGGCATTAACCTGAACCCATCTCTCACCCCTTCAAAGCCTTCAAATCTTTCTGGCTTAAATTTGGTGGCGTCCTCCCATATCTTGGGATCGTTTTGGATGGCCCACATGTTTACCATCAGCATGGTGCCACGTGGTACTCGATAGCCTCCTACCATGCACTCCTCTGATGACTCATGAGGCACTAGCAAAGGACCCAACGGGCACATTCGCATGGCTTCAGTAACAACACAATTGAGATAAGGAAGAGTGGCGATATCAGATTCAGTGATCAGGCGATCATGTCCGATGATGGTGTCAACTTCACTTTGTGCTTTCTTTAATTTTGCTGGATTGTTCAGTAAAAGTGATAGTGCCCATTCCATAGTACCAGCCGAAGTATCAGTTCCCGCAGCCAACAGGGCCTGCATAAACATGAAGATTCAAAGATTTATTTGTGGTGGCACTGGGATATAACAGATTGGAGATAGGGAAGTACGTACCAGCATAAGACTCCTGATGACTTCGTCCCTGTAATACTCAGGTTCTGATTCTTGCAACGACAGCAAAACCTCAATCAACGTCTTGTTTCTTTCCTCAGACTCCACACCACTCTGCGTTGACTCCTTTCTTTTCCTGTGCTCCTCAATCAGCTCTTGAATGAACCTATCTCTCTTCTCGTGCAACTCCTTGAACCTCTTCTCTGCTCCACTAACAGCGGACAACATGGGCAAAAAGTCCTCCTTCGTCGAAGCCCCGGCCAACAAAAATGTCTCCGCAACGATCTCCCCAAACCGTCTCGCCTCCTCCACCTCCTCTACCTTCCCGCCGTAGTACCTCTTCCCGGCGATCATCCTCATCATCACATTCAACATTAGCTCGAATAAGGCCGAGTTCATGTCCACCATATGATCTCCATCACGCTTGAAGAGACGGCGGATTAGCAGTCTGACTTCGTTGGTGCGTATGTTTGAGAGCAAGTGGAGACGGTGAGTGGATAAAAGCTCAAGAGACGAGATCTTGCGAAGGTTTCTCCAGAGGTCGCCGTAGGGAGCCCAAACTAGGCTCGTGAAGTTGTAGGCCAGATGTTTGCCAACGAGAAGGCGAGGGCGATTGGCGAAAACGACATCGTTCTTGGTAAAGCATTCCTCGGCCGCTGACGGGGAGGAGACAACCAAAACGCGACGGTTTCCAAACCAGAGGAGGAGGACAGGGCCATGGCGGTTGGATATGGCAGCAAGAGATCGGTGGAGTGGTTGCTTGAGTAAGTGAAGATGGCCAATTATGGGGAGCATAGGGAAGGGGCTGGGAGGAAGATTTTGGATCTTGCTGAGGAAATGATTGGCAAGGACATAGAGGATGAAGCAGAGAATGATGTGTAAGAACATGATGTTGTGCTCCGACACTGTTGTGTATTAGCCCGTAGATCTGCTTTGCACCGACGAAATAGAGGGACTTGGACGGCAAATTGAAGGATAGTTATCTGCGACTCCATCTGATTTTAATAGAGGAGTATTTTAGTGGCGTCACCGTCTTGAGTGACTAAACAAGATGTCACCTAATTCTATAAGTGTTTTTGCTGCATGTCTAATTCTAAATAGAATCATAGATCCCTTTCGAAGTTTGGTCAAAACTTTGTGACCAAACTTCGATATATCTTTTATGGTTATGTGATTTTATTAGAGATGGTATGGCCAATATATTTGAAGTTGATAGAAACTAGAAGGTAGATAATTCGAAGTTGATGGTGACCAAAACGTCCTAACGAGGAAAGAAAACAGGGATATGTAAGCACACATTTTCCAAATTCTCTAAATAATATAGCATACGACATGGACGTCAACCTATGTCTCCAAGGGTATCCTTCTAGAAGAAACCCACACCGGGTTCGTGGGAACTAAACAAGATTTTTTAAAACTAAAATTTAATAAATAATCATTTTAACAGAAATTAATACAAAATTATTCCTCTAAATATTACGTTTCAAATATAATTTTCACAAATAATCTGTATTTCTGGTCTTTTTTTTGGCTCGGTCAACTTTTTGCCTGTATTTTTAACGTTTTTTCTTTTTAACTAATTGATTAATTATTGAAATAGAGATTAGGAAGATAAAAGCAGAATAGGAAGAACAGGCAATATGGGAAAGCTAAGCTTGGTTTTTAAATAAAAATTTGAATTAGAGTTAATATATACGTATACAAGCAAAAATAATTTCTTTATTTCCAAATCCCATCAGTCGGAGAGATATAATGTAGACAAATGGGAAAGAGAAAGTTCTAACAAAAGCAGTCTTTGTTGGACACAGCGGGTATATTTTGTGAAAAGGAATAATAAAATGAGTAAAATAGACACAGAATATTTAACGTGGTTCATCCTTAACTTTGGGTTACGTCCACGAACAAAACTCAGAATATTTCTTCTACTATTATAAATTGTAGGTATACAGAGATAAAACCAAAATAGTAGTTTATAAGGTGTTTCCCAACTTAAAAATACTAATCTCACTATTTTGTCACTCACCAACCCTTTAAGAAAAATTTTCCTAACTTCATAACATTATTTTGCTCTGGTTTTGTTCTCTATTTTTCTGTACTTTGGTATGAAGTAGGGAGTGCCTTATATAGGCACTCCACCGAGTGAGACAGTTGCAAAGCAGCTGTCTGTTTTCATTTATTTCAAATAATACGGCATGCTTGGTGTCGCTATTGTGGACATGGATTCCCTCCATGTGAGAGGGACTTATATCCAATAAATCTCCCCCTCATTACATGGAGGGTTCTATCAAGCTTACTACTGATTGACAATACTAGAACTTACCTTTTGGTATAATATTGGTTAACATGTCTAATCTATTTTCATCAGTATAGATCTTTTCTAACTGTAATTGTTTCGTCTCCACCACATCTCTGATCCAGTGATATCTCATATCAATTTTGATCGTTAGTGAAAAGAGGCATTCTTACCAAGGTTAATGGCACTCTGATTGTTACAAAACAATTGATACTGTTCTTGTTTAATACCAAGTTCATTAAAGAACTTTTTCATCCATAACAACTCCTTATAGGCTTCCATTACTGCAATAAACTCTGCTTCAGTTGTAAAAAGTGCAATACACTTCTGTAATTTTGATTGCCATGCCACAGCTCCCCCTGCAAAAATAATCAAGTAACCTGATGTAGACTTTCTCGAGTCAACATCCCCAACTATATCTGTATTTATGTAACTAGCTAATACAGGTTCTGTTCTTTCAAAACATAAACATATTTTGGAGGACTCTCGAAGATACCTGAGAATCCACTTGATTGCAGCCCAATATTCCTTTCCAGGATTTGAAAGGAAACGACTCACAACTCCAACTGCATGAGCAATATCTGCCCGTGTACAAACCATGGCATACATCAAACTTCGAACTGCTGAAGCATATGGAACTCTGGACATTTCTTCCTTCTCTTCATTTGTAGAAAGGCACTCTTTGTAACTCAATTTAAAGTAATTAGCAAGAGGAAAACTAACTACTTTAGCTTTGTCCAGTTTGAATCTCTGAAGTACTTTATCAATATACTTCTCTTGTGACAATCATAGTTTCTTGATGCTTCTATCTCTAATAATCTACATGCCAAGAATCTACTTTGTTGTTCCCAAGTCTTTCATGGCAAAAGACATATCCAGCTGTTTCTTCAGATTGTTAATCCTAGAAACATTCTTATAAACAATCAACATATCATCCACATAGAGCAATAAAATAATGAAATCATCATCAGAGAATTTTTTCACGAATACACAGTGATATGAAGTAGTCTTCTTATAGCCTTACTCCTCCATAACGTACTCGAACTTCTTGTACCACTATCTTGGTGCCTGTTTTAGACCATATAGACTCTTCTTTAGTCTACAAACATAGTCTTCTTTCCCCTTTTTCACGAAACCTTTTGGCTGCTCCATGTATATCTCTTCTTCCAAATCCCTATGTAGGAAGGCAGTTTTGACATCCATTTATTCAACCTCCAGATTAAAACTTGCTACTAACCCTAGCATTATATGTATGGATGTCATTTTCACCACTGGTAAAAATTAACCTTCTTTTGGCTGAATCGTTTGACCACTAATCTTGTTTTGCATCAAGGATGGCCGTTGTTTTCTTCATGCTTGATTATGAACACCCATTTATTCTTCAATGCTCTTTTGCCTTCTAGCAACTTCACCAGCTCGAATGTTTTATTCTCATGCAAGGATTTCATCTCGTCTTGCATGACTTCTTTCCATTTCTTCTTGTGTTCATCATTTATGGAATCATCAAAGCTTTCTGGTTCTCCCCCATCAGTCAGCATTACATACTGATCAACCGGATATCTAGTAGATGGTTGTCTATTTCTACTAGATCTTCGTAATGGGACTGGAGAATCTTCAGGTGCTGGTGGTTGAATGTGAACACCATCATCATCCTCTGGTTCAACTTTATTGGAAGCATTTATATTATCAGCTTCTAGTTGATCATTCTGCACTTCATCTCCAACTTGTCTTGACACCACTGTTGGAGGACTCAATCGGAAGCTTGTTGAGTCATCATCAGAGCTTGGAACTTCCTTCTTTGCCTTGTTGATATCTTCAATAAACATAGCATCATGACTCCTGATAAGTCTTTTCTGCATCAGATCATAAAACCTATAGCCAAATTGATCTTGACCATAGCCAATGAATACACACTGTCGTGTTTTGACATCAAGTTTTTTCTTTCATCTTTAGGAATATGGATAAAGGCCTTGCAACTAAAGACTCGTTAATGATCATAGGAAACATCCTTTCCTGACCACACCTTTTCTGGAACTTTATACTGTAAAGGAACACATGGTGAATGATTTATTGCATACATAGCTGCAAGTAAAGCTTTACCCCAAATTGCTTTAAGAAACTTTGAATGTGAAAGTAGGCATCTGACTCTTTCCATTAAATTCCTATTCATCCTCTCAGCCACGCCATTCAATTGCAGTATTTTTGGTGGTGTCATTTGATGTTGAATACCATGCTCTTTATAGTAAGCATCAAATAATATGATACACTCTTTGCCATTGTCTGTTCGAATGCACTACCTCTGGCCACTACTAAGGAGCCCTTAGTAAGCTTCCATTTTCTATTTCCGAAAGTATTTCAGAAACCTTCATTATCTAGCCTATTTACATAAATCAAATTCAGATGTATATCAGGAATGTACCTGTCATCTTTCAGCAACAGTCTTGAACCATTCACTGTCTCTAAAGAAATATCTCCTTTACCAACAATATTTGACAGATTTAAGTTTGCCATCTTAACAATGCTATAATTCCCAGGTGTGTAGGATGAAAAAAATATCTGTGAGATGTAACATGAACAGTAGCTCCATTGTCAACTATCCAATTTGTTTCTTGCGACATCAGGCTGACTATCTTTGTATCAATAACAAGGTTGAATACATTAACAATGTTACTTTGTTCATTATCACTGCTTTCATCTTTCTTCACATCTTTGCCTTTTTCCTTCAACTTTCGGCAAAATTTCATGATGTGGCCTTTCTTTTTGCAATAATGGCATTTCACATTTGCATATCTGTTTGACTTTTCATTGCTCTTGTCTCTGGACGTTGGACTTCTAGATTAACTCCTTCCTCTTGTAAGCAGAACATCTTAATATGATGAAGAGATTGCAGATTGTGATTTACGTCTCATCTCATCATTTAGTATACTGCTTTTAATAGACTCCATATTTAATACATCATTTAGTGTAGTATTTTTCAAAGACACCTTCAAAGTATTCCAAGACTCTGGTGATGAAGCTAGCACCATTAGAGCAATCACCTTGTCGTCAAACTTTATGCCCATCTTTGATAACTGATCAATCATCTCTTCCACATTTTTTAAATAATCAATTACAGAAGTACCCTCCTGGTATTTTACCTTCATCAATTTTGTCAGATAAAACAATTTGTTGTTACCGATCTTTGAATCATACAACTACTCCAGTTTATTCCAAAGCTTTCTTGCATGAGTCTCGTTACAAATGTGATTGCACACGTTATCATTAACAAAATGTCTAATATAACCACACGCTCGTTCATGCTCAAACTGTTGGATCTTAATTTTTCTAAATTTCTTATTAATTTTATGATTTATACATGCTTGCTTGTTTGTTTAATTATTATTTTTAAAATTGGGTCATTAATTTAGTAGGTATGGATAAAGATTGAAAATTTGATGGAAAGATTGGAACTTAGTTAAAATTAATGTAGTATTAAGTAGATTAAAGGAGTAGAGCCATAAAAAACAAAAGAAGGGCAAAATTGGGAGAACAAGACTAAGGAAGGGCATAATTGGAAGAAAGAAGCTAAGTGGTCTCTTAAAATTAGAAGAAGGGAGGAAGAATCGTGAAAAGCCATAGAGAGAAGAGAAAAAAACATTAGAGAAGGAAAAGAAGAGAAGAAAAATTGAAAAAAAACTAAAAAAAGAAAGGAAAAATCGTGGGAAGAAGAGGAAATCAAGCTTCTTAAGGTGAGTTTAGCAGCTTCTTCTTGTTTTAGTAAAGAAATGGGCTATTGTGTTAAGAATGAATAAGTTTTAGTGAGAGAAAGGAGTTTTGGAGGAAGAAGATGATTGAGAGACCCATTTGATTTTTATGGGTTTCTAAGCTAGGTTTTGGGTTTTCCTTCCTAGGTAGACCATGGGTAAGTTAATGGGAAACCCAATTTAGCAATTATTTCATTTGTTGTGAGTTTGAAGTTTTGGGGGATTTCCATTTGAATTGAAATTGAATGAGAATTTTGATTGTGTTAGGAAATCAAGAACAACCTATGCAAGAGCAAGAGGAAGGACACAATTGAGTTTGGATTTTTCAAGAATTATAAGGTGGGTAAAATATTTATGGTTATTGTGTAAATGGGCAATGTGCATATGTGTGTATATATATGCTTGAATTGATAAATTGTGAATTGCTATGATGTGTTTTATGTTATGTTATGCATTGAAAGATGTGTGATCATGTTATGTCATTGAATTGTGTCATGACATTTTGATTGAATGGAAAGAAGAAAAAACATAAGAATATGAAATTATGAATGATGGAATTGAGCATGAGCTTTGATTGTGTTTGAGTGAGAGAGGAACCGTTTCATAGTTACGTTCACGTCAACATAAAGCCTTCTCAAGGCAACCCACTTGTGGCTCATGAGATTCGAAAAGTGGACTCGTTTCATTCATGAAGTAAACTTCAGTTTCTCTGTGTTGTTCCATAGAGCCCTCGAGCCAATTGTTTGTGCATTTGCATTTTGATGTGTTAAGTTATGAGGTGATTTGAGTGTTATGTTTTGATATTAAATTACATCCAATATGTTCTATGTGATATTGAATGATGAAATGTGAATTGGAATTGTAAATGCGAAACTTTCATTGCTAGATTAAGATAGGAAGTGTATGCCTATATGAATGTTCATATATATGTTGGACTGTGTGGCTTCTTGCCAATGGCTATAAATATCTTAGCCACTGAGCTGTATAGCTCAACTCATCGTTTTTCCCTCCTCAGGTGCAGAACAGGAAGATTAGAGATCCTTGCAAGGCATTTGGAAACTCCAAGATAGCTAGGAGTCTTTTGTGTTAAGTTAGTGACTAATTAGGATAGCTTTATAGGTATATCAAACCTGAGCATCCTTTTGTATTTTTGTTGGACCCCGAACTTTCCTTGAAATTTTGAAGTGTCAAGTGACATGAAAATGAGGAAAGTAGAATGAATAAATAAAAAATTTTTTTGAATGTGAATAGTTAGATGAGATTAAGATAGGCGAAAAATGCTTTTGTTATTGAGGTTTATGTTATGGTATGGCCTAATATGGCTTCTGAAATTTAAATGAAATTGTTAGTGAATAAATTGCTTTAATGGAGTTAAAAATTTAAGAAATAAAGAGAAAAGAGTGAGAATATGAAGAATTAAGAAAAGTTTGACTTTTTGGTCATAGAGAGTTAATTTTTTGATTTAGGCCAAATTTGAGAAAATAATCTTCATGAAACTTGTAACTTATGTTAAGAGCTTTCCGTCGCCATAAAGTTTGATATTTTTCGATATCGAGAGTAAAAGTTATGATCAGTCAAAGTTTGTTTTGTAAAAATATCTTTAAGTATACATTTGCGTGTACTCGTCTTTGAGGTCACTCATCGTACGGATTTAGTCTGAATTGGAGTAAATGGTCTTCATGAAAGTTGTAGCTTGTCTGTCAATCTTTCCGACGTTATAAAGTATGCAATTTTTGGATGTGGGAATTGGATGATATGAAATTTGAAAGTTTGGAGTTTGTTTAGCTGATGTTTAACAGGGCAGTAACTTTGACTAGGTTTTTGACCCTTTTAGAGGTGGAATTGATTTTTGAGTTCTTCATGGAAGTTGTAGAACTTCCTTTTATCTTTCCATCGACACCAAATTTGTCAAATTTAGCATTCAGTATCAAGAGTTATGAATTATGAAAGTTGGAATGTCGGAAGAATAAGAGCAGAGTTGTCCAGATTAGTCACTGTACATAACCTAGTCGACTAGTAACCTTCGACTAGTCGACTAGTGCATGAATTTTTGCCTTATTTCCCTGCCCCTCTCTCAATCTTTTGCTTCTAATTTCTCTGTTCGACATTCGATTGACTTGATTTTTGAAGCGTTGGATTCCTAAGACAATTATCTACATCATGATGGGAATTTTATAATTTTTGAGATTAAATTGAAAGAGATTGATTTAATCAAAGTGAGTTGACAATTTTCTGAACATGGTTCAGTATTTTGGTGAATTATCGATCTGTAGAGATCCAATTAAGTTGATTCTTGAGGCAAAATAAAATTGAGACATGGGGCTACAAGTCATATGAAGGAATCGAATTTTAATTTAGCCCCTAAGACTTTCAATTTCTGAATTGAAGTCGGGTTTAGTGTTCAGTCTTGGACTGATAAGTGTTGTCAGTATTTTGGCCATAATTGTTGTTCTAGTTATCCAAATGAGGTGATTCTTGTTCTGAATTAAACTAGAGCAATAAAACTACAATTTGTCTGAAGAAAGTAAATTTTATTTCAGCCTCTAAGATTGTCAATTTTCGGAGGGAAGTAAAGTGCTAGAAAATTCAACATAATGACCATCCGCAATATTTGGACTATAACTCTTGGTATAGTGCACCAAATTAAATGATTTTTGTGGAATTATAAAATTAAGACATAGAGGATCATTTCTATAGAAGGAAGTTTTGGTAAATTCTTTCAAATTGATGATTAGAAATTGTCCTAAAGTAGCATGAAGTTAGGGGCATATTGGGTACATCACTTAAAGAGTTATGTTGCAAGGCTTTTAATGGAGGGACACGATGGTCAATTGGGCTCTCATTTTAATGACATGGCAAGGGATTTAAGTGGACTGTCGTGTTTAGAGAAGGAGAAAGGCAAAGAGTTACGAAAATAAGAAACAAAAGAGGAGAAGAACGAAGAGAGAAGAAGAGAAGTGGAAGCCGATGGTGGAGAAGAAGAAGGGAGAACTTCTAAGGTTCAGTTTTGTCCAAGATTCTTGAGGGGTTTTTGTTGCTTTTCAAAGGGAAAGGTGAAGAAGAAGGTGAAAGCTTGCCAAAGGTACCAAGAAGTCTGAAAATGAGAGAAGGAAGAAGGTAAGAGATGTTGTTAATTTGTGATGAGATCTTGGTTTATTTGGCTTAAGATTGTTATGGGATAGAGTTTTCCAAGGTTAATTTAAGTGATTATGTTATGATGATGTTCAATTTTGGATAATTGAAAATTAGGGTTTATGCCCAATTTGTATGATTTGGGGTTTTGGACATTGTTGATTTAGAAGGCTTGAAATTATGATGAATTTGTGAATTCTTAACTTAATTTTGAGGATTATGATTTTTATGATGTTGAATTTGGATGTTTATGGCTTAGGAAATTTTAAATTGGAGGAAAGAAGAAAGGCTTTGGAGAATTGAAGTGTGGATCAAGTTTCTAGCATGAAATTGAGGTGGGTAGCATATTTATATTTCGATTTGTAAGCTATATATGAATTTTCGAAAATTAAAGAAAGCAAAAATTGGGTTTTTGATAAACTATCGTTTATGTAAATGTTTGAAAAATGATTAATGTTTGAAATTATGATTTCCGAATGATTAAAATTATTGTTTTAAATTTTTTTGATAAAGTGGAAAAAAATTATCTGAAATTCTTTATTTATGAATGAATTGATAATTGTGACATTCATTGATTTTTGAATTTTTTGATAAAATTGAATCATTGTGTTTGAATTTTTTAATAATTGCTAAATGTTGCATTCTTGAATGTTTGAGAATGTGTTATGTTATGTGAATTGGATTGAAGTTGTGACATTTGAATGAATTTGTGTTTGATTAGAATATGAGTATAAGATTTTAGTTTTTTAAAAAGGTGCCTCCGGGCATTTTGATTTCAAGTATGAAAGGTGTTATATGAATATGTATTTTTGTTCGGTTGATTGTTGATGATGAAGTAGAATTTGGGGAATGTATTTAGAGATATTTTGAGGTTAATTCATGTGGAAAGTGAAGGTAGAAAAAGGATGAATGAGTAATTTGGGGTTGCTGCCACTTTGAGATAGTTTTAGGGATTATTTGAAATTGATTTGGAGTTGGGAGATTGAAGATGATGGAGATTGAAGTGGTTTTGTGCAAGTATATGAGGTTTGGATGAGAAAATTGAAGATTGGCTAGTTAAATTTTGAAAGGAGGTGCTGTCAAAATTTTTGCAAAATTTGACAGAAACTTCACTTAGGTTTTAGACCCTCTTAGAGCTTCAATTAGATTGGGGGGTCTTCTGGAAGTTTGTAACATATGTTTATATCTTTCCATAGAGGTTTGATATGCCTTGTTTGAAGTTAGGAATAAGAAGTTATGAAGTTTGAAACATTATTGTTACTATTCATGGATACAGTTCCATTGGTCATTCTAGGCAGCAACTTTGAACAAGTTTTTACCCCTTTTAATGGTTGAATTGATTTTTGCTCCCTCATGAAATTTGTAAAGCATCTTTTCATCTTTCCATTGAGGTATGTATGCAAATGTTGGACTTAGGATTAAGAAGTTATAAGGTTCGGAGAAATGCAGTTACTGTTCATGCTGTCATTGTGGGCAGAAACTTTAAGTGAAGTGTTATCCCTCATAGAGTTAGAATTTGACCAAAAGGTCTTCTTGAAGATTGTAGTTCATATTTAGATCTTTCCATTGATATATAAATTGTCACTTTTGGACTTAGGATTAAGAAGTTATGAGGTTGAAAAAAAAGATTGTTAAATGATGAAATATGACTTCATATGAAGAAGAAAATGATTTGAGGTTTGAGTGGAATTGAAAATGTCCTTTTGAAATTGAAGTTGCTTTTAAATTTCCGAATGATTAAATTTATTGCTTTTGGAATGATTTTAAGAAATTATCATTCACTATGTTTGAAGTATATAAGAAATGTCTACAATGATTAAATTCAATATTTTGAATGATTTGATAAAATCGTTCTAGGTGTGGCATTTCTATGTTTGGAATAATTGAGAATTGCTATGTGTAATTATGTGAAATTGTAAATGTCAATTTGTTTGATATGTCATAATATGAAAACAAAGTTTTTGAAATATGCCTTCGGGCGTTTCGAGTTTCAAGTATGAATTATGTGTTATATGGGTTTGGTTAGGTCCCATAAGATAGAGTCAGTGCACTGTCTCATTTTGAAAGGCTTCTCCCGCTTGCCCGCTAGTGGCACTGGAGCTCCGATTTCGGACTCGCTTAAGTTTACGGCTGCACAGGACCGCTATGCAGGAATGTGCAGTACGTTCCGTTTGGACCAAAACCAAACCATTCTGAAATGTTATGTGCTTTTTGGTTTCTTTATAACGTGATGCATTAATATTTGCTTGCAGTCATGTTTTCGATTATACTTACGAATCTTGAAAAGATTTGGAATTTTCGAGGAATGAACAATTTGAGGTTTGAAATTGTGAAAAGTTTGGAAATTTCAGTATAAATGTTTTAAAAAGTTTAAAGGAAATAAGTTTTTGAAGAAATGATTTTTCCTTATTTTTCAATTTATAAATATGTTATCGATGAGCTATTTCAGCTCACCCCCCCTTTCATCCCCATCTCTAGGTATTCGAGCGGGAGATCGGATGGAAGACGGTCAAGTCATTAGTTCGACTTTTGCATATTTTGTAATATGTATAACTTTGGATTTTGATATTGGGATTGAAGTATGGATATGGATATGAATGATGTCTTTATGTATAGAATTGAGTTGTGTATGATTATGGAATTGGATTATGTAAGTAAATTATGGATTGTATATAAATGTGAATGTGGTTGAGATTGGATATGATTTTGTTTTGGGTTCTGGACGGGAGGTCCGAGGATACTGATTGATGATTGAGAATATTGAAGTGTTTAGGCCTAGACTTGTGTTTGTTATGCTGGGATTCCAGACAGGAGGTCTGATGAAATGTGTGTGGGTTGTTTTGGTTTATAGAAGTGTGTTTCGCTATTTGCAGATTTTTGGGTTGTTGAAAATGCAGCCGTTATGCTGCCGAAATTTCGTTAAATTGTGTATGGCAAAGGAAAATTAGAATAAGAGTTTTAAAGATAAGTTTAAGATATGCTTGATTATAGAGAAATCTAGTAATTTGAGATTATAGAGAAATTTAGTAGTTTGAGATTATGGAATATTATGGCAAAGGAAATTGAGTTTCGAATGGATGATTGTCCAAATGGAAATTTTGATCGGGAAATTGAATATGGATTAGTTTTGTTGGTTTTGAATAAGGATGAATAAAGATGGGAGAAATGAAAGAGTTTGAAATTTTTTTTATACCGGTTTTGTTTGAACTATACCGGATTTCAGATAGTTTTAGTCTTAGAGTTTCCAACGTGATTTTTGTTTTCGAAGATATACGCTACGGATGTCAGAAATTTGATTCGGTTCGATTGAACACTTTGTTTGCTTCGATTTCGATTTCTATTCGATTCGTCGTTCTTCGGTTTTGCTTCCGATTAGCTTTTCATTTTTTTTTTCGTTTTTGTTTTCTGGTTGGGATCCGGTTCCGAGATCGGGTCCCAACAATTTTGTATTAAGTTGATGGGTATGTTGATATGTAAGTAAAGCTTGTCAAACGTTCATTTTGTTTAGAAATGAGAATGAGAACTTGTAAAGTTCCTTTTGTGTATGATTATATTATTTTAAAGTTTGAGTATGATGGATGTGCATTTTCTGTTATTGAGATTGCAAATTGTTGTTGGCGTTAGAATAGCATGTTGGAGTTGGAAAAATTACATGTGATGAATCTTTTGGAGTTGAGATTCAAGTGTTAATGGGATCTATGTAGTGGTGAAATAGATATGAAGTGGTTTTACACTAGAAGGGTTAGATTTGGGGAGATTATGGTGTTAGAAAGGATGTTGGAAGCATTGGAGAGGTATTGGAGGAGTTTAGGGAACTCCGATGTCCATTTAACGGACATTAAGTCTGTTAAACGAACCTTCTCGAGTGATAAAAGACCCTCTTCCTTGCCAATGTCCATTTAACGGACCTTCTCAGGTGAAAAATAGCTCCCATGCTAGTCTATGTTCATTAAACAGACATTCACGGGATAGCTACAATAAATTGAGATTTTTGCTATTTTAGATGCAGAATCTCACTTTGAGTTCTGTATGAAATTTGTAGATCTCGAAATTCTCTTTCAAACCATCCAAAAATGACATCAATCGACATCTGTAGCAAAAGTTATGGCAAATGCGCCAAGACAGGTATAAAATGATTAAAGACATAAACATGTTGGATTCTTTTGGCTATAACTTCATCATTCAACCTCCAAATGAGGTGATTCTTGAAGAGATAGATTCCTAACATATCGTTCTAACTTTGCATAGAAATTGATAACCCTTGTTATTGAATCCAAAAAGAGTGACGGAAATGAAGTGAGGGGTTCATTGAAATAATCCTACAAGGTATTCCACTCATGCTTATAGCTTTGGATCGATAGTTGGGTTCTGGAGACGGGGCCCAACATCTTGTAGTATCAGCGCTTAGGTTTTTCCTAAGCTCAGAGTGCATGGTAAGATAAATTGTGTGCTATGTGATTAATTGTTTGCATTAAATGACATGCATATCATGCACACATCTAGGAAATAGGATTAAGATAAAAGGTGACCTAACCATTAGTGTTTCTATTGAAGGAGTGATATACCTCCTCATAGAAGGATCCAAGGAATATTGCAAGGATCGATTGCACCTAACTCTTTGCTAAGAGAGGAGAGTACTGATGAGTCAATAGCCCCAGGAAATGTTGAGGCTTCCATAGGGCAAAATAGTGAGCCCATTCGATCACAGACTCAGACGTTTATCCAGGATATTGGATTCGAGATTGTCCAGGACAAAAGTCTGTAAGGCAAAATAGTGAGCCCATTGGATCCGAGATTGCTCCAAGCCTTCACTCAGGCATTTGTCCAAGCTATGGGACAGATGTGCAATCTTTTGCTCTGACCCAGCTAAAAAGAGGAAGCAGTTTGACGAACTGAGAAAGTATGGGGCTCTAGAATTTTATGGGACCATTGATCCCAAAGAAGCTGAGATCGGGTTGAGGAAGACCGTAAGGATATTAGAGCAGATGGACTGTGAAGATGAGGAGAAAGTTGAATATGCTGTGTGTAATATCCCGTCCCCGATGGGAAGGGTAAATTGGTCTATTAGGATAGGCTAGTAATTTGCATTGCATATTTTGATTAAGCATTTATTTGACCTCTAATTTTAGAGGAATGAGTCAATTGGCACATGCACATATAGGTACATGCATTCCTGGCATTCCTGGCAGTTAATTGTGAAAATGATATGATTTATGATTTATTGGGAATATGATATGATTTGTGATTTTCGAGATAATTATGTTTGATTGTGAATTTGGTTGAGAATTATGGAACAATTGGGTCTGAATAGTTGAATTGGAAATGTTTTAGAGTGACCGTCAGTTGATAATGACCCTTAGGAAATTTTCTAGAAATTCGGGAGAAAAAGTCCGGACCGAAAAATCCTCCGAGTGACGGACCGATCGATTTTATAGGACTGAAATGACTGTCTAATGGCTATGGAAAAATTATATTTAAGATTTTAGGAATTAATATGACGAGCCATTGAAATTTGGAGATGAATTGGACTGGGAACGAAACTGAAAAGAGAAAGAGATTTATACGTATTGTGAGGAAAAAGACTAGAGACTTAATTGTTTTACCTTAAATTCCTTAAGTTTTATAAATTGGGAGAAAAAGAAATCCTTCTCTCCTAGGGCACGATGGCTTCTCCTTCCTTGAGTGATTTTCGATTCTCTCTTCAAGAGTGTGCTTGCTCTTTCTTTGTGGCTGAAGATCAACTAGAAGCCTTGAGAGAGTGATGATTTTTGAGAGTTCAGAAGCTTACCATGGGTGTTGGAGAAAAGAGGAAAGGGTTGGAGGATTTTCGGAAGATTTGAAGATTAAAAGCTTGATTTGGTAAGTGATTTCTGTATATGTTGTTATTAGTGAGTTTGATGCATTCATGGGTTTGATTGTGAAAGGTTGGGGTAGTTATAGGTGAGGTATGGAGGTTTTTAGTGAGAGAAATGGGAAAAATTCATCGGAGAAGACGATCGGAGCCGCGCACGTCGCGACGTGTGCTGATGGGCCTCGTCGCGACGAGCAAACAGCTACTCGCCGCGGCGAGAATGGTTGGACGTCGCGGCGAGCGTGTTAATCTACGTAGCGACGAGCCCTTCCTTATACGTCGCGGTGAGCCCGAAGAAGTTGTTCACCGCGGCGAGCTCATTTTGACGTCGCGGCGAGTGATTCTAGACGCCGCGGCGAGCGTTCCTTGGTCGCGGCGAGAGATACTTTTCTGATTTGATTTGGTTTAGTTTTTGGGTCATAACTAATGGTGTAGACCTCCAATTGAGTTGATTCTTGATTCGTTATAAACTTGAGAAAGAGGTCTACAATTGATGTGAAGAAAGAAAGTTTGAATTCCAATTTGAAAGATTTTAATTGTTGAAAGAAGATTAAGGATATGTTTTTATTGCAACCTAAGGATTGTTTGATGATAATTGAAGTATAATTGTGAGACTTTGGGATTAAATCCAATGCTTTTGAGATTGTAGAAACTGAGCATAATGGATGAATTTTGATCTAGAAAATAGTGACACCAGTTTTGAGGTTTTCTTGAGAATATCCAAATGAGTATGACTTGGTAAATTAACTGAATGTTAAAATTGGAATTGGTGGAATTCCGTAATAGGTCATTGAAATGAAATGAGTCGTTATTGATCAATTGAGTGAAAGGTTAGGTTTGTCAATAGAAAGTGGAAATTGGGAATTTGTGCTGGGAAGGTCATGAATAGGCATCATACATCCTTTATTTCAGACATATGCATCATTAAATTATTCTGATTGTGCATTTAGTAACGGGAAATGATTTGATTGTTATAGAGGCACCGTTGGATCGTTATTCCACGGACAGTGCTGAGACTTCCAGGCAGTAGCTCGGAAGTGTAGGTGAGTAACCTAGTTGGTTTCTCAACCTATATGTATTTAATATTACGCACTTATGCCATGTGGAGTTAATGGAGGGTTATATGTGTTTGCTTTTGATTGATTTCGAACCACGGGTGTCTGAAGTATTGGAATGTGATATCGAAGTGCTATTTGTGTGTAACTTTTATGAATGCTCCAATGAAAGAGATTGTGAATGTGCAAATTGATTATGACTGAATACCAGACTAAAGGTCCGAAGGAATGGGAATTGGACAATGAAATGTAAACTGATTGTAAATGTAAATTGGGACATGTGCATTCATGCATAAAGGCATGATCAGATAATGACAGTTGTGACCGGAGCAGCCAACGTATTTCAGAGCTTTAAGCTCAACGTACAGGGCTTCGTGCCCAATGTATTTCAGAGCCACTGGCTCAACGTATCAGGGCATTCAGGCCCAATGTATCCAGAGCCACAGGCTCAACGCAATGTGCCCATTACTGGGACAGTTCAGGTGCACGATCATAACAACGTACTGAAAATGAAAAGTGTCACATGTGCATTGCATATATGAATGATTAAATGTGGATTGTGTGAAAGGCGAAATGCCTATAATTGTGAAATGACAACACATGTGATATTTCTGAAAGTGATAATATGTGATATTCTGTGAATTGTGTGAATATGCATGAGTTTAGTGAACCATCGATGATGGTTTCTCACTAATTTCGCAAACTCACCCAACATTACAAATATTTTTTAGGACTTGAAGAGTACCCCGTTAATGAAACGGGGGTATGATTACTGCAGGCAAGTCAGAGTTCGAGGTTGGGATCAGTTCACGTCTGCATTAGTGTTATTATGTTTTTGTATAAGATTTGTATTTCTGCAATTTCTGTAGAATAGTACTGTCATTGTAGAGGGCCTAAATTGATAAATGTTGTATTGTAATGTGATTACTGAAATTGTGTTTTAATCGAATGTTTTTGTGTAAGAGTGGGCCCAAGCTGTTTATTGATTTCCGCGATTGTTTTAAAAAATAAAAAAATGTTATACTAATTATTTGAACGGTTTTGACTGCTCTAGCATACCACCCTCGTGAGGCACGGACTCGGATATCACCATCGATATCGAGTTCAGGTCTTGCTGGTGTGGGATGCTACACTATGAGTTTGCTACAAGGAGATGTTTTACATTAGTGGGAAAGTGTGCCAAGGAGTTATATGAAGTGTTAGACCCCGTTCCCTTCTTCTTTATTAAATAGGTTTGTGTAACTTATTGGGAAGTTCATTATCTTTTGGCTAGTATTAATTGAAGTAATTAGGATTTTATTAGATTTCCGACTGGTTAGAATAATTTGGGATTTTTAGAGCAATAATTAGTAATTGAAGAAATTGAGAGTTAGAATTTATAGCAATAATATTAAATTTCAGGAATTTAGTTAAATTAAATTTTAATTGTTGTATTATATTTTCAAAGAATAAGAATTATTAAATTAGGTCATGTTAGGAATAAATTAGAATTTGTTTAAATGGTTATAAGGCTTTAGGTTTATTAATTAAGTGGGCTAGGGTTTGTTTGGAAGATTAAATGAAAAGGAATGGAGCCTATGAGCTTTTAAGTGGGAGCCCACAAAGTTAAGTTTGAAATGGAAAGAGGAAGATGAAAATTTTGGGAAAAGTTTTAAGGAGGAAATTTTGGACTTGAAAATTTGGGCTTAGGTTTCATGTAAATGCTTAGGTTTTCTTAATTTCCTAAGGCTCCATCTTTGACCAATTTTTAAAGCTTTGACCAACCTTATTAGTGACCTCGTAAATGTTGAGAGGAGGAGTAAGTGTTGCCGTTTTTGACATAGAGAATTAGTGAGAAGAAGACAAAACCTAGGTCATCTTTCAAGCTATACGAAAATACACCAAAGAAGAGAGAAGTGAGTGGATTTTCGAAAATCAAAAGGGAGAAAGAAGGAGAAGGTTTCGGCCATCAAGAAAGAAGGGAAGAAGAAGGTGTTTCAAGCTTGAGCAAGGTAGATTCACGTGGTTTATGTAAGAAAAAGAGGAAGGGAAGGAGTTATTTCATCTTTAGAAGAAGAAGAAGTCGTGGGTTTTAACCTAGGTAAGAAATTTTCGAATTTTTGGCTATCTATTCAAGGTTTCCTCTTTCTTATTTCAAATATATGGTTAGAAGTAGAAGAAGAAGGTAAGAAGAGGAAGAAGAAACAAAAATCAGATTAGGTTTGGTTAGGATTTCGAAATTATAGATTGGTTTGTTTGAGTTTTATCTTCTTTCATGTTTAAATGGATGATTGGATGAGGTTTTAGTGAAATAATGAGAAAGGAAAGAGTTTTGTGTAGGTTTCTATAGAAAATAGAAGGGGATGTCGTGATGGTTAAAGGGATTTCGAAATTTTAAGGGTTTTGATGTTAGTTTGGTTAATAATGGTGGTTTGAAAGGTATTGGTAATAGAAAAATGAAAGAAGCAAAATTAAGAAAGCTTTGTTAAAATTCCAGCATGTGTTCATGGTTTAGGATTGAGAAATTTTGAACTTTTAGAGTAGTTTTGATGGGGGTTTTATGTTGGTATAGCCTAGGAGAATTATAGGAAGGTTTAGGTGAGGTTATATTGGTCTAGATTCAAGTTTTTACAGTTGAAGAAAATTCCAGCATCTTACTCTTTTATTAATTAGCCTTATTATGCTTGATTTAAGGTCATTTACGGCGTTTGGAAAGTGAAGAGGGTCAAAATAATCCATTGGGGCAAGTGAACCAAATTCCGAACCAACGAAATCAAGGTGGGTAACTTTTTAATAATTAAGTAATAAGCTACTTGAATGACTCTTGAGTAGTTTCCTATGATTTTCAACTTTTGAATGAAATAGTGGTTGTGATAGTTTGAACATGTTTTATGTGCCTTTTGATGTATATATATGTGCCAAGGTTTGTAAAATTGTTTGTTACATGATAACGTACCGAATTGAAATGGGCAATTGTGGCAAATCCTTATGAATGATTGCATGTATGACAAAATTGTGGAAACTTGATTAAAAGTGAACAAAATGTGAATATGAGATGTAGGAAGAATGCCAAATGTGAACATGTATGATTTCTTGGGTTTATAGTGATCCCCTCTGTTAGCAAGTGCGCACTTGTCATAGGCTTCGCCCGCCTGCCCGCTAGTGGCATAGGAGATCCGAAATCGGACTCCCCCTGCATTCACTGACTACACATGGTCGCCTGTCGAATATGTGTAGTACGTCCTGTTAGGATCACTCAGACCATCTGTGATATGCTTTTGTGATGTTATCTGATATTTGGTGATTTTGTAAATGTCTTATTTGTTAGAAAGTGAAATTGATGATTATTGACTTGAAATTATAATTATCGATGCTTGCTTTAGCTTATACTTGTTTATTAACCTGTTACCCACGGAGCCGTCGAGCTCACCCCCTACCTTCCCTCCACAGGTTTAGAGCGAGAAACTGGGTTGTCGCATCGGGAATGAAGAATTACTCCGATGCTTTTGTTTTTAAAGTCTTACTTTTGAAACCAATGCTTTAACTAGCATTTTAGGCTTTTATAACCGTTCTTTGGCTTTTGGATGTATTCGGGCTAAAATGCTCGTTAAAGCATTGTATTTGTCCATTTCATGTAAAGTTTAAAGGTTTTAAAGTTTCATTATATATTTGTATATGTTTAAGAATGTGTGGTTATGTATGATTATGAGATTTCATGTTTGAGATTGTAAAAGTAAAGATGGAATGGTATGTCTTAAAGAAATTGAATTGATGAATTGCTAGATACCTAGGCTTGCGTTGTTGCCAATTGGAGTTGGGGTGGTTTGATTGCTGAATATGTTTGTGAATTGGAAGATAGAAGTATCTTTATGCAGGTAGGAGTTAGGTTGGAAAATTGGGCTAGGCGTTTTTAGGGAAGTCTTGTCCATTTTTTTAAATGGGCAACCCCTTGTATTGTGTATGAGACCAACTTAGAGTTAAAATTTGGAAAAAAGGTATTTCTTAAAGTTGATAGAGTTTGGCAAGATCTTTAAAACGGGATAAAAAGGGTTAAGTTTCGAATTAGGATGAAAAAGTTATGGGCGTTTGAAATTTCCAGATTACTATTCATTTGGTAAATGTTACTATTCATTTGGTAATTTGCATTATTCAGATGGTGATTTGCTTAATACCAACCTTAAACAAGTTTCCATTTCTTTTAATGATAAATATGACTTTTTTTCTTCCTAATTGTTTTAAATAACCTTATATCTTTCTGGTATAGTTATATAGGTCATACTCGATTCCTTTTGGTTAAAATGTCATACATTTTCAACTTTTGCAAAGGTATGAAAAGGTAAGCTTGGTAAACCTTTAAAACAACTCATGGATGATTCTTTTTCTATGTTTATAAGTAAGATTTGATACGTTTAATTTTATTTGGAAAATTCATAAATAAATTAAGTTGGATTTTAAGTAAACCTATAATAATCGTTTTCCTATTTTCGTTGTTTCTTTGTCTTTTGACCTTCGATTCACATGAGATTTGAAACGTTAGTTAACTAGCTAAATTTTCTATCCTTTTTCGGTAAAATGAGAGTGTCGGGTTTTAGTTGGATTGTAGGGCCGATGAGTGTCGATTTTGCCCGAAAGGTCGTTTTGCGACCTACAAAGGTCCGATTGAGGCGTTTTCTGATTTCATCTGACCTAGAGGTCTAGGTTTTCGTAGTAGCTTAGGTATAGGAGTGATTGAACCAAATTTATACTATAAATTAGGCCCGTTTTCTTTAGTAATTATGCATTTGTTGACTCCTGATCTATGATTTTTATGCTTATTTTGGTCCCGCACATTGAGTTTTGATAAATTGCACATTGTCAGTATTTTGTTGTCAATTGTCATTAATTCTGCATAATTTTTATTGAGACAATTGATACTGCAAATGGGTTGTATTTTGTAGGACCAAAGGAGTCAACATTCAAGAAGTCAACACGCCGCAAGATTATTTGGGCGAACTAAGACCTCCATTCGCCATGAGAAATTAATGGTATTTAATTTATTCACGTGACGAGTGACCAAACTCATTCGCCATGGCGAATTACAACCATTCGCCATTGCCGAATGTCGGGTAACCGGACTATAAATGGAAATTAATCAATTGTTCGACCCGCCCGCATAACCTCCTATAAAATCTTGCCATTTAGGGCAAAAAGACTACCGCACTCAGGAGGTTAACTTCTTCTTTTCATTTTCTCTGTTCGTCTAATAGTTTTGGTTTTCTCTGGTTTTGCAGTTTGTTTGGAGGCAACAGACATCGTCTACTTTCACCATCTTCTCCTCTGCCTTTATTTTGTCGTGACCATTCATTCATCCTTCACCGTCTCGAGTCATGAGCGTACGGTGCCCAAAGATGATGGACTCTTCTGCCGTGATGCGTGGCTAATTCTCCGACCTCTTGAAGATGGAGTAAGGGTCTGAGTTCCGTGAGCTTAACAGGTAATCGATCTTAGTTTTAGATTTCGTTATATTTTGTATCAACTCCGAGTTGGAGAATGCCTTTGTATGATGGATTGAATCGGTTATAGTTTAATCGGATGTTAAACTTTGATTTATGTTATGGATTGATTATTGTTGAATGTTGTTCTTAAATACATGGAGTTCATGTATATCGGTTGGATGATTGCCTTAATTGATTTAATCGCCTAGTTATGTTTGATTAAGTTGGTTGTGTTATTATTTGGTTGATTTATTGCATTAATCATTCTATACATACACTAATGGTTTTAACAAGATTTAGTTAATCGAGTTGATTAATTAAATCTTGGACTTAACGAGTTATTAAGGTTTAGCTTTGAAACTTAGTGGATTTCAAACCCGATATTATTTTGAGCGATGATGACCCGAGCCACATTTTCGGAGAGTTTTAATTAATAGTTTTCGGTCTCATTTAATTTAAATTGCCTTATCTTTTCAAAATCCCAAAAATATTTACCTTTGCTTTAGTTTAGTTTAATTTTAGATTAATCAATCAAAACCCTCTTTTATTGCTTTCATTGCATGCATAATTCAAACATTAGGCTAGTCTTAGAATCAGTTAGTACACTGGTTCCTTGAGAGTCGACCCGAGGTTACATCCTGTATTGCAATCCTTGGTACAAATTTTATTTGACCGGTTTCCGAGGATCAATTCTTTAATTGAACAATAAGCAGCCGATCAAATTTGGCGCCGTTACCGGGGAATCAAATTAATTGGTTCTCTAGGTTAGCCAGTGTTTGTTTTGATTTTAATTTTTGTCGTTGCATTTTGTTTGCATTGCATAATTTTATTTAATTTCTGTTCTGCTTAAGTGTTTTTAGTGTTATTCCTGTTTGTGATTTCATTATGCTTTCTTTTAAGTGTTTATTCTGATTGTTTTTGTTATTTGTGCTTAATTTTAAGTTAATTTCGTTTGCTTTGCTGCTCTGTGCTTCTAACTCATCACAACGAATTCATATCTTCGCCGCAGCGAGTTCATATATTCGCCGCAGTGAAACTTATAATTTTATTCAGCTTTCTTGCAATGAGTTACTACTACGTCGCAATGAACCCGAGTGAATTGAAGCCTTCTATCATTTGTCGCTTTAGTGAGCTATCTTAGGTGAACTTCTCTTGTGCATGCCCAGTAAACTTAGGCTAGTTCATTTCAACCTGAAATTGAGCGACACCTTAGACAACTTAGGAAAAACAAGAGAGAGCAAGAAAGACTTAGCACACTAGATCGACTAGAATCGAGATGGTGAACACCAAGAATATCCGGTCAACCACCCGAAATGGAGATCACGGTCTTAACGGTGACCGAACGCAGCGTAGATGACAACAATGCGAACATCGACGTAGAACCATCCAGAAGCTACAACCTCGGACGTAAACTACGATCCTTTCACTTCGCCGCCCTAACTTTGGCGTAAATTTGAAGTTAAAGGTTTATTGATTAACTCCTACCCAAATTTCACGGTTTGGCGGGAGAGGACCCTACATGCATCTTGAGGCCCTCACGATGATCATCAAAGTATGAAGCTGTAGGAGCACATCTGGACCAGTCTTTGTGGAAGGTATTCCACTTGTCGTTAGAAGGAAAGGCCCGGAGTGGTACATGAGCCTCCCAAGGCATGTCGCGAATGCCTATCATAGTTGGGCCAACTTGCGAAAGCTTTCTGGAAAAATATTTTCCAGCCTCGAGGACTTCGTCGATGCGAAAAAGATTTATTCCGCCAAGCAGGATTACGACGAATCCTTATATGACTTTTGGAACAGATTCCAAGATCTATTATCTCGGTGCCCCCATCATCAGATCCCTGATGAACAATTGGTTCAATATTTTTACGATGGGGTGAAAAATCGGAAAAGGAATGTTGGATCTTTGCGTCGGGAGGTTCGTTGATTGACCGACGCGCCGTAAGCTTGGGCCACGATAAAGAGGATGGCCCTAAATCATCAACAGTATAGTGTCCGCGATTCCAGGAATGTGAATGAAATAGGAGCCATGACGGCTCAAACTAAGAGAATGGAGATCCTGGAATCGAAAGTAGATTCCTTGGAACATCGGATAACTTCCCGTTATCCTCGATCACGGCGGAGCTTAAGAATTTGAATGTGCATCGCCGTCACCTTCCATCGAATCGTCGCACCTAGTTGCGAATCTTGTGGATCGGTGATGCACATTTCCGGCGTCTGTCCGGAAGGTATGAAGAAGTGTCTGCGGTCTACCCAAGCGGACAAAATCAAAAGTGGGACCCGTACTTAACACCTATAATGAAGGATGGAGATCTCATCCTAATTTTAATTGGAGAAGTAACGCAGAAAGAGCACCCAACCGCTTTCGGCAAGGGGAGTGAGTGGTCAATCTACAAACCGGTTCAGGATCAACAAGCGTTGAAGGTGCAACAACCACCGCCACCCAAGGAGGACACTACCCACTGCTACACAAGATGATGACGTTGATGAAAGAGGAACGAACATCCACAAAGAAATCAATTCAACGCCATCGCGAACCTCATCCAACAGACTCCGCTAAGAATGTCGCCCACTTTAGTGCCTTGGAAAACGCATGGATCAATGGGAAAACAAGGCCGAGAACTCGAACTCATATGTCACTCAATTGTCTAATAATTTGAGTGACAACCAAGCTCGAGCGATGGATCCATTCCTCCAACACGGTAATAAACCCAAGAGTTTAAATGCAATTGAGTTGAGGAGTGGAAAGAAAGTGCATTTCGACATTCAGGAAGAAGAAGAATGCACCGAGGAAATTGAGGTTGAAGAAGCGCCTCAAGTGAGAGAGAAGCAAGCTGTGCGATCAGAGAGTGATCGCGAAGAAGAATTGTTGAGGAACAAGAAGCAA
This sequence comes from Erythroxylum novogranatense, assembly GCA_029891385.1. Taxonomy (NCBI): domain Eukaryota; kingdom Viridiplantae; phylum Streptophyta; class Magnoliopsida; order Malpighiales; family Erythroxylaceae; genus Erythroxylum; species Erythroxylum novogranatense. Next base: position 12,168,165 of record CM057225.1, on the reverse strand, counting down.
TCAACAATTGAGGATAAAGAGCAATCATCGAGCATTTCAGGAAGAAGAGCTGATAAGGATAAATCGAGCAGAAATGAACCAGCCAGTAAGGAAGTCAACTTAAAGGACCTCCCTTTTCCGAACTCGTATCTGATGAGCAAGAGAGTCAATGAGCTCAAACACGAAAAAGAAATCATTGACCTGTTTGGGAAGGTTGAAGTCAACGTGCCCCTGCTGGATTTGATTAAGAAAGTGCCGGCTTACGCCAAGTACCTGAAGGATTTGTGCACAAACAAGCGAAAATTTAGGCCTAATGAACGTGTCCAGGTGAGTTCAAATGTGTCGGCTTTATTTAAGCCCCAAATCCCAGTAAAGTGCCAAGATCCAGGCTCATTTACCATTCCTTGTGTTATAGGAAAGGTAACAATTGGGAGAGCATTATTGGATTTGGGAGCGGCGATTAACGTAATGCCGAAATCTATCTATGAAGCCCTGGGCGTTAAGAGCATAAAGCCTACTTCGGTAGTCTTACAGTTGGCTGATAGATCATTCCGACATCCAGTGGGAATCATCGAGGACATCTTGGTCCAAGTGAAAGGTTTAGTGTTTCCTGCCGATTTTTACGTGTTGGACATGACCTCTGAAGTGGTGCAGGACACTTCTCTGATCCTTGGACGACCCTTCCTGCGGATCATGCGAGCACAATGATTAATATGAAGGAAGGAAAGATCACCATGGAGGTTGGTGATCAACACATTAGCTTCAACATGTATGAAGCTATGAAGCACCCTAACGAGGATTACTCCTTGCTTGGGGTGAATATGTGATGTGCTTGTGGATGATGCATGTGTTGATTTCGCCACACTTTGACCCATCCCATCGACACTCTCTTGGAGAAGATTATTTTGATGATAGTGCGGTGCCTATTCGGATATGGGAATGGACATGGAGCGCCCAAGACCCAAGCCATTGACATGGAGCTTGGATATCGATCGCCCGTCCACCCCGAGCTACAAGATCCACCGTGAGCACCGGTGTTTCTCTTCCCGCCTTTTCGATATATATTTGTGCACGTTCTTTGATTTGATTTGATATGTTGTGTTGCATGAATGTGTTGATTAAGTGTGGGGAGAGACCCAACGAGAGTTTAAATTTGTAGTTAGGTAGGATTTCCTTCCGTTTGAATAAAGTGTTTCCTTTGTTAGCTCTGTGTTCTTCCTAATAAAGCATGATTAGATTGACGAGAATGGTTGATATGTGGGATGATTAATTGAATGATTGTGCAAACCGAGTAGGATCCTTAGACATTGTGATCTGCTCGGGTAGTTAGCGCATTTTTTAGTTAGCTCTCTGAATCCTCTTTTTGTACATTACATTTTGAGCTTAATGCTAAATCCACATTTCTGTTTTGTCTATTTTGTTTCGTTTCCTCTGTGCTTCGCTACTTTTGTCATTGTGGACAATGCCATGTTTAAGTGTGGGGAGCCGTTCCTTTATATTTTGCATTGTACACCTATTAAAACTTGTGCATAATTTTGTGGGCCCGTTGCTTTTCTTGATAAATTTGGACTCAATCAAACATTTTCAGACTCGTTCTTTTGTGCCCTTGTATGCAAAGCCCTTATAAGTTTCAAATCGATACTTGAGTTTTTGTGAAAATGCTCTCCATTCTTGAACGATAATTGGTTTTGGCAAAATTTTAACTTTTGAAGTTTTCAAAACAAAGTAAATGGGAGCATGCTAACAAGGTAGCATTTTAAGTTTTTAAGTTTTGAGATTGATCATTGAGACAAAACCTTATTGGAAGGATATTCGAGCCAAAGATTTTTCTTCTATATTTTGTGTGTGCATCCGCTTAGTTCATGCTTCTCTAGAACTTGTGTGGTTTTTACTCAAAGCTTGATGGACTAGATTTTGTGGATATGATAAAGGCGTTCTTTCTTTCAGCCCTTTCCCAAACACCAACCCCTAAATACCGCTCCTCATACTAGCCCTTTGAGCCTTCTTCTATGAGCATTTGCATGCATTATTTTCAGATGAGCGTCAATAGTCGGTTTGTTCTATTTTAGTGAAAATAATAAAAAAGTTAGTCTTGTTTATTCCAAAAAGGGATAATAATGTGTATTGAATCCCAAATGGGATTAGTATCTCAAAATGAGATTAAAAAAATCAATCAAAATTTAGTTTAGTAGAGGTCTAGTTTCAATTATAGATTATCGACATCGATCCCTCATTTTATGCCATGCTCATATCTTTCTTTTTCTCACATCATCCATTCATTTAGCCTTCCGCTCATTACAACCCTTAAAGACCTCTTGATCTTCAAATTGATAGTCCTTGTAGTGGAGAAATAAAATTGATACAAGCCTATGGTAGGAGATGTATTAAGTAGATTAAGAGAAAAATATCCCTACTATACAAGTGAGTTGAGCGTAAACATCATATCCTGAGTGATTCTCTGCTGTTCAATCTCATGTGCTTAAATTCTTTCAATGTTTGTTTTATTAGCACTCTTTCAATTTTTTGCGTTCAATTCTGATAAAGTGGATTGAGTCAATTTTGGTTGTTGTTTGAGCATGGGCAGAATTTTCTTTTACTCTTGTACCTTTTTGACTCTTATAAGCTTTGTTCAGGAGTACAAAGGTTTAAGTGTGGGGGAATTTGATTGAACCAAATTAATACTATAAATTAGGCCCGTTTTCTTTAGTAATTATGCATTTGTTGACTCTTGATCTATGATTTTTATGCTTATTTTGGTCCCGCACATTGAGTTTTGATAAATTGCACATTGTCAGTATTTTATTGTCAATTGTCATTAATTCTGCATAATTTTTATTGGGACAATTGATACTGCAAATGGGTTGTATTTTGTAGGACCAAAGGAGTCAACATTCAAGAAGTCAACACGCCAAGATTATTTGGGGCGAACCAAGACCTCCATTCGCGCCAAGAAATTAATGGTATTTAATTTATTCGCTGCGACGAGTGACCAAACTCATTCGCCGCGGCGAATTACAGCCATTCGCCGCAGCGATTGTCGGGTAACCCGGACTATAAATGGAAATTAATCCACTGTTCTGACCCAGCCCGCACAACCTCCTATAAAATCTTGCCATTTAGGGCAAAAAGAGACGGCCGCACTCCGGAGGTTAACTTCTTCTTTTCTGTTTTCTCTGTTCGTCAAATAGTTTTTGGTTTTCTCTGGTTTTTGCAGTTTGTTTCGGAGGCAACAGACATCGTCTACTTTCACCATCTTCTCCTCTGCCTTTATTTCGTCGCGACCATTCATTCATCCTTCACCGTCTGAGTCATGAGCAGCGTCGGGTGCCCAGCAGTGATGGACTCTTCTGCCGTGATGCGTGGCTAATTCTCCGACCTCTTGAAGATGGAGTAAGGGTCTGAGTTTCGTGAGCTTAACAGGGGTAATCGATCTTAGTTTTAGATTTTCGTTATATTTTTGTATCAACTCCGAGTTGGAGAATGCACTGTATGATGGATTGAATCCGGTTATAGTTTAATCGGATGTTAAACTTTGATTTATGTTATGGATTGATTATTGTTGAATGCTGTTCTTAAATACATGGAGTTCATGTATATCAGTTGGATGATTGCATTAATTGATTTAATCGCCTAGTTATGTTTGATTAAGTTGGTTGTGTTATTATTTGGTTGATTTATTGCATTAATCATTCTATACATACACTATGGTTTTAACAAGATTTAGTTAATCGAGTTGATTAATTAAATCTTGGACTTAACGAGTTATTAAGGTTTAGCTTTCGAAACTTAGTGGATTTCAAACCCCGATATTATTTTGAACGATGATGACCCGAGCCACATTTTCAGGAGAGTTTTAATTAATAGTTTTCAGTCTCATTTAATTTAAATTGCCTTATCTTTTCAAAATCCCAAAAATATTTACCTTTGCTTTAGTTTAGTTTAATTTTAGATTAATCAATCAAAACCCTCTTTTATTGCTTTCATTGCATGCATAATTCAAACATTAGGCTAGTCTTAGAATCAGTTAGTACACTGGTTCCTTGAGAGTCGACCCGAGGTTGCATCCTGTATTGCAATCCTTGGTACAAATTTTATTTGACCGGTTTCTGATGATCAATTCTTTAATTGAACGATAAGCAGCCGATCAAGGAGCAATGATGGGCCCTAAACAGATCAAAGTTATTGGAAGAGACTTAGGGTCGAGATATCTGACTTTATTCGGATGAAGTGAAATTAAGTCCAGTTTGAGGATTCTTTCGTGGTGAGGAATCGCTGCCTCGTGGGATGCGCGTCCAGATGTCACGCAGGACGTCGGACACGTGTCGCACCAGGGAGGGGTTCCAACATGAAGCCTCCAGTGTTAGCATGAAAGGACTTCCTGATTGTTTATAAGAAGAAGTACTTGTTTGAAATGTACATTCAGCAAAAGCAAAGAGAGTTTTTGAACCTCACCCAGAGGGAGATGATGACGAGCGAATATGAGCGTCGATTCCCACAATTAGCCCGCTATGCAGTTGAATTAATGATGAGCGAAGTGGTTAGGTATTGAAGGTTTAAAGCAGGACTAAACTTGGCCATCAGAGAGAAAGTAGCGGCACAAAATTTCTACGACTTCCAATAGCTGGTTGAAGCAGCATTGAGAGTAGAAAATGTAGAGAACATCAAGAGTGCGGTGAACAGAAAGAGAAAAGGAAGAGAACAACTTAAGAGGGGAGGCAGTGCTCCTATGTCAGAGAGGAGTGCTATGGCTTTCCTTGCACAGTTTGAGGAGAGGAGCAGTGGAGCAAACAAGCCTAGACAGAAGAAAACTGTCTTAACATCAAGCCTCAACAATTGGAGGCAATAGGAGGGGAGATGAAGATAAGCCACCTATTCCCAAATGTGAACACTGCGGAAGGTTTTATAGAGGAGAATGTTACCGACTGACTGGAGCGTGCTTTAATTGAGGGAAAAAGGACACATGGCAAGAGAGTGCCCCAGAATATAAAACATGAGAGAAGTCAGATGCAAGCTTCAAAGAGGGCCGAGACAATAGGACACAGGACAGTAACGGAAGTGGGCAGTAGAAGTTTTGATGCAGTCAGGAAAGTGAACTCTCCAGGGAGACCGAGGGGACAAGCACCAACTAGAGTGTTTGCTATGACGAAGGAGGATGTAGAGGCAGCTATAGAAGTTATAACTGGTATGATTAAATTATTTGCTAAAGATGTTATTGTCTTGATTGATTCAGGTTCTACTCATTCGATTGTGTCATTAAGTAGAACTGTGCATGGTAGAGTATTGAGCCCATTGGATACTCCGTTGATGGTTAATACTCCAATCCAATCGACCAATGTATTATTATTAGTCAAATCTATAGAGACTGGAAGATATATATTGGAGGGGAGCAATTAGCAGTAGATCTAATGTCATTGAAGATGAGAGGATTAGATGTGATTTTAGGTATGGACACCTTAGAGAAATATTGTAACATCCCATTACCGACAGGGAGGTTAGAATAGTAATTCTGAGTGATCAATGGGCGTTTAGAAATACTTTTACATGTTCATGCATAATCTAGCATTCGCATACATGTGAATAGTAAATTTTGCACATGAAAATGACTGTACATGCATTCATGACATTTCTCGTTACAAGTGTTAAGAAATGTTATTTGTTTGTATGAAAAATTAAGTTGGAAAGGGTCTTTGTGGTTTTCGAATTTTTGGAGAATTTTAGAAATTTTCTTTTCTTTTCTGAAATTTCGGAGTAATTTCTGGATTAGGAAAAATGTCAAGTGGCAGAATAATTGTTTAACGGTAGTAGAAATTACTGTCCAATGGAAATGGAAATTTAGATAAATAATTTTCGGATTTATTAATTAGAGCCATTGGAATTTTGGGGACAAATTGGAGTAGAAATTGAAATTTAATTGGAAAGAAACTAAATGAGAGCTTAAAAATGAGACATGTGGCAAGTGACAAGTGTCACTTGCCTAACCATGCCAACATGTTTTTTTTTAATAAGACCCACTCCCCTTTTTAGAGTCTTTCTCGATGCTTCTCCTTTTAAAAGGTTATTGGTGATTTATGTTAGGTTTTCTCCACCAATTTCGTTGCTTCTCCTCTTCCTTGCTTCTTCTTGATTTTTGACCATCTTTCATACTACTCTTTCACCTTGCTTTCTCTTCTTTTTTTCTCTAAAAATCCAAACCTTCTAACCCTCAAGATGATGATGATCGTGTATGTTAGTGGGAGTTAGGGATTTTATTATATTTTTGAAGATTTGAAGAATTGAAAGCTAAATTAGGTAAGAATTTGGTCTAATATCATGGATTTTTAGTTAGATGAAGAATTTGTGATGTTATTTGAAATTAATTTCATGGAATTGTGTTTTGGGTGTATGGGTGTGTGAAATTCTTGCTTTTATTGATGATAAATGAGGTAGAATGTGATGAATATGATTTAGAGATGTTTTGGAAGTGAGAGTTGGAATAAAATGATGTTTAGAAGAGTGTAGAAAAGTATGATGATTGAGTGCATGTTGATGTTATGTTGTGGGTTAATGTTCAAGTAGAGGTCTTGACTTAGTTGTGGTTGATATATTGAGTGAATTGAGTAGTTATTTGGTGAGGAAATGTTATGGAAGAGGTCGAAGAAGAGTTAGATGAAAATCTGGAAATTGTATTTGAGTATGTTTCAATGGATTAGCCATAACTTCTTCTATAATTGTAAAATTGAGATCATTTTTAGTTTAAATTAAACTAGAGGTGTTTGGCTATATTTCTTGTGAAGAAAATGATGTTCAATTTTGTCCTTAAGAGTCCCAAATCTTGACATGAATGTGGGAAAGCGAGTAGGGATGAATAGTAGCACTAGAGTTAAATTTTGTGATCTAAAACTTTGTAAATTTTTCTGGGTTGATTTAGGTAGATTTTGCTAAATTAGTCTTCATGAAAGTTGTAGCTTTTATTGATAGCTTTCTATTGCCATAAAGTGTTCCATTTTTTGACATTGGAGTTGAAAGTTATGAGTTATTGAACTTTGGATATGGTTTAGGTGATGTATAATAAGGCAGCCACAGTAATGTGGAAATTTGCACTAGTTAGAGGTAGAATTTGCTTCTAAGTTCTTCATGAAAGTTGTAGAATGTGTTTTGATCTTTCCATTGATATAAAGCATGAAAATTTTGGACAATGGAATAGGTACTTATGATTTTTAGAAGTTGTGTTATTGTTTAGGATGAGATTTACAGGACAGATACTTTGAAGTGAATTTTAACCTTTATTGAGTTGGAATTTGTCTTTGAGTCGTTCATAGAAATTGTAGAGCTTTCTGTTATCTTTCCATTGATACCAAATTTGTCAAATTTGGACTCTTGAACGAAAACAAGTGAAAAAAAGAAATATATATATATATATATATGGGGAAATCGTAGCCTCACGGTTGCGACAGCGTCGCATCACGATGCGGCTTGAAAAGAGCCGCCTCACGATCACGAGTTGGCCAAGGAGCCGTCGCGCATGCAGCACGGCTCGCCGGCTCACCTGACCTCCCTCTACTCTTTTACTTATAACTTTTTCGTCCGACCTCTGATTGACCTAATTTTTGAAGCGTTGGATTTATAAGACCTTCATCTACCTCTCCATGAGCATTTGTGGATTTTGAGATTAAATTGAAAAAGATTGATCGAATCTAAGAGAGAGGACTAGTTGAAAAGAGTATGAGTGGGTTATTTTTCTAAACATACTTCAATGTTTTGGCAATATCTGGACCTATAGAAATTCAAATTGAGTAATTTTGGTGTCTTTGGATTCCTAAAACATATGGGGACGCTTTTATTAAAGAGAGGTTGATTAGGTTACCTCATTTTCACTTTCTCATTGATCGCGAGCAGTAGAAATAAGTCTATGAGAAATAAATTGTGAGTTTTGATATGGGATGGGTTTTGTGATGAAATTTATGGAATGATACTCGGGATTGTCATGAACATACATTATTCTCATTTCAATTCCTGCATGTGCATTATTATACACTTCTGATTGTACAACTTGTGATATATGTGTATCTTAATTATTATAGAGGCGCAATTGAAACGTCAACTCACAAACATTGCCGAGACTTCCAGGAACTAGCTTAGGAAGCATTTGGTGAGTAACCTAGACAGTTTCTCTCAATTATTGTTTGCTTATGATTATATATTGAATAATGATTGATTCTGATTTGATTGCAAATTCCGGACAGAAGGTCCGATGACTGTGTACTGGGGCATTATGATATTGAGCGCTACTTGTATGTGAATATGAGACCTATGTGCTTATAATGTGATTAATTGTGGCATATGCATTTTATTCATGAATGCATAATTAGATAATGACAGTTGTGACTAGAATAGCCACCGATTAGAGCTTAAAGCTCAACGAGTGAATTTGAGCCTCGAGCTCAACAGTGATTTGGAGCCTTAGGCTCAATGTTTAATGAGCCCTATATGGGATAGTTCAAGAACTTAGTCACAAAAACGTAATAATTGAAAAAATGTCTCATGAGCATTTCATATGCATCTTGTTAAATGTGTTTGGTTGAGTGAAAAGCAAAATTCCTTATGCTTAAGTGAAAGTGTGTTACTTATGATAAATGTGAAATTGTGACATAATTTTTGATATGAATTGATGTGTTGCATGAATTGATTGAACCATCGATGATAGTTACCTCATTGAGTTCGCAAAACTCACCAAAATTGCAACGTTATCTTTTCGGGACCGAGAATAGACTCCTAGCTACAGAGAGGCTTCCCCAGCCGTGTAAATTGTGTCTGGCAAGGGAAGTCATGGCTCAAAGATCGATCAACTGGGACTTTTGGATGGCTTGGATAGATTTGATACTTTTTCCTCTTTTATGTAGTATTTTTGTACTAGGTTTTTGATTGATGTACATAGTAAGGGATGAAAAACATGTAGACTTTTGATTTTGATGGAATAAAATGAGGAAAAAGTTGGTTTAAAAAATATTGTGATTTTCTATTGATGCTTTATTGGTAAATAATTATATGATGCCATGTGAAGTGAATGTAGTGATCGAACGTAGCTCACCTTTATCGTAAGATATGTACCGGAATGACCTCCGGGTGTCCCGGTGTGTACACTGCGGTAAGGGGCGCTACAAATATAATGCCAAACTGGATTGGAAATAAAAGATCGTGGAGTTAGAAATTGGTAATGGTAGCAAGGTGGTGTTTATGGGGAACAGAAAAGCAAATTCGACTAGAATGGTTTCGGCTCTGATAGCAAAAAAACTGATAAGGAAAGGATGTAAAGCATTTTTGGCCTATGTGGTAGACATAAAGGCAGATGGAGGGAAGTTAGAAGGAATACCTATAGTCGTAAAATTCCCGGATTTCTTTCTCGAGAAATTACCAGGACTACCACCACCTAGAGAAATTAAATTTCCCATTGAACTTCTTCAGGGAACAATGCCAATATCAATTCCACCTTATAGAATAGCTCTGGCGGAATTGAAGGAGTTTAAGGAGCAATTAGAAGATTTATTAGAAAAAGGTTACATTAGGCCGAGCTCTTCTCTTTGGAGAGTTCTAGTCCTTTTTGTGAAGAAGAAGGATGGGTCGTTACGAATGTGTGTGGACTACCGAAAGCTCAATCAAGTCACTATCAAAAATAGATATCCACTCCCCCACATAGATGACTTGTTTGATCAGTTGCAAAGGGCAAGAGGCTTTTCTAAGATAGATTTGAGATCAGGTTACCACCGGTTGAGGATAAAGGAGTCCGATGTGTCGAAGACTGCTTTCAGAACATGGTATGGGCATTTTGAGTTTCTAGTTACGCCTTTTGGGTTAACAAATACACTTGCAGCTTTCTTGGACTTGATGAATTGAGCTTTTAAGTCCTTCTTAGACCACTTTATCATTGTATTTATTGATGATATATTGATTTATTCTAAGAGTGACAAGGAGCATGAGGAACATTTGAGAGTTGCCTTAGAGACATTACGGAAGAACAACTTGTATGCCAAATTTGATAAATGTGAATTCTGACTAAGGGAAGTGATGTTACTTGGACATGTAGTTTAAAAAAAAAGAGTGCATGTGGATCCTAGAAAAATAGAGGCAGTTATGAAATGGGAAGCACCTAAGAATGTGGTTGAATTGAGGAGTTTCTTAGGTTTAGATGGGTATTATAGAAGGTTTGTGGAGGGCTTTTCTATAATAGCAGATCCACTTACCAAATTGAATAAAAAGAATCAAAAATTTGTGTAGACAGATGAATGTCAGAAGAGATTTGAGGAGCTTAAGAACAGATTGATGAGTGCACCGATTTTGACTTTACCTTCGGGTAATGATGGATATATAGTGTATAGTGATGCATCGAGGAAGGGATTAGGGTGTGTGTTGATGCAAGGAGATAAAGTGATTGCCTATGCTTCCAGGCAATTAAAGCCTTATGAGATGAACTATCCGACGAATGGCTTGGAATTGGCTGTCATAATTTTTGCTTTGAAGATTTAGAGACATTACTTGTATAGAGTCACTACTAAGATGTTTACAGACCATAAGAGTCTTAAGTACCTGATGAGCCAGAAAGAATTGAATTTGAGATAGATAAGATGGTTAGAGCTACTAAAAGATTATGATTTAATGATTGATTATCACCCAGGTAAAGCTAATGTAGTAGCGGATGCACTGAGTAGAAAATCGACTATGGCATATGTGGAGACAGTGTATCTTCCTCTGTTGAAGGAATTAACCAAACTCAGAGTGACATTCAGACAAGTTGCATCTAATTGTATATTGACTACCTTTAGAGTAAAGTCAGTATTGAATGAAAAGATTAAGGAGTTGTAGGACCAAGATGAGTATTTGAGCAGGCTTAGAGAACATATTTGTTGGACCCCGTATCCGAGGCCCAACATTCAGAAGCACACAAGCATAGAAGGCCCAAAACTGACAACATACTGGCCACAAATTGGGAAACCTCCAAAAGAAGGATTTGGATTGGATTTATAAGAAAATTTTTTCCTCATGACCTAATGATTCTAACGCCACTGAAATCGCTCAATTCGGATTAGAAATGAAAAAGTTATGTTCAAAATACTATCTAAAGAAAACAGTCAAAACTGACACTCTACTGACTTCATGTCAGAATTATAAAATCTTAGAGGTAAAATTACAGCTCGGCACCTTCATATAACTTGTAGACTTAGGTCTCTAGTTTAATTTTAAACAAGAATCACCTCAATCGGAGCTCTATAGCTCAAGATATTTCAAAATAAGTGAAGTATATTCAGAATTTAACTTCCGACCATCACACTTTGTTTCAAACCACTTTTTACAATTTAAAAACAATACTGACCAATCAGGTATAAAAAGATAGAAAATTTTCTTAGAAATCCATTGCTTCGAAAATCAGCTTAATCGGAGGTCTATGCAAAAAGTTATGGCGAAATGAAGGTAGGGAGGTCGGTCTGCCGCAAGTCGGCCCCAAAGGTCGCTCGACAGATGCAAGAGCCCGTCCGCGCGGGCTGGGCAAGAGCTCGCCCGCAGGAGCTCGCCCGTGCGGACTGCGCGCGACAGCTCGCTCGCGCGGACGCGCGCGGGCGAGCGATCGACCATGCGATCTGACCTCCAAACTTCAAACCTCCATATCTTTTGACTTCGAGTTCCGAATTAGACACGGGTTGATTAGTTTGAAAGCTAAGAGACAGCTCTACCATCTTCAAGAAGGACTTTATGGCAAGCTCGGACACTAAAGAAATCAAAAGTTTACTCTAAGACCGATCGACTAGCTCTCCACAAACAGTACCAAAACTTATAAACACCATAACTTTTGACCCCGAACTCCAAATTTAGAAAACTTAGTGTCTATGGAAAGGTAAAAGAATTATCTACAATTTTTATGAAGATCACGACCTAAAATCCAACTCTATAAGGGTGAAAAGTTGACTCAAAACTTCCACCTGAAATCTGCCATTTAGACAGCACCTGCATCTGATTCTAACAACTCATATCTACCAATTAACACACCTAAAAATAGCTCATAAAACATCCTGGAAAAGCTCTATAGCTCGACTAACACCCTCCAGAAGTCTAAAGGATCCCATTCTACCTATATTAACCCAGAAATTTCAGCACAACCCAACATACTCAAAATTGACCACATGAGCACATCAGCCTAGAATTTGCCACACTACTCTCACCTTCCACAACACGTAAACCATAGCAGATTTTCCAATGAGCTCTCCTAAGGCGAATCCCAACAGCAAATCATTAATAAATAATGCACATACGCATTCCTTCTCAAGGTCATACACATATCACAAATCAGTACAAACACATGAAAAATGAGAGTACTGGAGCTCTCAGGCTCTTTTCCAATCATATAGGTGCATGCATAGCTTTAGTTACATATCATCACATTCATCAAGAGACAAGTACAAAATACAAAATATGAGATGCTCAATGATCTGTATGCTTATAAAGCCATTCCAAAATCTAGTTACTAACTTAATACAAAAGTTTCTAGAATTCTTGGAGTTATGCCCGATGCCTTGCAAGATTCCGCGATCAACTAGAATTTGCACCTGAGGAGGGAGAATGAGGTGAGAAAAAACACGGCTCAGTGGCTAACACGTTTATAGCCATCGAGTAATGAGCCATACAACACATAGAGAATCCGAAACATTAACAATCTATCATGTAAAGTCCAAATAACTCAACTTCATCACGTGAATCATAAATTAACCAAAATCATCACATAAGGCATAATATGGAATCTTCTATCAATTAAAGCACATATTATGCATCATAAATACCAAAATGATGAAATGCACACACAATTGGATCGAGAGTTCCTTAAACACAACGGTTTACACCGTAACACAACGAGTCCGATTTCTCAGGATCTCGTGGCCCCAAGCGGGCAGCCGGGAGAAGGCTTTGGGTCATCGTGCATGAGACTATCGAAATGGGTTCTCTCTCACCTAAACACAACAAATTTATGCTCACATATTCAAACACAAGGATAGCATTTTATGCTTCTTTCATTACATCGAATTGTCATAGTTTCATTCTTTTCTTTCAAATCAAAGGAATACATTTTCAATATACACACAATTTAACAAAAATAGCACACATAGGGCATTTGCCCATTACACAAAAACTATAAAAATGTTACCCACCTAATGTCAGAATCCGAATTCAAGATTTCCCTTCCTCCTTGTCTTGAGTGGGTTCTCTTGATTTCCTACAATCAAAACATACTCCATTCACTAAATACATTCTAAAGGAAATTCATAGCATTCATAAAATCAAGCAAAGGTAAAATAAACTTTAAACCTAACCTACCCATAAACCATCTATGCTAGAATAACCATAGCCTTAGCTTAGAAGTCCCCAAAATCCATAGATCTTACCTTCCTCTTCATTCTTTCTTCAATCTCTACACAAACCCTAACTTCCATTTCATCCCATTTTCGAACCTAACATAAATAAGGATGGAACTAACCTCTAATAAGTTGATTTCTGTTCTTTTTCCTCTTCTTCAAGCTTCCTACGAATCTCTTCCACTTAGCCGAAAGCTCCCTCTTCCTTAGCTCACATTTTCTCTTCTTCTCCTTGGCTCTTACGACACTTGCTTCCTCTTCTTTTCCTTTAATTCATTTATTTCTCAACTTAAAAGCCTACCTCAAAACTATGTAGTTTTGATACTCCTTTAAAGCTCACTTGCATTTCCTTTTGGGCTCTCCTCCTTCTACTTATTCTATTCTTTCCCAAAGCTCATTCCATCCAACAAGCCCTTATTTTTGTCTCATATGGCTCTATACATCTAAGCCTACTTCCAATTAATCCAATTAATTCTAACCCTTCACTTTAACTTCAAAATTTCCAATTTTCAATCATACTAACTAATTTCAAGACTCAACAAATACATATATATATATACACATATAATTAAAACAATTAAAGCAAAAATAAAGAATATGTCAAGTAAATCAATAAATAATTAATTAAATAAAGGAAAAAAAAATTTCAGGGCCCAACAATTCTCCCCTCCTAAAAGAATTTCGTCCTCAAAATCCTTACCTGAGTCCATGAAGAGGTATGGATACTTCTCCTTCATGGCTTCTAAAGGCTCCCAAGTTGCCTCTTCTGTCGAATGGTTCCTCCACAAGACCTTTACTAGCTTTACAATCTTATTCCTTAACACCTTTTCCTTTGAATCTAAGATCTCCACAGGTTGCTCCTCATAAGTCAAATCCTCCCTCAACTGAACCTCTGAAGGTTGAACTATATGCGAAGGATCCGATCTGTACTTCCTCAGCATCGATACATGGAACACATTATGAATCTTAGATAATTCCAATGGCAATTCTAACTTATAAGCCAAAGGCTCGATCCTCTCAATGATCTCATACGGGCCTATGTACCTCAAGCTAAGCTTGCCCTTTTTGCCAAATCTCAAAACGCCTTTCCATGGAGAAGCTCTAAGATCCCCAGCTGACAGACCTGTGGGCCATGCTCCTCTTGCCGGCACACACACAGCAGGAAAAATCACACTGACTGGAGCTAGGAGTCAAACTATAGCTGTCCTGAAAAATAAATGCAATGTTGGGTGAGTTTGCGAACTCAATGAGAAACCATCATCGATGGTCCACCCAACTCATGCATATTCAAACATTCATACAATATCATACATATATCACAAACGGAAATCACATGCATTCAATTTCACATTTATAAGGCGATACGTCTTTCATTCAATTCACATTTGAACATTCATATATGCAATGCACATGTGACTCTTTCATTTTCTTTCGTTGTTGTATTTGTCTTTGAGCTCATATACGTTGAGCCATTGGCTCGAAAACATTGGGCTCAAAAGCCCTAATACGCGTTGAGCATAAAGCTCTAAAATCGTCAGCACTAGGCCTGTCGTTGAGCTTAAAGCTCTGAATACGGTAGCTGCACCGATCACAACTGCCTTTTATCTGATCATGCATAATGACATGAATGCACATATCCCCAATTTTCTCTAGTGGTAGCACAACTTAGTATCACTATCCAAATTTGCATTTGAAAAGCAATTAAGAACAATTTATTCACAATTAACACTTCTATAGCAAAGTCCAAATATTTCGAACATCTGTGGTCCGAAATCAATCAAAACAAACACATACAATCCATCCTTAACTCCACATGGCATCCTGAACCACCTCGATCCGATTTCTAATTTTAATTTCTCCCGAATTCTAATGGCTAAACCCTAATTCCTCAATTCACATTTCTAATATGTCCGTGCCATTAGATAATCAATTTCGAAACTGAGAATCCAATTAACCAGTCATTGATCACTTTTTCGGTCCGGGCCTATTGCTCCGAAAATTCCAGAAAAATTCCTATAAATCCTCAAAAATAGAAAACTCATAATCGTATACTCCAATTTCATAATTCAATTCCCTAAATTTCATTTCTAACTGAAATTCAATTCTTGCGCTTAATTTGACCTAATTATCACACATGCCATAATCATCTCCAAATCCAAATTACCCAAATCAAACCGGACATATGTCATACATGTATATACGTACGAATGCCAATACAATCATTGCCAATTATACATAATTAAATCATGCATGAGCATGCCAAATATGAATGCAATGAACTGTACCCATCCCATCGGTGACGGGAAGTTACAATTCTCCCCTCCTAATAAAAAATTTCGTCCCGAAATTTCTTACCTGACTGATCGAACAAGTGAGGGTACTGCCTCCTCATATGTTCCTCAGTCTCCCAAGTCGCCTCCTCAGTCGAATGGTTCTTCCAAAGAACTTTCACCAATGGAATCACCCTAGATCTCAACTGCTTGACCCGCGATCCAATAATCCGCACCGACTCCTCCACATAACTCAGATCACTAGCTATCTCAATCTCCTGAGCCGGAATCACATGAGTCGGGTCAGAACGATATCTCCGAAGCATGCTCACATGGAACACGTCATGCAACTGAGAAATCCCACTCGACAAGGCCAGTCTATAGGCCAACGGTCCAATCCTCTCGGTAATCTCATACGGACCGATATACCGAGGACTCAACTTGCCCTTACGGCCAAATCTGAGAACTCCTCTCCACGGAGACACTCTAAGGAACACTCTATCACCCACAGCATACTCCATCTCTCTCCGATGCTGATCCACATAACTCTTCTGCCTGTCCTGAGCCGCCTTGATGCGACTCCGAATCAGTTGTACCTTATCCACAGTGTCCTGGATCAGCTCGGGACCCTCTAACATCCTCATACCTAATTCATCCCAGTAAAGAGGGGATCTACACGATCTCCTATACAATGCCTCATACGGTGCCATGCCAATGCTGCTCTGGTACTGATTATTATAAGCAAACTCTACCAGAGGCAAATATTGATCCCAAGCACCTCGGAACTCCAATACACAGGCTCTCAACATGTCCTCAACAGTCTGAATAGTCCTCTCACTCTGCCCATCTGTCTGAGGATGAAACGCCAGTCAAGTTCAATCTGCATCTATAGCCGACTGCAAACTCCTGCAGAACCTCGAAGTAATCCTAGGATCCCTATCTGACACTATCGATATTGGGACCCCGTGCAGTCGAACTATCTCTGCCACATACTTTTGGGCCAACTGATCGAGGGTATTACTCTCCCTCACTGGCAAGAAGTGAGCCGATTTAGTCAACCGGTTCACTATGACCCAGATCGCATCACACTGCCTCGGCGTCCTAGGCAACCCCATAATGAAATCCATCGTAATACGCTCCTATTTCCACTCCGGAATAGGTAATGAATGCAATCTCCCAACTGGGGCCTGGTGCTCAGCCTTAACCTGCTGGCACGTCAGACACCGAGAAACAAACTCCGCCACATGCCTCTTCATCCCTGGCCACCAGAAATACAACTTGAGAGTGTGATACATCTTGGTGACACCAGGATGCATGGCATAAACAGCCAAATGAGCCTCCTCTAAAATCTCCCACCTTAGATCCTCCACATCTGGAACACATAACCTCTGTCCCATCCAAAGAGTCCCATCTCTCAACTCAAACTCAGACAGCCATCCAGATCTGACTCTATCCATCAATCTCACCAACACTGGATCCTGATCCTGCACTCTTCTAATCCGATCATGCAATACTGGCCTGAATCTTAAAGTAGCAATCAGAGCTCCATCCTGAGCCAAATCCATCTGCACATTAAGAGCTCTCAACTGTACTAAACACGGCAACCTC
Organism: Erythroxylum novogranatense; assembly: GCA_029891385.1. Taxonomy (NCBI): domain Eukaryota; kingdom Viridiplantae; phylum Streptophyta; class Magnoliopsida; order Malpighiales; family Erythroxylaceae; genus Erythroxylum; species Erythroxylum novogranatense. The sequence goes on along the minus strand of CM057225.1, from coordinate 12,150,935 downwards.
GAAACCTGAATCTGAGATGCACTACCATGCGATCTCCTACTCAATGCATCAGCCACCACATTAGCCTTCCCTGGATGGTACTCAATAGTGCAGTCGTAATCCTTAAACAGTTCTAACCATCTCCTCTGCCTCAGATTCAGCTCTCGCTGACTCAACAGATACCTCAGGCTCTTATGATCGGTGAAGATCTGGAACGTCTCCCCATACAAATAATGTCTCCAGATCTTCAGAGCAAACACTACTGCAGCTAACTCCAAGTCATGCACAGGATAATTAATCTCATGGGATCTCAACTGTCTCGAGGCATACGCTATAACTCTCCCATGCTGCATCAACACACAACCTAAACCTGCGCGAAGCATCATCAAGACCTTGAAACCTCCTCGCCTCGATGGCGGGGCTAACATCGCTTGTCAAGTCAACCGATGTATCAACTCCTCAAAACTCCTCTGGCACTCCTCTGTCCAACTGAAGGCCACACCCTTCCTCAGAAGTCTTGTCAAAGGGGCTGAGATCACAGAAAACCCCTCGACAAACCTCCGGTAATACCCTGCCAATCCCAGGAAACTCCTCAACTCTGACACGTTCCTCAGAAGCTCCCAACTCCTCACTGCCTCAATCTTGTGAGAATCCACCTGGATACCCTCACCAGACACGATGTGGCCTAGGAACACCACCTCATCTAGCCAAAATTCACACTTAGTGAATTTGGCATAAAACTGCCTATCTCTCATAATCTGCAGCACTATCCTTAGATGCTCTGCATGCTCCTGTCTAGTCCTCGAATACACCAAAATATCATCGATAAACACAATCACGAACTGATCCAGGTAGGGCTGAAAGACTCTATTCATCAAAGCCATGAAGGCTGCCAGGGCATTATTCAACCCGAATGGCATCACTAAGAACTCGAAATGCCCATACCTGCTCCTGAAAGCACTCTTAGGCACATCGGCCTCTGCGATCCTTAACTGATAGTATCCGAATCTCAAATCCAACTTGGTAAACACCTGAGCTCCCTGCAACTGATCAAATAAATCATCGATCCTAGGCAGTGGGTACTTATTCTTAACTGTAACCCGATTAAGCTGCCTATAATCGATGCACAACCTCAAGGTTCCGTCCTTTTTCTTCACAAATAAAACTGGAGCTCCCCACGGCGAAACACTCGTCCTGATAAATCCCTTATACAATAACTCTTGCAATGAGTTTAAGCTCCTCGGCCCACGGTGCCATCCTATATGGAGGTATCGATATAGGAGCGGTACCTGGAACGAGGTCAATCTCAAACTCTGTCTCCCGATCTGGCGGCAAACTCGAAAACTCCTCGGGAAACACATCTGGAAATTCCTTGATCACGAGAACATCCTGCAAACTCTGCTGCACTCTGGAATCCACCACAACCCCCTCGCATCAATCTCAGAGCACTCATGAATGAAATCATCCTGGCTGGCACTGCCTGACTAACACGTCGAAATACAGCCCTCGGCTGACCAGGAGACTCTAACACGACCTCCTTAGTATAACAATCCATAACAACCCTATGGACAGTGAGCCAGTCCATCCCCAAAATCAGATCAATCTCTCGAAGGGGCAACACAATCAGGTCTGCATTCAACTCCGACTGATCAATCATAATTGGACACCCCTTACAGACCTCTCCCAAAACTGTAGTACTACCTAGAGGTGTACTCACCTTTAGCCCACACTGCAACATCTCCCTATCCACATGCAATCTACATGCCACATGCGGTGCAATAAAAGAATGCGTGGACCCTAGATTTATCAATGCATAAACCTCAATGCCAGAGATCAGAAGCAAACCTGCAACCACATCAGAGAATCTCGGCCCTCTGCTGGTCATGGCGTAGACCACGGCACAGGGGATGCGGCTCGCTGCCTCGTCCCTCGGTCCCCACAAAGGAATCTCCGCCTCTACCTCGGGCTCTGCCTCGGCTCCTAAATCCAGGTCCACCGCTACGGCTCTGCTACACCATCGAGCTACTACCAGCTCTCCCACTAGCAGCTGACTGAACTCCCAAAGTCAGAGGACAACTCCGAATCATGTGATCCATAGATCCACAGGCTAAACAGGCTCCTGTCACTCTCCAACACTCTCCACTGTGCCTCTTATCACAATGCACACATACTGGCAAGGCCTATCCTGCCCTTCTGCCACTACTATTGCCACTTCCAATCTGCCCAAATCTCCCTCTCAAGTAACTCGACTTTTCAATCCCTCGTCGATCCGAACTCGCTCTAGCGTCGGCTCAAGCTCCTACCAGAGCTACCCTGACTGTCACTAGATCTCTTGCCTCCAGATCCCTGACCAGCATCAGCCCGACTCTGTCTCAAAAGCTGCTCAATCCTCATTGCAGCTGCTCTCAACTCCATAAAGGTGCCCATATCTGACCGGGCTAACCTGATATGAATCTCCAGATTAAGCCCTCCCTCAAATCTCCGGTACCTATCAGCCTCAGAGGCAATCAGAACAGACGCATAAGCCGACAACTCATTGAACCTGACCTCATAATCGGCTACTGACATCGACCCCTGTCTCAGCTCAAAGAACTCCTGCATCTTCATTTCCAAATAAACCTTGGGCATGAAATTATCCCGAAAGGCCCTAAGAAAATTAGCCCAAGTCAACACACAAGGTCCGTGCAACTACCAGACGATCTTCCACCATCGATAATTTGGACCTCAAGCAAAGAGACAAGATAATCAAGCGCCCTCGTGGTTGCAATCCATCTGACCTAGGATCTGCTCGATCCTCTCCAACCATATCTCAGCCTCAGCAGGGTCTATGCGGCCATAGAAATCCACAGCTCCTTGCTTACGCAGACGATCATACCTCTGCTCCCGTCTCATGGGAACTCTAGGAGGCTGCTCCTCATACAGAGGCACTGAAGACTCCCTACTTGCTCCGACTGATCCTTGGTCAGCTAGTTGATCTACCTAATCACCAAAGATGGATGACCTACAACAAAATTGCAAACTTGATCAATTTCTACTTTTCTTACAAAATTCAAGCCTAAAATATACTATGCTCAAAAGATACCAAACCATGCTCTGATACCACCTAATGTAGCGCCCCCTCACCGTAGAGTATACACCAGGACGCCCGTAGGTCGTACCGATGCATAACCTACGATGAGGGTGCACTACGATTCGATCATTTCTATAAACCTCATGGCATCAATATAATAAAGCAGTACTATCGAATTCACTAAATTTTAAAACCCAACAGTACTTCTCATTTCATTTCTTAAAACCATAAATACACCATTCGGTCATATTTACAACTGTATAAGCCAAAAATAAACAGTAATAACTCCTAACTAGGTCATCCCCAAAATATCCCAAAAGATCCCCAGCTGACAGACCTGTGGGCCATGCTCCTCTTACCGGCACACACATAGTAGGAAAAATCACACTGATTGGAGCTAGGAGTCAAACTATAGCTGTCCTGAAAAATAAATGCAATGTTGGGTGAGTTTGCGAACTCAGTGAGAAACCGTCATCGATGGTCCACCCAACTCATGCATATTCAAACATTCATACAATATCATACATATATCACAAACGGAAATCACATGCATTCAATTTCACATTTATAAGGCGATACGCCTTTCATACAATTCACATTTGAACATTCATATATGCAATGCACATGTGACTCTTTCATTTTCTTTCGTTGTTGTGACCGTGCGCCTGAGCTCATATACGTTGAGCCATTGGCTTTGAAAACATTGGGCTCAAAAGCCCTAATACGTTGAGCATAAAGCTCTGAAAATCATTGGGCACTAGGCCCTGTGCGTTGAGCTTAAAGCTCTGAATACGGTAGCTGCACCGGTCACAACTTCCTTTTATCTGATCATGCATAATGGCATGAATGCACATATCCCCAATTTTCTCTAGTGGTAGCACAACCTAGTATCACTATCCAAATTTGCATTAGAAAAGCAATTAAGAACAATTTATTCACAATTAACACTTCTATAGCAAAGTCCAAATATTTCGAACACCTGTGGTCCGAAATCAATCAAAACAAACACATACAATCCATCCTTAACTCCACATGGCATATTACATAGGATTTAACACATATAGGTTGAGAAACCAACTAGGTTACTCACCTCAGAACTTCCGAGCTACTGTCGGGAAGTCTCGCCTACGTCGGACAATCGGCGATCCACTGGCACCTCTATAATAATCAAAACATAGATAACATTACTAATTGTATCCATTCCAATGTTCAATGATGCATATGAATCAAATAATGTACGTACTATACATGTTATGACATTCTCGACACTAATCCGAATTTCCCGATCTCAAGTTTTAAATCCCGAATTCATAATCTCCAAATTGAAATCAATCCATATTCAATTAAATCATCAAGTTCCTAAATCCCAATTTTCAAAACCTCAAAAATTACATTTTCGGAAATTGGCCCTCCTCGTCGCAACGCCTACTCCCTCGCCGCGGCGAACTCCTTCCACTTCGCCTTTGCCGCGGTGAACGATTCCTTCTTCGCCGCGGTGTACGCATTGAGCACGTCGTGACGCTGGGTCAGATTCGCTTTCGTCGCGGCGTGTAAGTATTTGCCTTGCTTTCGCCATGGGCAGTTCTTCGTACCACAAGGCAATCTCGTAATCGCCGTAAAACCTAGAAATTCCCAGATTTTTCAGTTCTAATCCATTCCTTTCTATTCTAAACACTCTAAAACAACATTTTACACTTAACACAACTCATTCCTAAGTTTAGATTCACCAAATAACCATTATTCAACAATTACCCAAAATAAAAATCAACATTTTCCCTAAACCTACATCATCCGAAAATCTATAAATTCTCAAACAATTATTACCTTAATCCAATGTTCAAATCAAACTATTTAAAACATAAACAAGTAGGAACTTACTTGATTAAAGCCTTTAACCTTTGAAAACCACTTCAAATCTCCAACTCCCAACTCAATCACCACCCACGGCAACACCCAAAGCAAAACATCTCTCCATTATCTTCAACCCAAACTAAATGAAATGATTTAAGGGTGGAAGAAGAAGCAACTATCAAGAAGGAACCAAGAAGAAATCACGATGGAGAAAGAAGGAAGAAGATGCGTCTGTCAAAAGCAAGAAGAAGTCGTGGAGCAAGATTTCAAAGGTTAGCCTATATATATATTAAAGGATTAATAAGGATTGTTTGGCAATTAAATGCCACAAGGCCAAAATCCGAACCACCTCGATCCGATTTCTAATTTTAATTCCTCCCGAATTCCAATGGCTAAACCCTAATTCCTCAATTCACATTTCTAATCTGTCCGTGCCATTGGATAATCAATTTCGGAATCGGGAATCTAATTAACCAGTCATTGATCACTTTTTCGGTCCGGGTCTATTGCTTCGAAAATTCCAAAAAAATTCCTATAAATCCTCAAAAATAGAAAACTCATAATCGTATACTCCAATTTCATAATTCAATTCCCTAACTTTCATTTCTAACTCAAATTCAATTCTTGCGCCTAATTTGACCTAATTATCACACATGCCCTAATCATCTCCAAATCCAAATTACCCAAATCAAACCTGACATATGTCATACATGTATGTACGTACGAATGCCAATACAATCATTGCCAATTATACATAACTAAATCATGCATGAGCATGCCAAATATGAATGCAATGAACTGTACCCATCCCATCGGTGACAGGATGTTACAGTTTTAATCTTAGTTTCTATATGTATGCATGATATGCATGTCACTTAATACAAACAATCAACTCGTATATGCAAAAATTTAATCACATAGCAAAAAAATTTCCCTACTATGCATCCTAAGCCTAGGAGTGAACCTGGCTCTGATACCAAACAATGTTGGACCCCGTCTTCGAGGCCCAACATTCGGAAGCACACAAGCATAGAAGGCCCAAAATCGACAACATACTGGCCACAAATTGGGAAACCTCCAAAAGAAGGATTTGGATTGGTTTTATAATAAAATTTGTTCCTCATGATCTAATGATTCTAACGTCACTGAAATCGCTCAATTCGGATTAGAAATGAAAAAATTATGCTCAAAATACTATCTAAAGAAAACAGTCAAAACTGACACTTTACCGACTTCATGTCAGAATTATAAAATCTTAGAGGTAAAATTACAGCTCGGCACCTTCATATAACTTGTAGGTTTAGGTCTCTAGTTTAATTATAAACAAGAATCGCCTCAATCGGAGCTCTATAGCTCAAAATATTTCAAAATAAGTGAAGTATATTCAGACTTTAACTACTGACCATCACACTTTGTTTCAAACCACTTTTTACAATTTAAAAACAATACTGACCAATCAGGTATAAAAAGATAGAAAATTTTCTTAGGAATCCATCGCTTCAAAAATCAGCTTAATCAGAGGTCTATGCAAAAAGTTATGGCCAAATGAAGGTAGGGAGGTCGGTCTGCCGCAAGTCGACCCCAAAGGTCGCTCGGTAGATGCAAGAGCCCGTCCGCACGGGCTGCGTGCAGGAGCTCGCCCGTGCGGGCTGCATGCAAGAGCTCGCCTGCACAGCCTGTGCGCAGGAGCTCGCCTGTGCGGGTTGCGCGCGAGAGCTCGCTCGAGCGGGCGAGCGATCGGCCACGCGATCCAACCTCTAAACTTCAAACCTCCATATCTTTTGACTCCGAGCTCCGAATTAGACACGGTTTGTTTCGTTGGAAAGCTAAGAGACAGCTCTACCATCTTCAAGAAGGACTCTATGGCAAGCTCGGACACTAAAGAAATTAAAAGTTTACTCTAAGACTGATCGACTAGCTCTCCATAAACAATATGAAAACTTATAAACACCATAACTTTTGACCCCAAACTCCAAATTTAGAAAACTTAGTGTCTATGGAAAGGTAAAAGAATTATCTACAATTTTTATGAAGATCACCGAACTAAAATCCAAATCTATAAGGGTCAAAAGTTGACTCAAAGCTTCCGCCTGAAATCTGCCATTTAGACAGCACCTGCATCTGATTCTAACAACTCATATCTACAAATTAACACACCTTAAAATAGCTCATAAAACATCCTGGAAAAGCTCTATAGCTCGACTAACACCCTCCAGAAGTCTAAAGGATCCCATTCTACCTATATCAACCCAAAAATTTCAACACAACCCAACATACTCAAAATTGACCACATGAGCACATCAGCCCAGAATTTGCCACACTACTCTCACCTTCCACAACACGTAAACCATAGCAGATTTTCTAGCGAGCTCTCCCAAGGAGAATCCCAACAGCAACTCATTAATAAATAATCCACATAAACAATCCTTCTCAAGGTCATACACATATCACAAATCAGTACAAACACATGAAAAATGAGAGTACTGGAGCTCTCAGGCTCTTTTCCAATCATATAGGTGCATTGATTGAACCCAAGTTTAATATATAATTGGATACACTTTCATGGTTGTTAATGCACTTTTTGACTCTTAATTCATGATTTTTGTGCTTAAATTGGTTCCTCATAATGAGCTCTTTTAATTCATAATTTTCGTAAATTGTCATGATCCGATATTAATTTCTATTATTTTCATGAGGACAATTGATACGCAAATTGTTATTTTATATTGTAGTAGAAAAGGAGTCAAGAAGGATCGGAAGAGTCAACACGCATGAAGTCCTTGAGGCACGTCATGGCGTGAACTAATCACCTCGCCATGCGAAATGTGATTCTACATCGCGCGCATCAATACAGATCGTATGTCGCGACGTCAACAAGTCGAAGACGTCATGGCGAAAGCAAACCAGATCGACGTCAAGGCGTCCCTGATATCTCTCGTCGGCGAGCAAGACAGAGCACACGTCATGATTTAATTTGATTTAATTATTTTATTCGTCTCGACGTGCGCACGGATACCCTAATCCAAATAGAGATTTCTCTCATCGCATGCACCAAATTTCGTGACCCATCCTTTAAATCCTACTAAATTAGGTTACTGATTTAACATCATCCGGAGAGGGAGATCGATGCACGGCCGAGAGAAGGGAGACGAGTGAAGGGAGAAGAAAGAAGAGAGGGGAGAGATTCACGGCCTCACCATCCAGGGTTCCCTTCGGGGTTCCTTGGGAGAAATTTCACATAGGTTTTGCTGCCCATTTTCACTGCCGACTCCATCGTGGTAGCTTGGATTCTTCACGAGTTGTGAAGTTTCCGGTTACAATGTGTGGTTAGGCATTCATTTTCTCCTGGAGACGCAGTGATGGCTGGAGTTCACCGAGCTTCAAAGGGGAGTAGCTTAATCTGTAGTTAGCTATGATTTATAAATGCCTAGGTTTAGGGTTTGTAATTTGTAGTGAAGCTACTTGATTATAGCTAAATGTTTGACATTTAATGTGTTGATTGGATTGGTAGATTACATTGTCACATTTAACTACATTGTTATGAACAACCGAGTTGGGGTTTATTGCTTTGTAGTTAGATTAGCTTAATTAGAGTTTAATTAAGTGCTGAACAATGTAATGTGTTATGGATTTGTTTATGTAGAACTTTGTGCTTTAATATATGAAGTCTCATATATGTCGACTTGTGATCTTTTTGATTCTCTTTTATCTGCCTAGTTGTGTTTGGTATTGAGTTGATGCTAGATTTCATTTTGACCCATTGCATTGGCAAATCCACTGCACACACTAAGATGCTTTTAACAAGGTTCCTTGATTAAAACCTTGGACTTAAAGGTTCCTTTAAGGTTCTAGGTGCTCTTGAGAAATGGAGTCGAGAGTGACAGGAGTCCATTAATCACGACCCTAGACTTAAAGAGAATCCTTTAAGGTTCATTATTCAAACTTAGTGATTTTTAATCCACAACACACACTAAGATGCGCTTAATGGGATCTTGAGCAATGGAGTTCATTGATCAAGATCTTGGACTTAAAGAGCCCTTTAAGGTTCTGAGGCTCAAGAGCACTCAATGGGGTCTTGAGAAATGGAGTCGAGAGTGAAAGGAGTCCATTAATTAAGACCCTGGACTTAAAGATAGTTGTTTCCCCATCAATCTTTCTTTTTGTATGCCTGTTTGACATCTTATTTATGAATGTGTTAGCCAATCTTGCATTCTGTTGGTAAAAACTTGGTAAATTAAAAAATTTGTTGTCATTCTGCTGTTCCTCGTCACGACGACAGGTCACACACCGCGGCGAGGCTCACATTCATCACCTGTACGTCGCGGCGTGCATGTTACACGTCGCGATGTCCACCCATTTTTGCAGAATGAAAATTTTTCTCAATTCAACTTCTTCCTCATGAAACTTTTGTACCTTTTGTGTTTCAAAGACCTTATAAGTTCAAAGTGGTACTTGAGTTTATGAAAATCTCTTCCATTCTTTTAATGATAGTTGGTCTTGACTCATTTTACTTTTGATGATTTCAATTCAAAGTGAATTAAGGTATGCTAACAAAGCAAAGACTTTAAGTTTTTAAGACCGAGATTATTCATCGAGATAATACCCTTGTTGGAAGGATATTTGGGCCTAATTTCTTTTCTTCAATCTTTGTGTGCATCTGTTTATTTCATCCTTCTCTAGAACTTGTTTTAATTCTTACTCGAAGCTTGATGGACTAGATTTTTGTTGATGTGATAGGCGCTCCTTCTTAAACCCATTTCCTAAACACCGCCCCTTACACATTTATCCATTGCTAGCCCTTTGAGCTTTCCTGCCATGAGCATTTGCATTCATATTCTTGTGATGTCATTAGTTATTTTGCCTATGTCAAAAACAAAAAAATATATATTTGTAAAAAAAAAATGTTTTGTGTGTCCAGAAAGGGACAATGTCTCTACAATGTTCATAAAATCATTAAAAAATAAAAAAAGCAAAAGGTAAAAATGAAAAAGAATGAAAAGAATAATGTTGCATTCAGGTTTATGCAACTGCTTAGTTTGAATTCTACCGATGACATTAGTTTGCATTTAGTGCATATGCTCATATTTTTCTTTCTTCTACTTCATCATTTATTTAGCCTTCCGTATATTACAACCCTCAAAGTCCTCTTGATCTTTAAATGATAGTTTTGTGGTGGAGAAATAGAATTGACATGCCTATGGTAGGAGGTGACTTAAGTAGATTGAGAGAAAATAACCTAGACACAAGTGAGTGAGCGTAAACACTATATCTTGAGAGTTTCGCTCGCTCAATCTCTTGTACTTGAATTTTTTAGTGTTTATTCGTTAGCTTTCTTCTTATTTGCTGTGGTTGAATTCGAGGAAGTAGTGCATCGATTTCATTTTATTGTTTTGAGAATGGGTGCTATTTTCTTTTCCTCTTGTATTCTTTTTGACTCTTGTAAACTTTGTCCAGGAGTACAAAGGTCTAAGTGTGGGAGAATTTGATTGAACCCAAGTTTAATATATAATTGGATACACTTTCATGGTTGTTAATGCACTTTTTGACTCTTAATTCATGATTTTTGTGCTTAAATTGGTTCCTCATAATGAGCTCTTTTAATTCATAATTTGTCGGTAAATTGTCATGATCTGATATTAATTTCTCTATTATTTTCATGAGGACAATTGATACTGCAAATTGTTATTTTATATTGTAGGAGAAAAGGAGTCAAGAAGGATCAGAAGAGTCAACACTGCATGAAGTCCTTGAGGCACGTCGCGGCGTGAACTAATCACCTCGCTGCGGCGAAATGTGATTCCCACATCGCGGCGCATCAATACAGATCGTACGTCGCGACGTCAACAAGTCAGCACGTCGCGACGAGCAAACCAGATCGTACGTCACGGCGTCCCGCACATCTCGCGCGAAAGCAAGATAAAGCACACGTCGCATGATTTAATTTGATTTAATTATTTTATTCGTCATGACGCGTGCGGGCGGATACCGGACTCCAAATAGAGATTTCTCTCACTGTACCGACCCGGCCCGTGACCCATCCTTTAAATCCTATACTGAATTAGGTTACGAAGAACATCATCTGGAGAGGGAGATCGACAGACAGCCGAGAGAAGGGAGACGAGTGAAGGGAGAAGAAAGAAGAGAGGGGAGAGATTCACGGCCTCACCATCCAGGGTTCCCTTCGGGGTTCCCTGGGTGAAATTTCACATAGGTTTTGCTGCCCATTTTCACTGCCGACTCCATCGTGGTAGCTTGGATTCTTCACAAGTTGTGAAGTTTCCAGTTATAATGTGTGGTTAGGCATTCATTTTCTCCTGGAGACGCAGTGATGGCTGGAGTTCACCGAGCTTCAAAGGGGAGTAGCTTAATCTGTAGTTAGCTATGATTTATAAATGCCTAGGTTTAGGGTGGTTAATTTGTAGTGAAGCTACTTGATTATAGCTAAATGTTTGACATTTAATGTGTTGTTTGGATTGGTAGATTACATTGTCACATTTAACTACATTGTTATGAACAACCGAGTTGGGGTTTATTGCTTTGTAGTTAGATTAGCTTAATTAGAGTTTAATTAAGTCTTTGAACAATGTAATGTGTTATGGATTTGTTTATGTAGAACTTTGTGCTTTAATATATGAAGTCTCATATATGTCGACTTGTGATCTTGTTGATTCTCTTTATACGCTTAGTTGTGTTTGGTATTGAGTTGATGATAGATTTCATTTTGACCCATTGCATTGGCAAATCCACTGTACACACTAAGATGCTTTTAACAAGGTTTTAAGCAATGGAGTTCATTGATTAAAACCTTGGACTTAAAGGTTCCTTTAAGGTTCTTGGTGCTCTTGAGAAATGGAGTCGAGAGTGACAGGAGTCCATTAATCACGACCCTAGACTTAAAGAGAATCCTTTAAGGTTCATTATTCAAACTTAGTGATTTTTAATCCACAACACACACTAAGATGCGCTTAATGGGATCTTGAGCAATGGAGTTCATTGATCAAGATCTTGGACTTAAAGAGCCCTTTAAGGTTCTGAGGCTCAAGAGCACTCAATGGGGTCTTGAGAAATGGAGTCGAGAGTGACAGGAGTCCATTAATTAAGACCCTGGACTTAAAGATAGCTGTTTTCCCATCTATCTTTCTTTTTGTATGCCTGTTTGACATTTTATTTATGAATGTGTTAGCCAATCTTGCATTCTGTTGGTAAAAACTTGGTAAATTAAAAAATTTGTTGTCATTCTGCTGTTCCTCATCACGGCGACAGGTCACACACCGCGACGAGGCTCACATTCATCACTGTGACGTCATGGCGCAGTATGTTACACGTCATGATGTCCACCCATTTTTACAGAATGAAAATTTTCTCAATTCAACTTCTTCCGCATGAAACTTTTGTACCTTTTGTGTTTCAAAGACCTTATAAGTTCAAAGTGGTACTTGAGTTTATGAAAATCTCTTCCATTCTTTTAATGATAGTTGGTCTTGACTCATTTTACTTTTGATGATTTCAATTCAAAGTGAATTAAGGTATGCTAACAAAGCAGACTTTAAGTTTTAAGACCTGAGATTATTCATCGAGATAATACCCTTGTTGGAAGGATATTTGGGCCTAATTTCTTTTCTTCAATCTTTGTGTGCATCCGCTTATTTCATCCTTCTCTAGAACTTGTTTCAATTCTTACTCAAGCTTGATGGACTAGATTTTGTTGATGTGATAGAGTATGTTCCTTCTTAAACCCATTTCCTAAACACCGTCCCTTACACATTTATCCATTGCTAGCCCTTTGAGCTTTCTGCTCGCATGAGCATTTGCATTCATATTCTTGTGATGTCATTAGTTATTTTGCCTATGTCAAAACAAAAAATATATATTTGTAAAAAAATGTTTTGTGTGTCCGTAAAGGGACAATGTCTCTACAATGTTCATAAAATCATAAAAATAAATAAAAGCAAAAGGTAAGAAAAGAAAAGAATGAAAAGAATAATGTTGCATTCAGGTTTATGCAACTGCTTAGTTTGAATTCTACCGATGACATTAGTTTGCATTTAGTGCATATGCTCATATTTTCATTCTTCTACTTCATCATTTATTTAGCCTTCCGTACATTACAACCCTCAAAGTCCTCTTGATCTTCAAAATGATAGTTTTGTGGTGGAGAAATAGAATTGACATGCTTATGGTAGGAGGTGACTTAAGTAGATTGAGAGAAAATACCCTAGACACAAGTGAGTGAGCGTAAACACTATATCTTGAGAGTTTCGCTTGCTCAATCTCTTGTACTTGAATTCTTTTAGTGTTTATTCTGTTAGCTTTCTTCTTATTTGCTGTGGTTGAATTATGAGGAAGTAGCTTGCGTCGATTTCATTTTATTATTTTGAGAATGGGTGCTATTTTCTTTTCCTCTTGTATTCTTTTTGACTCTTGTAAACTTTGTCCAGGAGTACAAAGGTCTAAGTGTGGGGGAATTTGATTGAACCCAAGTTTAATATATAATTGGATACACTTTCATGGTTGTTAATGCACTTTTTGACTCTTAATTCATGATTTTTGTGCTTAAATTGGTTCCTCATAATGAGCTCTTTTAATTCATAATTTGTCGGTAAATTGTCATGATCTAATATTAATTTCTCTATTATTTTCATGAGGACAATTGATACTGCAAATTGTTATTTTATATTGTAGGAGAAAAGGAGTCAAGAAGGATCAAGAGTCAACACGGCATGAAGTCCTCGAGGCACGTCAGCGGCGTGAACTAATCACCTCGCCTGGCGAAATGTGATTCCTACATCGCGCGCATCAATACAGATCGACGTCGTGGACGCCAATAAGTCAAGACGTCATCGCGGTGAGCAAACCAGATCGACGTCACAGCATCCGGATATCTCGTCGCGGTGAGCAAGATGAGCACACGTCGATTTAATTTGATTTAATTATTTTATTCGTCGCGACGCGCGCATTTGACACCCGACTCAAATAGAGATTTACATCGCATCGACCCGCCCGTGACCCATCCTTTAAATCCCATCAATTAGGTTACGATTTAACATCATCTGGAGAGGGAGATCGACAGACGGCCGAGAGAAGGGAGACGAGTGAAGGGAGAAGAAAGAAGAGAGGGGAGAGATTCACGGCCTCACCATCCAGGGTTCCCTTCGGGGTTCCCTGGGTGAAATTTCACATAGGTTTTGCTGCCCATTTTCACTGCCGACTCCATCGTGGTAGCTTGGATTCTTCATGAGTTGTGAAGTTTACGGTTACAATGTGTGGTTAGGCATTCATTTTCTCCTGGAGACGCAGTGATGGCTAGAGTTCACCGAGCTTCAAAGGGGAGTAACTTAATCTGTAGTTAGCTATGATTTATAAATGCCTAGGTTTAGGGTTTGTAATTTGTAGTGAAGCTACTTGATTATAGCTAAATGTTTGACATTTAATGTGTTGTTTGGATTGGTAGATTACATTGTCACATTTAACTACATTGTTATGAACAACCGAGTTGGGGTTTATTGCTTTGTAGTTAGATTAGCTTAATTAGAGTTTAATTAAGTGCTGAACAATGTAATGTGTTATGGATTTGTTTATGTAGAACTTTGTGCTTTAATATATGAAGTCTCATATATGTCGACTTGTGATCTTGTTGATTCTCTTTTATCTCGCCTAGTTGTGTTTGGTATCGAGTCGATGCTAGATTTCATTTTGACCCATTGCATTGGCAAATCCACTCGCACACACTAAGATGCTTTTAACAAGGTTTTAAGCAATGGAGTTCATCGATTAAAACCTCGACTTAAAGGTTCCTTTAAGGTTCTAGTGCTCTTGAGAAATGGAGTCGAGAGTGACAGGAGTCCATTAATCACGACCCTAGACTTAAAGAGAATCCTTTAAGGTTCATTATTCAAACTTAGTGATTTTTAATCCACAACACACACTAAGATGCGCTTAATGGGATCTTGAGCAATGGAGTTCATTGATCAAGATCTTGGACTTAAAGAGCCCTTTAAGGTTCTGAGGCTCAAGAGCACTCAATGGGGTCTTGAGAAATGGAGTCGAGAGTGACATGAGTCCATTAATTAAGACCCTGGACTTAAAGATAGTTCTTTAAGGTTTACCATTAAAACTTAGTGATTTCTAATCCCACCGCATACACTAAGATAAGCTTAACGGGATCTTGAGCAATGGAGTTCATTGATCAAGATCACGTTCTAGGGCTCAATAGCACCTAATGGGGACTTGAGAAATGGAATCGAGAGTGACAGGAGTCCATCGATCAAGACCCTGGACTTAAAGTGAGTTCTTTAAGGTTTACCATTCACATTTAGTTTTGAGCTGTGATAGCCAAAGCTCGTTTTCAAGAGAATTTTATCACTTGTTTTAGTATTTTTTTTTTATATTTCTAAAAATCCAAAAATACTTTTTACATGCTTTTTAGTGTAGTTAATGTTTTCAAACAAAACCCCCTTTTCCTCACTGATTTCACTTGCATTTTATGACATATAGGCTAGTTTAGGTCCATTTCATTAGGTTCCGATTAAGTGAGACGACCCGAGGTTGCAACCTATACTGCGATTTGGAATTTATTGTTTTTGATCGGTTTCCAAGGATCAATCTTTTGGTTGAGTCGACAGAGCCGCGATCATGCATGCATAGTTTTAGTTACATATCATCATATTCATCAAGAGACAAGTTCAAAATACAAAATATGAGATGCTCAATGATCGATATGCTTATAAAGCCATTCCAAAAGCTATTTACTAACTTAATACAAAAGTTTCTAGAATTCTTGGAGTTATGCCTGATGCCTTGCAAGGTTTCGCGATCAACTAGAATTTGCACCTGAGGAGGGAGAATTGGGTGAGAAAAACACGGCTCAGTGGCTAACACGTTTATAGCTATTGAGTAATGAGCCATACAAAACATAGAGAATCTGAAACATTAACAATCTATCATGTAAAGTCCAAATAACTCAACTTCATCACGTAAATCATAAATTAACCAAAATCATCACATAAGGCATAATATGGAATCTTCTATCAATTAAAGCACATATTATGCATCATAAATACCAAAATGATGAAATGCACACACAGTTGGCTCGAGAGTTCCTTAAACACAACGGTTTACACCGTAACACAACGAGTCCGATTTCTCAGGATCTCGTGGCCCCAAGCGGGCAGCCGGGAGAAGGCTTTGGATCATCGTGCACGAGACTATCGAAACGGGTTCTCTCTCGCCCAAACACAACCAATTTATGCTCACATATTCAAACACAAGGATAGCATTTTATGCTTCTTTCATTACATCGAATCGTCATAGTTTCATTCTTTTCTTTCAAATCAAAGGAATACACTTTCAATATACACACAATTTAACAAAGATAGCACATATAGAGCATTTGCCCATTACAAAATGACTATAAAAATGTTACCTACCTAATGTTGAAATCCGAATTCAAGATTGCCCTTCCTCCTTGTCTTGAGTGGGGTTATCTTGATTTCCTTCAATCAAAACATACTCCATTCACTAAATACATTCCAAAGGAAAGTCATAGCTTTCATAAAATCAAGCAAAGGTAAAATAAACTTTAAACCTAACCTACCCATAAACCATCTATGCTAGAATAACCATAGCCTTAGCTTAGAAGTCCCCAAAATCCATAGATCTTACCTTCCTCTTCATTCTTTCTTCAATCTCTACACAAACCCTAACTTCCATTTCATCCCATTTTCGAACCTAACATAAATAAGGATGGAACTAACCTCTAATAAGTCGATTTCTCTTCTTTTTCCTCTTCTTCAAGCTTCCTACGAATCTCTTCCACTTAGCCGAAAGTTCCCTCTTCCTTAGATCACGCTTTCTCTTCTTCTCCTTGGCTCTTACGACACTTGCTTCCTCTTCTTTTCCTTTAATTCATTTATGTCTTAACTTAAAAGCCTACCTCAAAACTATGTAGTTTTGATACTCCTTTAAAGCTCACCTGCATTTCCTTTTGGGCTCTCCTCCTTCTACTTATTCTATTCTTTCCCAAAGCCCTTTCCATCCAACAAGCCCTTATTTTTGTCTCATATGGCTCTACACATCCAAGCCTACTTCCAATTAATCCAATTAATTCTAACCCTTCACTTTAACTTCAAAATTTCCAATTCCCAAGTAAATCAATAAATCAATAAATAATTAATTAAATAAAGGAAAAAAATTCGGGGCCCAACAATATTAAAAGTGATAAACCATCTGAAATAGAGGTACGAGAAGATGGATTGAAGGTGGTAGGAAACATATTATATATTCCTGATATGCAAAAGTTGAAAGACGAAATTCTTGATGAGGCACATAATGCGCCTTATGTAATGCACCCAGGAAGTACAAGAATATATAAAGATTTGAAGGAGCATTTTTGGTAGAAAGGAATCAAGAAAGAAGTTACAGAATATGCTAAAAGATGCTTAGTGTGCCAGCGAGTCAAGGATGAACATCAGACACCTTCACGCAACTTAAACCTTTGTCGATTCTGGAATGGAAATGGGAGAAGATTACAATGGATTTCTTGATGGGATTGTCGAAGACTAGTAGGAAGCATGATGCAATATGAGTGATTGTTGATAGGCTTATTAAGTCAGTACATTTCTTGCCAATTAGACAGACATACAGATCCTTTGAATGTGTTGGCCAAGAAATACATAGATGAGATAATCAGTCTTCATGGAATTCCAAGTTCGATAGTCTCAGATAGAGATCCTAGGTTCACCTCCAGTTTTGGGAAAGCTTACAGGAGGCGTTGGGAACTAAGTTGCACTTTAGTACAACTTCTCATCCACAAACTTATGGACAAATGGAGTGGACAATTTGGACATTGAAGGCAATGCTGAGGGCTTGTGTTATGGATTTTAAAGGATCATAAGATGACCATTTGCCTTTAATCGAATTTGCTTACAACAATTCCTATCGCTCAGGAATTCGGATGGCACCTTATGAAGCTTTGTATGGTAGGAGGTGTAGAACTCTTATTTGTTAGGATAAAGAAGGTGAAAGGAGGCTTTTAGGGCCTGAGCGGGAGCAAGTCATTGTTGACATGTAGCGACCGGACTTTCATGCATCGGGTGGGTTTCCTGCATCTCAAGAGGCTCATGACCGCCACAAGAGAGCCCACCTCACCGCCATCACCAGTGTGTGTCCTCTTGGTCAAAGGTGAGCCACAACTAGAACCCAAGATCTCAAGGTTTTGTTGCACTTAAGTGCACGCCTCTTACCATTGAGCCAATTCCTGGCCTCTACTGTAGCGGTCACGGGCCTCTTGAGGTGCGCGGGAAACCCACCCGGTACGCAAAGTCCGGGTCGCTACATGACAAGATTAAATTGGTGAAACAAAGACTTAAAACAACTCAAGATAGGATGAAGAGCTACATGGATGCACATAGAAAAGAGAAAAAATTTGAAGTTGGAGATAAAGTATTTCCTAGAGCTTCTCCATGGAAAGGGGTTTTGTGTAACACCCCACACCCGCAGGATCCGAACCCGACATCCACAAAGGATATCCAGTCCGCGTCTCCGCGAGGATGGCGGTTATCCACTGATCGTAAATCAAGACCTTACTTTTCATAACCAATGCGGAAGTCTACGCCAAATTGGGTACACCCATATTCAATTAACCATCGAGGTCACTTTTACAAATACAAATAAACACTTTAGTACAAAAGTAAAGACGGCATTGCGCATAACGAACCGATCCCTACTTCGACCTTCACTAATCTCGCGCCATACTCCCGCTTTTGCTAACTGAGTACTCTTCGATTCTGAAAAATAATTGCAATGTTGGGTGAGTTTATGAACTCAAGTGAGAAACCATCATCAATGGTTCACTCAAATCATGCATTACGCAAATCAAATACAAGACGACACAAGAATATCTATTTACAGATATATAACAGCTAAGAATTTATACAATTTACAACAAGATACAAGATCTTAATACAAGAACGTATCACATTTATATAACAAAGGTACGGTGGTCTATATCAATATACAGATTAGTAGCACTATTACAAAGAGTATAATACGGCTCACATAACAAGATACAATAGTCTATATCAAGATACAAGATCAAGAATAAAAATATACCACAAGATCATATCACAATTTGAAGAAGTCATGGCATCATTCGCCCAAGAATCATCACATAATTCAGCAAATCAATCACCATGATATAATGCATATGAGACTCTTTCCGCTTATTCAATGTCAGGCCCAAGTGCTCACCAAGAAAAATGGGGACGCGCCGTGATTTTCTCCCTGCCAAGCCCGACAAGACAAAGGTTCGAGCTCTAGGCTCTTTTCAAAGGAAATTAGCAACTGGGTCACATTCCTTTATCTCGATCATGCATTTATGCACGCGATGCAATGTTCAAGAATTCAAGATTCAAGGATTCAAGAATTTAGCAGTATGGCTATAAAGCCCAAAGGTAAAAAGAATCAAGAATTCAAGAATCCAATCCAATACAAGAAACACATACAATTCAATCGCACTTTTCAAGAGTCATGCAAATACACAAAGGTAATTCACATTGTTGATTCTATACAAGAAGAACACGCAACTCTACCATTTACATTTCAAGAATAATACAAAGGCAATCCAATCACATATAATTCAAGAATCATGTACTACACGTTATCAAGTAAATTACAAGGAACATTTAGACACTCAAGAATTTGAGAAACCAACTAGGTTACTCACCGTTACTTCCGAGCTATTGCTCGAAGTCCCAAAGAATGTCCGTGGAACGACGATCCAATCGGTGTTTCTATAACAAAGACAAGATACCCATTACTAATCGCTTCAATTAAACAAAGACAAGAATGCATATGTCTCTATGAAATTATGTCCAATTAAGTACAATCCAATCCAATAAAACAGCTCGTCATGACTCGCGCAGATACGTCATGACGAAAGAGGGCGCCGCCGCGACGTCGTCTCCTCAGCAGTCAGCCATGACGCTTGCTGCCTACGTCGCGACCAATACATTTAACTCAATTCAATTTTATTCGTCATGACGAAGCCCTAACGCCGATGCTCGTCATGCGACGCAAAGACCAGTCGCCTTCTCCGATCGATTTCACCATTTCTCTCACTAAAACGCCCATTAACACCTCAACTACTCAATCAACCACAATAAAAGCCATAGATGTAATAAAATAAGTAATAACAACATTGAAGCCATTAAAGCTACCAATCACCGAATCGATCGCAAACCCTAAAATCTTTCTCAACACCGCCGATCTCCTCCCTCAAGCCTCAATCCACTTCATTTCCACAATAATCACAATAAACCGCTTAGCTTAACACAATAGAGGGAAACCACAAGAAGAAACAACGATCCTCACCTATGAAGAAGGATCAAGATCACCGTGGAGAGGGAAGAAGAGAAACTCAAATGCCTTAGCCAATTTTTCCCCAAATTCTCAACCCTAGGTATTTATGTATCTAGGTCTCCTTATCATCCAAATTTCACTCTAAATTTCAATGGCTCAAGATATTTATTTCCTATCACCACTCTAACTTTTCCATTGCCAATCGGACAGTTCTTTCAAGATTATACAACCAATCACCGCCTCCAATATTTCCTATCCGCATTATCTCCTAATTTCCCGTAAATCTCCTATAAGCCACTATAAAATACCGCTACACTTAAATTATTCTAAATCAATCATTCAACCCAATTACTCACTCAATCATATTTCACCGCCTACAATACTCTATATTACCAAAATACCCTTGTCGACAAAGAACGGATGTTACAATTCACCCTCCTAATTAAAATTTCGCCCTCGAAATTTCATATACAATAGATCTCAGATAAGGAATTAACCCGCTCCCTTCTATTTCGATTCTCACTCACATCTTTATAATTAATCGCATCGACCTCACATTCGATACCGTAAACACATCTATCGATCTTAACATCGCTTATTATTCCAAATTCATAAAACATTTTACCGATCTATTTACACATTTTGTCACTTAATTGCATTGATTCTCAATTTTCACAACACGCCTACAATACACAATCGTAACACTATCGCACAATTTCACGCTTCATTATAATCATAATTTAACCATATCATCGAGCAATTCTCACATTCACTTCCTCTCATGCATTGCCACTTTACACATACGAGGCGACGCTTTCACACTATCACAATGTATCACCACAACACAAATCCGATGCTTAATGTAAACAAATTCCATTTATGATATCACAGGATCGAGCATTTTCACCGTCCCGATTCGGGCACTTTTCACATCGATCACATTTTCTAAGAAGGTGAGAGCCTCCTGCATGCACTATCGCCCACTCACATAAGGGATAGGAGAGCCCTCAGGTATGCACTATTCCCTTTACACTAATCGCATTCTTGGCAATAGGAGAGCCCTCGGGTATGCACTATCGCCATATGGCCTTAGGCCGTTTCACCGATATCGAGCTCAAAGCTCGATCACTAAGCTCCACCACAACAGCTTAATTACCGCTTATTATCAGACTAAGCATTTACTCACATTTACATAGCCACTAGCACTTATCGACATATATCTAGCACTTCACTCGCTTATCACAGCTTGGAACGCTACTTATAATTTTATACACTCAATCACACCACAAATGTTCACATTTGCACAATCAATCACATGTATCTCATTTCACTACACTTATCATATTCGTAACATTATTCACAGCCTCAAAGACATTTATCTCACCGCTATACTCACTCACACTTGCACAATCACTAACACATATATTTATATATCACTTTACTCGCTTGTCACAATCAGAGCACTTACTCACAATTGTATACACCGATTCTCAATCACAAGTATTCACATTTATATATACAACACACTTAGTGCAATCACTAACACTTATCACATTTAACTCATTCACTTCACATTTATATCACTCACTTTATACTTTCAAAAACAACACAAACATATACAACTCTATTTTCTTTTCACATCCGCAGCTAACATTCCCTTGATATTCAAGAATTCTCTTACACAATCGAGTCATCTCATCAACATAATGTACACATTTTCAAGAATATATGGTATCTCTTACACTTGAGTCTTCACTAGGATGAGGACTCCAAAATTAACTTTCACTTCATTTCAAAGTGTATCTCTTCAATGGTCACTCAAGTCAAATTATCTGATCAAACCTTATCACCATTAACACTGCTCATAAAATCTTGTCAATCAACTATCTCCTCACTATCGATCACCACTCTTATTCCAATAGAGCAGCTCATGCCATGCCTTACAAGATTATAACATTCCTTATGATGAGGCTCTACAGAGCATTTAAATAATGTCATTTACTTTAATATCTTGAACGCATCGCTATAATCATCACATCATATCTCGAATATACACTTACATCAGCTTACCCATTAGTAGCCTATACTACTAAGGACACTTTAATCTCATTTAATTCTCAATAACCTTTCTTTTGGTACCAGCTCTCGATCATTAATAGTCTCACTTCTTTCTCAATTGATCACTACAAACATTCTCGTGCCTTGCCCTAACTCATCTCGAGCTTGGGGCCACAGAATAATAATCGGGCTTATTTAATAGGCCACCTAATTTCCTCCTATAACATATTCACGATATTATTCACTTATGCCCAATCATTTCACCCATAAGGGTGATCCCACTATCAAATGTACACTCCAAAGGAAATCAAATATGAGCTCAACAACTTTCCTTTTTGCACCGACTCGCATGTAGAGGATCAATACAATCTCTATTCATTTCCAATTGATCACTATAAACACTTTCATTCTATAAGAATCGAACTCGCAATTATCCACTAACTCATTAATTTATTCTCATGCCATTTCACAATTAAGACACTTACGCTCCATATTTTCACTTGTCACGGGCTCCATGATTAGTGTGTATTCACTTGACAAATCAGTGAACCCTATTCACTCTTTCACCGCTATTATCGAGATTTTACACTTTAATCTTTTCATAATTGTCTCATACTCACTAACTTTTCACACTCAACTCAATATCATCATCAGATACAATCATTCTTGATTTCTTACTAAGATAATTGATTCTCACCATAAATCATGATTTATAACTCTCATCACAGTAATCAATCCCAATTGCAACTTCTATAACATAGAACACTTTATTTTTCATCCACAATATACACTTGAACTCTTTTCATTTTCATCATATTTCTATTCTCATTTTCCTCTCTCAATCCATAACTATCACTTTATTTCTATTTCACATTCCAAAAGTATACTCAGCAGAACTCTCATAAGGCATTTCATACTATAAATCACGATACCAAGACACAAATCTTCACTTATCAAATCAAACCATATACTCTTTTGGGTTTCATGATGTACACAACTTCCTTTATTACATTCTCACACATTATCATTTTCCTCACTATCTCTAATCGCTTAAACGACTGATACATGCTCATGCATGTGACTCATATGCTAGACTAGGGATCAGTTGTCACTGTCTGCTATGACACGACTTAGATGCAAGCACTTGACACATTTTTCTCAGAACGCCCATGTAAGATTGTACTTCTTGGCTCTGATACCACAAATGTAACACCCCACACCCGCAGGATCCGAACCCGACATCCACAGTGATATCCAGGTCCGTGCCCCGCGAGGATGGCGGTTATCCACTCGATCGTAAATCAAGACTTTACTTTTCATAACCAATGCGCGGAAGTCTACGCCAAATTTGGGTACACCCATATTCAATTAACCACCGAGGTCACTTTTACAAATACAAATAAACACTTTAGTACAAAAGTAAAGACGCGTGCAGCATACACGAACCGATCCCTACTCGACCTTCACTGAATCTCGCGCCATACTCCCGCTTTGCTAACGGAGTACTCTTCGATTCCTGAAAAATAATTGCAATGTGGGTGAGTTTGCGAACTCGGTGAGAAACCATCATCGATGGTTCACTCAAATCATGCATTACGCAAATTGCGATAAAGACGACACAAGAATATCTATTTACAGATATATAACAGATTAAAGAATTTATACAATTTACAACAAGATATAAGATCTTAATACAAGAACGTATCACAGCCATATAATAAAGGTACGGTGGTCTATATCAATATCTGACAAGAGCACTATTACAAGAGTATAATACGGTTCACATAACAAGATACAATAGTCTATATCAAGATAAGATCAAGAATAAAAATACACTCACAAGATCATATCACAATTTACAAGAAGTCATGGCATCATTCACCAAGAATCATCACATAATTCAAAGAAATCAATCACCATGATATAATGCATATGAGACTCTTTCCAGCTTATTCAATGTTGTGCCCAAGTTGCTCAACAAGAACAATGGGGACGCGCCGTGATTTCTCCCTGCTAAGCCCTTGACAAGACAAAGGTTCGAGCTCTAGGCTCTTTTCAAAGGAAATTAGCAACTTGGGTCACATTCCTTTATCTCGATCATGCATTTATGACGCGATGCAATGTTCAAGAAATTCAGATTCAAGGATTCAAGAATTTACAAATGTATGGCTATAAAGCCCAAAGGTAACAAAGAATCGAATTCAAGAATCCAATCCAATACAAGAAACACATACAATTCAATCGCACTTTTCAAGAGTCATGCAATCATACAAAGGTAATTCACATTGTTCGATTCTATACAAGAAGAACATGCAACTCTACCATTTACATTTCAAGAATAATACAAAGGCAATCCAATCACATATAATTCAAGAATCATGTACTACACATTATCAAGTAAATTACAAAGGAACATTTAGACACTCAAGAATTTGAGAAACCAACTAGGTTACTCACCGTTACTTCCGAGCTATTGCCTCGAAGTCCCAAAGAATGTCCGTGGAACGACGATCCAAGCAAGTGTTTCTATAACAAGACAAAGATACCCATTACTAATCGCTCAATTAAACAAAGACAAGAATGCATATATCTCTATGAAATTATGTCCAATTAAGTACAATCCAATCCAATAAAATTCCTCGCCATGACCTCGCAAGATACGCCGCGATTTAAAAGGCACGCCCGCGGCGCTGCTCCTCTCTCACTCGCCATGACGCTCTTGCTGCCTACGTCGCGACCAATACATTTAACTCAATTCAATTTTATTCGTCATGACGAAGCCCTAACGCCGATGCTCGTCGCGACGCGCGAAGACCAGTCGCCTTCTCCGATCGATTTCACCATTTCTCTCACTAAAACGCCCATTAACACCCTCAACTACTCAATCAACCACAATAAAAGCCATAGATGTAATAAAAATAAGTAATAACAACATTGAAGCCATTAAAGCTACCAATCATCGAATCGATCGCAAACCCTAAAATCTTTCTCAACACCGCCGATCTCCTCCTCAAGCCTCAATCCACTTCATTTCCACAATAATCACAATAAACCGCTTAGCTTAACACAATAGAGGAAACCACAAGAAGAAACAACGATCCTCACCTATGAAGAAGGATCAAGATCACCGTGGAGAGGGAAGAAGAGAAACTCGCAAATGCCTTAGCCAATTTTTCCCCAAATTTCTCAACCCTAGGTATTTATAGACCTAGGTCTCCTTATCACCCAAATTTCAGCCTCTAAATTTCAATGGCTCAAGATATTTATTTCCTATCACCACTCTAACTTTTCCATTGCCAATCTAGCAGCTTCTTTCAAGATTATACAAATAATCACCGCCTCCAATATTTCCGATCCGCATTATCTCCTAATTTCCGTAAATCTCCTATAAGCCACTATAAAATACCAGTTACACTTAAATTATTCTAAATCAATCATTTGAACCCAATTACTCACTCAATCATATTCCAGTCAGTTCATTCAGTCTCTATATTACCAAAATACCCTTGCTGACAGTAACGGGATGTTACATTTTGAGGTTTGGTAAGAAAGGCAAGCTTAGTCCAAGATACATAGGCCCTTATGAGATCATTGAGAAAATTGGGTTTTTAGCCTATAAGTTAGCTTTGCCATCGAAATTGTCTAAGATTCACAATGTTTTCCATGTATCGATGTTGAGGAAGTACCGGTCAGATCCTTCACACGCAGTTCAACCTTCAAAGGTTTAGCTAAGGGAGGATTTGACATATGAGGAGTAACCAGTGGAGATTTTGGATTTGAAGAAAAAGATCTTGAGAAACAAGACAATGAAACTAGTTAAAGCCTTATGGAGGAACCATTCGACAGAGGAGGAAACATGGGAGCCTTTGGAAGTAGTGAAAGAGAAGTATCCACACCTCTTCAATGACTCAGATAAGAATTTCAAAGACGAAATTCTTTTAGGGGAGGAGAGTTGTTGGATCTTGATTTTTTTAAATTTCTTATTAATTTTTATGATTTATGCATGCTTGTTTGTTTGTTTAATTATTATTTTTAGAATTGGGTCATTAATTTAATAGGTATGGATAAAGATTGAAAATTTGATGGAAAGATTGGAACTTAGTTATAATTAATTTGGTATTAAGTAGATTAAAGGAGTAGAGCCATAAATGAAAAAAGAGGGGCAAAATTGGGAGAACAAGACTAAGGAAGGGCATAATTGGAAGAAAGTAGCTAAGTGGTCTCTTAAAATTAGAAGAAGGGAGGAAGAATCATGAAAAGCCATAGAGAGAAGAGAGAAAATGTTAAAGAAGGAAAAGAAGAGAAGAAAAATCGAAAAAACTAGAGAAAAAAAAGGAAAAATCATGGGAAGAAGAGGAAATCAAGCTTCTTAAGGTGAGTTTAACATATTCTTCTTGTTTTAGTAAAGAAATGGGCTATTGTGTTGAGAATGAAGAAGTTTTAGAGAGAGAAAGGGATTTTGGAGGAAGAAGATCATTGAGAGACGCATTTGATTTTTATAGGTTTCTAAGCTAAGTTTTGGGTTTTCCTACCTAGGTAGACCATAGGTAAGTTAATGGGAAACCCAATTTAGCAATTATTTCATTTGTTGTGAGTTTGAAGTTTAGGGAGATTTCCATTTGAATTGAAATTGAATGAGAATTTTGATTGTGTTAGGAAATCAAGAACAACCTATTCAAGAGCAAGAGGAAGGGCACAATTGAGTTTGGATTTTTCAAGAATTATAAGTTGGGTAAAAATTTTATATTTATTACATAAATCGGCAATGTGCATATGTATGTATATATATGCTTGAATTGATAAATTGTGAATTGCTATGATGTGTTTTATGTTATGTTATTCATTGAAAGATGTATGATCATGTTATGCCATTGCATTATGTCATGGCATTTTGATTTGAATGGAAAGAAGAAAAAGCATGAGAATATGAAATTGTGAATGATTGAATTGAGCATGAGTTTTTATTATATTTGGGCAAGAGATGAACCGTTTTGTAGCCACGTGCACGTCGACATAAAGCCTCCTCCTGGCTGCCCACTTGTGGCCTACGAGATTTGAAAAGTAGACTTATGTTATTAACGGAGTAAACTTCGGTATCTCTGTTTTGTTCTACGGAACCGTCGAGCCAATTGTTTGTGCATTTGCAATTTGATGTGTTAAGTTATGAGGTGATTTGAGTGTTATGCTTTGATATTAAATTACATCCAATATGTTCTATGCGATATTGAATGATGAAATGTGAATTGGAATTGTAAATGTGGAACTTTCATTGCTAGATTAAGAAAGGAAGTGTATACCTATATGAATGTTGATATATATGTTAGACTATGTGACTCGACGCCAATGGCTATAAATATCTTAGCTACTGAGCTGTATAGCTCAACCTATCATTTTTCCCTCCTCAGGTGTAGAACGGGAAGATTAGAGATCTTTGCAAGGCATTTGGAAACTCCAAGATAGCTAGGAGTCTTTTGTGCTAAGTTAGTGACTAATTGAGATAGCTTTATAGGTATATCAAACATGAGCATCCTTTTGTATTTTGTATTGTTGATGGGTATATTAATATGTAAGTAAAGCTTGTCAAACGTTCATTTTGTTTAGAAATGAGAATGAGAACTTGTAAAGTTCCTTTTGTGTATGATTATATTATTTGAAAGTTCGAGTGTGATGGACGGCATTTTTGTTGTTGAGATTGCAAATTGTTGCTAGTGTGAGAATAGCATGTTGGAGTTAGAAAATTGTATTTGATGAATCTTTTGGAGTTGAGATTCCAGTGTTAATGGGATGTATGTAGTAGTGAAATAGATATGAAGTGGTTTTACACTAAAAGGGTTGGATTTGGGGAGATTATGAGTGATTATGGTGTTAAGAAGGATGTTGGAAGCATCGAGAGGCATCGAGGAGTTTGGGGAACCCCAATGTCTTTTAATGGGCATTAGGTCCGTTAAACGAACTCGCTTGAGTGAAAATGGCTCTCAAGCCGCCTATGTCCGTTAAAAGGAAATGGATGTTCGTTATACGTATATTCACGGACAGCCTATAGTAAATCACAATTTTGGCTATTTTATAAGCAGAATATCTCCTCGAGTGCTTCATAAAGTTGTAGATTTCAAAGTTTTTTTCAAAACGCCTAAAATGACATCAATCCGACATCTGTAGCAAAAGTTATGGCAAATGCGTAAAGATAGGTACAAAGTGATTAAGGAAATAAATATGTTGGATTCTTTTGGCCATAACTTCGTCATGCGACCTCCAAATGAGGTGATTCTTGAAGTTATAGATTCCTATCATATCGTTCTACCTTTCCACAAAAATTGATAACCCTTGGTATTGAATCCAAAAGGAGTGATGGAAAGGAAATGAGGGTTCATTGAAATAACCCTACGGGGTATTTGTAACATCCCATCCCCTCCTGGAAGGGTAAAATAGTAAAATTGGCATAGGATGAGATTGGTAAGGGAATATTTAGTACTGTTCATGCATAACAGGATTGATACACAGTATCAATTGTGTATATGGAATTGCGGTAATGCATTCATGACATTCCCGGTAATTGGGCCTAAAGCAATTTTATTGGAATTAATGGGATAATTGAGTTTGGAAAATTGATTGGACTGCACCATAAATGGTTTTACATTTTAAGGATTTTAGGAATTTTCTGAATTTTCCGGAGAAAGTTCCTGACCGCAAAATCGCCGCATTCGCCTAAATATGTTTTACAGTAAAAAGGTAATTGTTGTGATTGAAAAATTATTTAGAGTGCATCGTTACTGTTTTATAATTTTAGGAATTTCATTAATTTTCAGAAAATAATTCGGGAAAATTCTGATCGGATAAATCGCCAATCGTCGAATCAAATTGTTTGTGGTAGCAAAAATCGCTACCCACCGGTACGCATTATTGTGTATTTTATTTTGGGACCGAAAGTAGGGCCATTGGAGTGAAATGGAGTAAAATTTTGACCTGGATTAAATAAATATATATTGACTTTCCTTTGAATTGTGAACTAATCACATGTTGCCATTTTTAAAGTCACATTTAATGCTCCTCCTCATTCGGATGTGTGAGTTTAAAGGAATGAAGAGATAAAATTGTTTAGGTTTTGAAGCCATCCGAAAACACACAAACCCTTCTCCATCAAACCATCGCAAGTTTGGCTCTTCTTTTCTCCATTTCTCTATAACTTTATGCTACCATCTCTTACTCCCATCAAAGCTAGATGATGATGAGGTTGGTACATGTTTGAGAAGGAAAAGAGGTTAGTACTTTGGTGTAAAAGTTAGAAAGTGATTGTTGAAGGTTTGAAGGAGGTTTTGATTTGGTAAGTTTTCATTAAGTTTTGATCTTTAATGGTGTATTCGGCCATGATTTAAGTGAGGCGTAATAAGCCTCATGAGGGCGGCGCCTCGCCTGCATAAGGCGTGCTTATGAATATATATATATATATATTATTGTTTTTATTTTATTTGGTATTAATTGATCCGATTGTTCTTTTGTCAATTTTTTTCCGTCCGACGTCCGATTGACCTGATTCCAGAGGCATCGGATTCGTTGAATATTTAATTTCATATTATGAGAAAACGGGAATTTTAGACGGAATTTGACGTAGCCTCTGCTGACGTAAACATGTAAACACTGCTTTATTTAATCGAGGACCTATAGAGGTCCGAATCATGCACCGTCGCCGCTTATGGATTTCTAATTTTGATAGAATTTTATTATGGGAAAATATTGAATTAGGACCGGAATTCATGAACATGCATATCTCATCAACATGAGCACAAATTTCATATTTCGTGACTCGCATTTTTCTCGATTCATATAGAGGCTCAATTGAGCGCCGATTGACCGACGTCACAGAGACTTCCGGCATTAGCTCGAAGTAATAGGTGAGTAACCTAGTTGGTTTCTCAAATTTCTGATTGTTTACATGCTCAACGTGAATTACGTGCAAAAGTGAATTGAATGATCACCGTATGAATACCGCATGTAATGTATGGGATCAGATTGTATGATTTTACCGACATCGATACATCGGGCTTTATAGCCATATGTGGATCGACCGATACACCGGGCTTTATAGCCATATTGTGGATCGACCGATACACCGGGCTTTATAGCCATATTGTGGATTTATCGATACATCGGGCTTTATAGCCAACATCGTGATATTTACTAAACATCGCACCGCATGCATAATTGCATGATCGATAATAGACGCGCCCAAGTTGCTATTATTACCGAGCAAGAGCTTCGAGCTCTCATATCAGATCGACCGCCTCGAGCCCGAGGGGAGAAATCTCGACGCGCCCCCACCGAACACCGATCGAGCACTTGGGCACAATAATGAATAATCGGAAAGAGTCACATATGCATTGTATTCGCATAAGTGGCTTTTCGTGATGGTATGTGTTATCGTGAATGGTTTATTTATCGCTATGGTTATTGACCGCTGACCGCTATTGGTAATTGATGATTATCAGATTATATCAGACGCCTACGGGCGAATGCATGATTTGAGTGAACCATCGATGATGGTTTTCACCGAGTTCGCAAAACTCACCCAAAATTTGCATCTATTTTTCAGTCCTGAAGAATACCCCGGCCGACACGGAGTATGTCATCGTAGATGAGTAAAGGTTAGAGATCGGATCAGTTCAGGTTCTGCATTAGTGTCTTAGTAAATTGTATTCGCAATCATCGTATAACAAGGCATTGTATTTTACCGAGCCATTGTGGTAGTAATATTTTACCGCATCGATCGATTGTAATTAATACCAATGACCGTAATAATGAAACTGGTTTTTATGAACACGGATTTTAATTACTTACCGTGGTTCGCCGTGTGAACGTGGAGTTAATGGCTATAAAAAGAAAAGAAAAAAATATACTGAATTTTAAAT
Organism: Erythroxylum novogranatense; assembly: GCA_029891385.1. Classification (NCBI taxonomy): domain Eukaryota; kingdom Viridiplantae; phylum Streptophyta; class Magnoliopsida; order Malpighiales; family Erythroxylaceae; genus Erythroxylum; species Erythroxylum novogranatense. The sequence goes on along the minus strand of CM057225.1, from coordinate 12,119,717 downwards.
CGATCGATGTAATACGTCACTCGTGGGACGCGGACTCGGATATCACCAACGATATCGGGTTGGGTCTTACGGAGTGGGGTGTTATATTTAGGTGGTATCGAGCCCGAAGACGTAATGTATCCGGGCACGCTTGGAACATAGGTTTCATGCATTTCAACAAGCGTCGTTGCAGCATCGTGGTAATCGATCCCTAGTCGAGTCGCCGAGGATAAATCCTACGGTGCCAAGTGTCAGTGATTAAGTGAGAGAAGAGTGAGATCGATTAGAGTGAAAATCCCTAAAAGGGATAATCAATTAGGAAAGGATAAAGGAAAATGGATAAGAAGATTGAAATTGTATTGGGTTAGAAACCCTTATAAGTGATAGCCGAATGACCGTGTTGGCTAGATCGATTAAGAATTTCCAATTAAATTGACAATATTATGGTGATGAAAAATGCGGATGTTGAGAATCGAGAGATTCATTAGAGATATGGGAAGTTTATTGGTTATAGTAGATCTAAATGAAATTAAAAGCCCGGATAGTTAGGTAATTACGCTCGATCAGATATGACATGAAAGGGGAAATATTGAATTGAGTAAAATGTAGATGGTCCAATCGGGCATATTTTGATTCACCGTATTCAAGTTAGAGATTAGTAGATTTTATAGGCGATGATAATAGCGAAATGGAAAGAAGCTCAATAAAGTATCAGAACGGTTTATCGAGAACCGAAAGAATCGAAAAGGAAAGATGTTCAAGGCCTATTTGAGTGAGATAAAAGTGCATGATAAATCAAGAATTTGTGAAATGGTTAGGATTTGGACCGCATATGCTTGAAACTGAAATGATTATGTGACTATTATGCTACGAAGTTTGGAAATTGTATGATAAAATCGTAAAGGAAAAAGATGCATGATGATTTCTACCGATGGTGTATCGAGAAATACTTGAATTAGGTGTATATGGACACAAAATGGTAAATGGATAGGTATATAGATAGAGATAAAATGGAGTGGTATCAACGATTTTGTCGGGTATTGGGACCGTGAACACCGATCATAGATCGCTTGAGGAAAATAGTAGATAAGTGGTAGAAAACAAGAAATAATAATGATCATGTCGATAAGTTAAATTGATATGACCTTACAAGGTCAAGTCAGCACGTAACGGATAGGGAATGAGACATACGGTTTAATGATATGGTGAGAATGAAATAAAGATCTTGAAAAGAATGAAACCACAATAGCGGTATATGAAAAGAGTTATCAGATTTAAGTCGATTTATCGTTGGGGATATCTATTGACAAGAATGTTGATTGTGACTAATGAAATGTATGTGATGATATATGGAAATCATAGAGGAAACAGGCGGTAAATGTTTAGAGGATTATAAGTGTGAAGTTCTTAAGAGGTTAAAGTAAGGCAAAGGTGGAATGAGTGTACTGTATGAGAGGAACTGAAAAGTGATTCGTATAGATTCTTGAATAGGTGGTAAAGAAAGTGTTTAAGGATATCACAAGGAACCTTCGCGAAAGAAATGTTCGATATGTTCAATGATGGCATAAGAGTGTCTTGATTGAGATTGTAATAATAGTGAAGAAGGATTGAAACACAATTAGGAATAATCATTGATTGAGGAGACTTTCGTGAACCGAGTATAAAGATGGTATCAAGATGAACGGTCAAATGGATAGAAGTAGGGACAAAATTAAAAGTGAAATTGGGACATAGCTCATATTGTTGAGGTTATCTCAGACCGTATGTACGTAAATGTAAAGAATTCCATATGAGTGAGATTTAATTGAGGTGATTCTATTGCAATGTGAAGTGAATCGATCTCCGCTATGATGTAAAACTGCTGAGGAATCTAGATTTGAAACGAAAAATAAAAGAGTCCCGAATCGAGAAGAGAGATACTAAAATAAAATGGAAAATTTTGGAGGTTTAAATATAGATGACAAGGTATTAACATATGTTGATAGGAATGATATGAAAACAAATGAGAAGAAAAATGAAAAGAGTAATCGAATGGAGACAAGAGGGTCAAAAGGAAACCGACAATGAGGTGATGTAGTGACACCTTCATAAAGAAATTGTAGATACACTCATTGTAGACTCAATGAAAAGGGTAAAAGATGTACCAGAACGTCAATAAGACCTAATAGGATTTATGCGAGATAAGCAAATGGTAGTAATCGTGATTAGAGATGTAATGTGTTTGGAAGTGTTGAGCAGTGAAAAGTGAAAAGAACGATGGGACTAATTGAGGAATCGACATCGATGATATACATACATTGGAAGAGTGGGCAGTGAGTATTGAACTGCGACAATATGTTGAACGAGTATGAAATAAATTGAACTGACTGTGATAAATGGTATTAGTGCCATTCTCATGATTGAAAGCCTTGGAGACTGTAGATTCCCATAAGCATACACTGTGTTAATTTGAGGAAAGAGACGGGTATAAATACGACAATGCTAGAATGAACAAACAATTCTGCCTACTACCCTTAACTAGTGAACAGATAATGCTGCAATGAACAAATCAATTACAGATATTGGGATTGTCAATGATTGTCAAGCAGATTATGGGTTATTGTGAGGAGTGTTTCTGGAAAATTGAAGTTGTAAATCTAGTGATAAGAATGGTTAAGAGTGCAGAAAGTAAAGTGATAGTTTTTATGATGAGTTTGAATATACAAATGGAATTGGAAAACTATAATGAACAAAAGTCGAAGGAGAAATAAGTGTGCCGATAAAAGGTATTAGAACAAGAAAGTGAGCAATAAAGTTAGACATTCTAGTCAAAGATATTTGAAAAGTGAAATTGAGTAATTGTAGGTATAGAATGAAGTGATTATTGGCTCAAGTGTTTATAGGTTGAATGTCCAATAGGAAAAGGTTTGATTATGGTCGTAATATGTAGTTCGATTTATCGAGGAATATATTGTTACACTATATAAAGGCCTACCGAGAGTTAAAGACCCTAATGGATTTGAGACTAAAATGTGTGAGAAAAAGGAAAGTGACTTAGGAAAACTGCATGGTTAGCTAAAGTGGAATCGGATCGGACAAATGAGACAGAGTAAATTGTATATTCGGATAAAGTGTGTGAACACTATAGAACAGTGAAATTGTCTTACGAGAATCGAATTTAAATATAAAGTGAATGGCATATAAAAAATGACTGCATTAGGTACATTGTTACTGATTATAGTGAAGTGGAATTAAATGTTACTGTATTGGTACCAAAGGAATGTAAATCGTCCCTGACGTGATTAAGGAAGGTACCAAAGACATGGAGATGTCCTCAATGGAATACTAATCGACTATATGGCATCGGGAAAAAGGTATTAGAAGGATAAATGTGATCGTGAATAGATTCAAAATACCGAATCGAGTTATATATATCTAACCAAAGGAGGTGACTATTCTAGAAATGGTAAGTGAGATAGCTAAGAAAATGAGATCGCTAATCGATAGTCTTGTCAAACCACATCGTATCTAAGTGATAACGAAGTTAGCCAAATTAGTAATCGAAGTTACTGGATCGAGAGTGATTACTATGATCACTCCAAAAGTGAATCATTAAGTGGAAAAGTGTATAGGATATATAGACTCATATGATTACCGTCATAGTGAATCGTTGATCGGGAATTTTGAGGACTAAATTTTATAAGGAGGAGAATCAGAATATCCCATCCTCCCTGGAAGGGTAAAATAGTAAAATTGGCATAGGATGAGATTGGTAAGGGAATATTTAGTACTGTTCATGCATAACAGGATTGATACACAGTATCAATTGTGTATATGGAATTGCGGTAATGCATTCATGACATTCCCAGTAATTGGGCCTAAAGCAATTTTATTGGAATTAATGGGATAATTGAGTTTGGAAAATTGATTCGACTGCACCATAAATGGTTTTACATTTTAAGGATTTTAGGAATTTTTCTGGAATTTTCCGGAGAAAGTTCTCGGACCGGCAAAATCGCCGGTACCTGGCCTAAATATGTTTTGCGGTAGAAAAGGTAATTGTTGTGATTGAAAAATTATTTAGAGTGCACTGTTACCTATTTTATAATTTTAGGGAATTTCATTAATTCTCAGAAAAATAATTCGGGGAAATTCTCGGACCGGATAAATAGCCAATCATGTAGCAAATTCGTTTGCAGAGCAAAAATCGCTACCCACTGGTACTGTACTATTGGGTATTTTATTTTGGGACTGAAAGTAGGGCCATTGGAGTGAAATGGAGTAAAATTTTGGACTGGATTAAATAAATATATATTGACTTTCCTTTGAATTGTGGACTAATCACATGTTGCCATTTTTTAAAGTCACATTTAATGCTCCTCCTCATTCGGATGTGTGAGTTTAAAGGGAATGAAGAGATAAAATTGTTTAGGTTTTGTAAGCCATCCGAAAACACACAAACCCTTCTCCATCAAACCATCGCAAGTTTGGCTCTTCTTTTCTCCATTTTCTCCATAACTTTATGCTACCATCTCTTACTCCCATCAAAGCTAGATGATGATGAGGTTGGTACATGTTTGAGAAGGAAAAGAGGTTAGTACTTTGGTGTAAAAGTTAGAAAGTGATTGTTGAAGGTTTGAAGGAGGTTTTGATTTGGTAAGTTTTCATTAAGTTTTGATCTTTAAATGGTGTATTTACATGGAATTAAATGTCATGATAGTATGGGGTAGTTAATAAAAGGATTTAAAGCATGTATTAGGTTCATGTAGACATTAAAGTGATGATTATTGTGATTTGAAGAAAGGGTATGAGGCTAGGTGAAGATGCAGTAAAATTTATGATATGGTTTGATTTTGAATTGAATGGGGATAATTATTTGAGTCTTTGAATTGAGGAATTTAAGGCTGCCAATTTTCAGTATTAACCCTAACATATGTATGATTGTAGTGATATTTAATTTGTATTTATTTTGATGTCTAGTGATGTGAAAAGGCATTGAAGTGGTTGAACTAAGGTTAACCTTAAATCTGGAAAATTGGAATTATAATTGATTTATTTATAAATTATTGTGTAGAAATGAAAATGAGGTAAGGTTAGTGGCCACTGAAACTTTGGGATGTTGGCTTCAATTTAGTGTGAAATAGGTGTTGTTGAATTTTAATGATAGAAGGGTGAATTTTTGAATGGGAAAATTCCTGTTCCATTGCCTATGAACAGTAACCGCAACCATGACATCTGAGTTTTGTTGATTTTTATAAATTAATTGAAATGGAATTAGGGAGAATGGTCTTCATGGAAGTTGTAGAATATTTGATTATCTTTCCATTGCTACTGATCTTGCTATTTTTAGAATTGTGTATTGGGAGATATGAATTGATTACTAATGACTGGTTTTGAGCATTTTTGATGAAACCTAGCTTAAGTGTGATTTTGTGAGTTTACTAATTGGAGGCAATTTTAACATTTTATGTGGACTGAATTGGTGTGAGTGAGCTTCTGAAAAGTTGTAGAGGAAAAGATTACCTTGAAAATGACATATGGTTTGTAATTTTTAGAAGTCAGAATTGGGAGTTATGATTTTTCAAAAACTGACCCTACATTAGGTTATGAGTGACTGATCATAACAGAAACTTCCATAACTGTTTTGAAATTGTTAGAGATCGAATTGGATGTTGAGTGCTTCATGACAATTGAAGCTTGAGATGTTATCTTTTCAGGTATATAAAGTTCTGAATTTACTGACGTGTATATAGGGAGTTATGCTTGTTGTAAGGTTACTGCTCATATTGAAGGATTTCAGGGACAGTGACATTGAATGAATTAATTGACTGGTTTAGAAATAGAATTTGATTTTGGATTGTTCATGAAAGTTGTAGAGGACATTGTGAACTTATTGAACATATTTTTGTGGTAATTTATTACTGAAGAATCAGTGAGTTATGAAATTGTCAATGTACTGCCCTGTGTGGAGGGAAATTGTGAAGGCAGAAGGTTTGATGGCTTATTTGATACCCTTAGGGTTGGAATTGATTTTTATGGTCTTCTAGAGAATTGTAGAGCTTTTCATAAGCTTTCCAATGAGGTATAGTGGGTATTTTTCTAATTTGTGTGTTAAAAGTTAGAGTAATTAGAAATTGGAATTTCAATCTGGAAAGAAGGAGGGCAAGGAGAAGGGCCGTCTCGCGAGGGCGACATCTCGCCTCGCGAGGGCGAGATTAAGGGGTTGGTCGCGAGGGCGACGCCCGCCTCGCGATTTAAGTGAGGCGAATTCGCCATGAGGGCGCGTCTCGCCCATGAGGCAGTGCTTATGAATATATATATATATATATTATTGTTTTTATTTTATTTGGTATTAATTGATCCGATTGTTCTTTTGTCAATTTCTTTCCGTCCGACGTCCGATTGACCTGATTCCAGAGGCATCGGATTCGTTGAATATTTAATTTCATATTATGAGAAAACGGGAATTTTAGACGGAATTTGACGTAGCCTCATTGTGAAACATGTAAACACTGCTTTATTTAATCGAGGACCTATAGAGGTCCTAATTATGCACCGTCGGCGCCTTATGGATTTCTAATTTTGATAGAATTTTATTATGGGAAAATATTGAATTAGGACCGGAATTCATGAACATGCATATCTCATCAACATGAGCACAAATTTCATATTTCGTGACTCGTATTTTTCTCGATTCATATAGAGGCTCAATTGAGCGCCGATCGACCGACGTCACGAGACTTTCGGCATTAGCTCGAAGTAATAGGTGAGTAACCTAGTTGGTTTCTCAAATTTCTGATTGTTTACATGCTCAACGTGAATTACGTGCAAAAGTGAATTGAATGATCACCGTATGAATCTTGGCATGTAATGTATGGGATCAGATTGTATGATTTTACCGACATCGATACATCGGGCTTTATAGCCATATTGTGGACCGATCGATACACCGGGCTTTATAGCCATATTGTGGATTGAGTGATACACCGGGCTTTATAGCCATATTGTGGATTTATCGATACACCGGGCTTTATAGCCAAATCTGCATATTTACTAAATATCGCATCGCATGCATAATTGCATGATCGATAATAGACGTGCCCTAAGTTGCTATTATTACCGATAAGAGCTTGAGCTCATATCGATCGACCGCCTCGAGCCCGAGCAGGGAGAAATCCTCGACGCGCCCCCACCGAACACCGACCGAGCACTTGGGCACAATAATGAATAATCGGAAAGAGTCACATATGCATTGTATTCGCATAAGTAATCGCTTTCGTGATGGTATGTGTTACCGTGAATGGTTTATCGTTATCGCTATGGTTATTGATCGCTGATCGCTATTGGTAATTGATGATTATCAGATTATCAGTACGCCATGGGCGAATGCATGATTTGAGTGAACCATCGATGATGGTTTTCACCGAGTTCGCAAAACTCACCCAAAATTTGCATCTATTTTTCAGGTCTCAAGAATACCCGGTCGACACGGAGTATGTCTCATAGATGAGTAAAGGTTAGAGATCGGGATCGGTTAGGTTCGCATTAGGTCTTAGTAAATTGTATTCGCAATCACGTATAACAAGGCATTGTATTTTTACCGAGCCATTGTGGTAGTAATATTTTACCGCATCGATCGATTGTAATTAATCTTGAATGACCGTAATAACTAAACCGGTTTTTATTGAACACGGATTTTAATTACTTATCGTGTTTGCTGTGTGAACGTGGAGTTAATGGCTATAAAAGAAAAGAAAAAAATATACTGAATTTTAAATCGATCGATGTAGTACGTCACTCTCGTGGGACGCGGACTCTGGATATCACCAACGATATCGGGTTCGGTCTTACGAGTGGGGTGTTATATTTAGGTGGTATCGAGCCCCAGAGTACGTAATGTATCCGGGCACGATTTGGAACATAGGTTTCATGCATTTCATCGCGTCGTTGCAGCATCGTGGTAATCGATCCTAGTCGAGTCGCCGAGGATAAATCCTACGGTGCCTAAGTGTCAAGTGATTAAGTGAGAGAAGAGTGAGATCGATTAGAGTGAAAATCCCTAAAAGGGATAATCAATTAGGAAAGGATAAAGGAAAAATGGATAAGAAGATTGAAATTGTCTTGGGTTAGAAACCCTTATAAGTGATAATAGAACGATCGTGTTGGCCTAGATCGATTAAGAATTTCCAATTAAATTGACAATATTATGGTGATGAAAAATGCGATGTTGAGAATCGAGAGATTCATTAGAGATATGGGAAGTTTATTGGTTATAGTAGATCTAAATGAAATTAAAAGCCCGGATAGTTAGGTAATTACGATTCGATCAGATATGACATGAAAGGGGAAATATTGGAATTGAGTAAAATGTAGATGGTCCAATCGGGCATATTTTGATTCATCGTATTCAAGTTAGAGATTAGTAGATTTTATAGGCGATGATAATAGCGAAATGGAAAGAAGCTCAATAAAATCAGAACGGTTTATTGAGAAGCTGAAAGAATCGAAAAGGAAAGATGTTGAAGGCCTATTTGAGTGAGATAAAAGTGTCTGATAAATCAAGAATTTGTGAAATGGTTAGGATTTGGACCGCATATGCTTGAAACTGAAATGATTATGTGACTATTATGCTACGAGTTTGGAAATTGTATGATAAAATCGTAAAGGAAAAAAGATGATGATGATTTCACCGATGGTGTATCGAGAAATCTTGAATTAGGTGTATATGGACACAAAATGGTAAATGGATAGGTATATAGATAGAGATAAAATGGAGTGGTATCAACGATTTTGTCGGGTATTGGGGACCGTGAACACCGATCATAGATCATTTGAGGAAAATAGTAGATAAGTGGTAGAAAGCAAGTAAAATAATAATGATCATAAGTCGATAAGCTAAATTGATATGACCTTACAAGGTCAAGTTACGCACGAACGGATAGGGAATGAGACATACAGTTTAATGATATGGTGAGAATGAAATAAAGATCTTGAAAAGAATGAAACCACAATAGCGGTATATGAAAAGAGTTATTGTATTTAAGTCGATTCTTGTTGGGGATATCTATTCGACAAGAATGTTGATTGTGACTAATGAAATGTATGTGATGATATATGGAAATCATAGAGGAAACAGGCGGTAAATGTTTAGAGTGATTATAAGTGTGAAGTTCTTAAGAGGTTAAAGTAAGGCAAAGGTGGAATGAGTGTACTGTATGAGAGGAGGCGAAAAGTGATTCGGTATAGATTCTTGAATAGGTGGTAAAGAAAGTGTTTAAGTGATATCACAAGGAACCTTCGAAAGAAATGTTCGATATGTTCAATGATGGCATAAGAGTGTCTTGATTGAGATTATGCGAATAGTGAAGAAGGATTGAAACACAATTAGGAATAATCATTGATTGAGGAGACTTTCGTGAACCGTATAAAGATGGTATCAAGATGAGCGGTCAAATGGATAGAAGTAGGGACAAAATTAAAAGTGAAATTGGGACATAGCTCATATTGTTGAGGTTATCTGACTTGTATGTACAGAAATGTAAAGAATTCCATATGAGTGAGATTTTAATTGAGGTGATTCTATTGCAATGTGAAGTGAATCGATCTCCGTTATGATGTAAAGCTGCTGAGGAATCTAGATTTGAAACGAAAAATAAAAGAGTCCCGAATCGAGAAGAGAGATACTAAAATAAAATGGAAAATTTTGGAGGTTTAAATATAGATGACAAGGTATTAACATATGTTGATAGGAATGATATGAAAACAAATGAGAAGAAAAATGAAAAGAGTAATCGAATGGAGACAAGAGGGTCAAAAGGAAACCGACAATGAGGTGATGTAGTGACACCTTCATAAAGAAATTGTAGATACACTCATTGTAGACTCAATGAAAAGGGTAAAAGATGTCAGAACGTCAATAAGACCCTAATAGGGATTTATGCGAGATAAGCAAATGGTAGTAACCGTGATTAGAGATGAATGTGTTTGGAAGTGTTGAGCGTGAAAAGTGAAAAGAACGATGGGACTAATTGAGGAATCGACATCGATGATATACATACATTGGAAGAGTGGGCGGTGAGTATTGAATCTGCGACAATATGTTGAACAGTATGAAATAAATTGAATCGACCGTGATAAATGGTATTAGTGCCATTCTCATGATTGAAAGCCTCGAGACCGTAGATTCCCATAAGCATACATTGTGTTAATTTGAGGAAAGAGACGGGTATAAATCGACAATGCTAGAATGAACAAACAATTCGCCTACTACCCTTAACTAGTGAATGATAATGCCGCAATGAACAAATCAATTACGAGATATTGGGATTGTCAATGATTGTCAAGGATTATGGGTTATTGTGAGGAGTGTTTCGGAAAATTGAAGTTGTAAATCTAGTGATAAGAATGGTTAAGAGTGCGAGAAAGTAAAGTGATAGTTTTATGATGAGTTTGAATATACAAATGGAATTGGAAAACTATAATGAACAAAAGTCGAAGGAGAAATAAGTGTACCGATAAAAGGTATTAGAACAAGAAAGTGAGCAAATAAAGTTAGACATTCTAGTCAAAGATATTTGAAAAGTGAAATTGAGTAATTGTAGGTATAGAATGAAGTGATTATTGGCTCAAGTGTTTATAGGTTGAATGTCCAATAGGAAAAAGGTTTGATTATGGTCGTAATATAGAGTTCTGATTTATTGGAGGAATATACTGTTACACTATATAGTGCCTACTGAGAGTTAAAGACCCTAATGGATTTGAGACTAAAATGTGTGAGAAAAAGGAAAGTGACTTAGGAAAACTGCATGGTTAGCTAAAGTGGAATCGGATCGGACAAATGAGACAGAGTAAATTGTATATTCGGATAAAGTGTGTGAACACTATAGAACAGTGAAATTGTCTTACGAGAATCGAATTTAAATATAAAGTGAATGGCATATAAAAAATGACTGCATTAGGTACATTGTTATTGATTATAGTGAAGTGGAATTAAATGTTACTGTATTGGTACCAAAGGAATGTAAATCGTCCCTGACGTGATTAAGGAAGGTACCAAAGACATGGAGATGTCCTCAATGGAATACGAATTGGACTATATGGCACTGTGGGAAAAAGGTATTAGAAGGATAAAATGTGATCGTGAATAGATTGAAAATCTTTGAATCGAGTTATATATATCGGAACCAAAGGAGGTGACTATTCTAGAAATGGTAAGTGAGATAGCTAAGAAAATGAGATCGCCAACTGATAGTCTTGTCAAATCCGTTTACTGTACTAAGTGATAACGAGTTAGCCAAATTAGTAACTGAGTTACGGACTGAGAGTGATTACTATGATCACTCCAAAAGTGAATCATTAAGTGGAAAAGTGTATAGGATATATAGACTCATATGATTACTGTCATAGTGAATCGTTGACTGGGAATTTTGAGGACGAAATTCTTATAAGGAGGGGAGAATTGTAACATCCCATCCCCTCCTGGAAGGGTAAAATAGTAAAATTGGCATAGGATGAGATTGGTAAGGGAATATTTAGTCTTGTTCATGATAATGTGATTGATACGAGATCAATTGTGTATATGGAATTGCGGTAATGCATTCATGACATTCCCAGTAATTGGGCCTAAAGCAATTTTATTGGAATTAATGGGATAATTGAGTTTGGAAAATTGATTGGACTGCACCATAAATGGTTTTACATTTTAAGGGATTTTTAGGAATTTTTCTGGAATTTTCCGGAGAAAGTTCTCGGACCGGCAAAATCGCCGGTACCTGGCCTAAATATGTTTTGCGGTAGAAAAGGTAATTGTTGTGATTGAAAAATTATTTAGAGTGCACTGTTACCTATTTTATAATTTTAGGGAATTTCATTAATTCTCAGAAAAATAATTCGGGGAAATTCTCGGACCGGATAAATAGCCAATTGGCGAACCGGTCGTTTCGCGGTAGCAAAAATCGCTACCCACTGGTACTGTACTATTGGGTATTTTATTTTGGGACTGAAAGTAGGGCCATTGGAGTGAAATGGAGTAAAATTTTGGACTGGATTAAATAAATATATATTGACTTTCCTTTGAATTGTGGACTAATCACATGTTGCCATTTTTTTAAAGTCACATTTAATGCTCCTCCTCATTCGGATGTGTGAGTTTAAAGGGAATGAAGAGATAAAATTGTTTAGGTTTTGTAAGCCATCCGAAAACACACAAACCCTTCTCCATCAAACCATATGAGTTTGGCTCTTCTTTTCTCCATTTTCTCCATAACTTTATGCTACCATCTCTTACTCCCATCAAAGCTAGATGATGATGAGGTTGGTACATGTTTGAGAAGGAAAAGAGGTTAGTACTTTGGTGTAAAAGTTAGAAAGTGATTGTTGAAGGTTTGAAGGAGGTTTTGATTTGGTAAGTTTTCATTAAGTTTTGATCTTTAAATGGTGTATTTACATGGAATTAAATGTCATGATAGTATGGGGTAGTTAATAAAAGGATTTAAAGCATGTATTAGGTTCATGTAGACATTAAAGTGATGATTATTGTGATTTGAAGAAAGGGGTATGAGGCTAGGTGAAGATGCAGTAAAATTTATGATATGGTTTGATTTTGAATTGAATGGGGATAATTATTTGAGTCTTTGAATTGAGGAATTTAAGGCTGCCAATTTTTCAGTATTAACCCTAACATATGTATGATTGTAGTGATATTTAATTTGTATTTATTTTGATGTCTAGTGATGTGAAAAAGGCATTGGAAGTGGTTGAACTAAGGTTAACCTTAAATCTGGAAAATTGGAATTATAATTGATTTATTTATAAATTATTGTGTAGAAATGAAAATGAGGTAAGGTTAGTGGCCACTGAAACTTTGGGATGTTGGCTTCAATTTAGTGTGAAATAGGTGTTGTTGAATTTTAATGATAGAAGGGTGAATTTTTGAATGGGAAAATTCCTGTTCCATTGCCTATGAACAGTAACCGCAACCATGACATCTGAGTTTTGTTGATTTTTATGAATTAATTGAAATGGAATTAGGGAGAGTGGTCTTCATGGAAGTTGTAGCATATTTGATTATCTTTCCATTGCTACTGATCTTGCTATTTTTAGAATTGTGTATTGGGAGATATGAATTGATTACTAATGACTGGTTTTGAGCATTTTTGATGAAACCTAGATTAAGTGTGATTTTGTGAGTTTACTGATTGGAGGCAATTTTAACATTTTATGTGGACTGAATTGGTGTGAGTGAGCTTCTGAAAAGTTGTAGAGGAAAAGATTACCTTGAAAATTACATATGTTTTGTAATTTTTAGAAGTCAGAATTGGGAGTTATGATTTTTCAAAAACTGACCCTACATTAGGTTATGAGTGACTGATCATAACAGAAACTTCCATAACTGTTTTGAAATTGTTAGAGATCGAATTGGATGTTGAGTGCTTCATGAAAATTGAAGCTTGATATGTTATCTTTTCAGGGATATAAAGTTCTGAATTTACTGACGTGTATATAGGGAGTTATGCTTGTTGTAAGGTTACTGCTCATATTGAAGGATTTCAGGGACAGTGACATTGAATGAATTAATTGACTGGTTTAGAAATAGAATTTGATTTTGGATTGTTCATGAAAGTTGTAGAGGACATTGTGAACTTATTGAACATATTTTTGTGGTAATTTATTACTGAAGAATCAGTGAGTTATGAAATTGTCAATGTACTGCCCTGTGTTGAGGGAAATTGTGAAGGCAGAAGGTTTGATGGCTTATTTGATACCCTTAGGGTTGGAATTGATTTTTATGGTCTTCTAGAGAATTGTAGAGCTTTTCATAAGCTTTCCAATGAGGTATAGTGGGTATTTTTCTGATTTGTGTGTTAAAAGTTAGAGTAATTAGAAATTGGAATTTCAATCTGGAAAGAAGGAGGGCAAGGAGAAGGGCCGTCTCGCGAGGGCGACATCTCGCCTCGCGAGGGCGAGATTAAGGGCTGGTCGCGAGGCGCCGCCGCCTCGCGATGAAGTGAGGTGAATTCGCCTCGCGGGCGGCGTCTCGCCCATGAGGTGAGCTTATGATATATATATATATATATTATTGTTTTGATTTTATTTGGTATTAATTGATCCGATTGTTCTTTTGTCAATTTCTTTCCGTCCGACGTCCGATTGACCTGATTCCAGAGGCATCGGATTCGTTGAATATTTAATTTCATATTATGAGAAAGCGAGAATTTGGCGTAGCCTCTGTTGTGGAACATGTAAACTTTGTTTTATTTAATTGAGGACTATAGAGGTCCAGAATTGCATGCCGTCCGCCTATGGATTTCTAATTTTGATAGAATTTTATTATGGGAAAATATTGAATTAGGACCGGAATTCATGAACATGCATATCTCATCAACATGAGCACAAATTTCATATTTCGTGACTCGTATTTTTTCGATTCATATAGAGGCCCGATTGGGCGTCGATTGACCGAGCGTCACGAGACTTCCGGCATTAGCTCGGAAGTAATAGGTGAGTAACCTAGTTGGTTTCTCAAATTTCTGATTGTTTACATGCTCAGCGTGAATTACGTGCAAAAGTGAATTGAATGATCCTTTGTATGAATCTTGGCGTGTAATGTATGGGATTGTATTGTATGATTTTACCGACATCTTGATACCTTTGGGCTTTATAGCCATATTGTGGGTGACCGATACTTTGGGCTTTATAGCCATATTGTGGATTGAGTGATACTTTGGGCTTTATAGCCATATTGTGGATTCTTGATACCTTTGGGCTTTATAGCCAAATCTGCATATTTACTAAATCTCGCATCGCATGCATAATTGCATGATCGGATAATAGGCGTGCCCCAGTTGCTATTATTCGATAAGAGCTTGAGCTCTCATATTGTCTTGACCGACCTCGAGCCCGAGGGAGAAAATCACAGCGCCCCACCGAACAACGATGAGCACTTGGGCACGATAATGAATAAGCTGGAAAGAGTCACATATGCATTGTATTCGCATAAGTGCGCTTTCGTGATAGTATATTCTTGTGAATGGTTTCTTATTTATGGCTATGGTTATTGACCGCTGATCGCTTATTGGTAATTGATGATTATCGATACTATCTTGACGCCATGGGCGAATGTCATGATTTGAGTGAACCATCGATGATGGTTTCTCATTGAGTTCGCAAAACTCACCCAAAATTTGCATCTATTTTTCAGTCTGAAGAATACCCGATTCGACACGGAGTATGTCTACTATAGATGAGTAAAGGTTAGAGATCGGGATCAGTTCGTGTCTGCATTAGTGTCTTAGTAAATTGTATTCCGCAATCACTGTATAACAAGGCATTGTATTTTTATTGAGCCATTGTGGTAGTAATATTTTACTGCATTGGTGATTATAATTATCTTGAATGAGTGTAATAACTGAAACTGGTTTTTATTGAACACGGTTTTAATTACTTACTGTGTTTGTCGTGTGAGCGTGGAGTTAATGGCTATAAAAGAAAAGAAAAAAAATACTGAATTTTAAATCGGTGATGTAAGACGTCACTCTCGTGGACGCGGACTCGGATATCACCAGCGATATCGAGTTGGTCTTACGAGTGGGTGTTCTGATATTCCACTCTTGCTTATGACTTGGATCGATGGTTGGGCCCATAAGCGGGCCCAACACAAACTCCCAATCTTTAGTTGTCGAAAATATAGAAAAATGCACCTTTGTAATCATCAAGAGATCCTAGGTTCACCTCCAGTTTTGGGAAAGCTTACAGGAGGCGTTGGGAACTAAGTTGCACTTTAGTACAGCTTCTCATCCACAGACTTATGGACAATTGGAGTGGACAATTTGGACATTGAAGGCAATGCTGAGGGCTTGTGTTATGGATTTTAAAGGCTCATGGGATGACCATTTGCCTTTAATCGAATTTGCATACAACAATTCCTATCGCTCAGGAATTCGGATGGCACCTTATGAAGCTTTGTATGGTAGGAGGTGTAGAACTCTTATTTGTTAGGATGAAGATGGTGAAAGGAGGCTTTTAGGGCCTGAGTGGGAGCAAGTCATTGTTGACATGTAGCGACCCGGACTTTGCGTACCGGGTGGGTTTCCTGTGCATCTCAAGAGGCCCGCGACCGCTACAGTAGAGCCCGGCCTCTACCGCCATCACTCCAGGTATTGTCCTCATTGGTCAAGGGTGAGCCACAACTCGAACCCAATATCTCAAGGTTTTGTTACACTTAAGTGCACGCCTCTTACCATTGAACTAATTCCCAGCCTCTACTGTAGCGGTCGCGGGCCTCTTGAGGTGCGCGGGAAACCCACCCTGTAAGCAAAGTCCGGGTCGCTACATGACAAGATTAAATTGGTGAAACAAAGACTTAAAGCAACTCAAGATAGGATGAAGAGCTACATGGATGCACATAGAAAAGAGAAAAAATTTGAAGTTGGAGATAAAGGGTTTCCTAGAGCTTCTCCATGGAAAGGGGTTTTGAGGTTTGGTAAGAAAGGCAAGCTTAGTCCAAGATACATAGGCCCTTATGAGATCATTGAGAAGATTGAGTTTTTAGCCTATAAGTTAGCTTTGCCATCAAAGATGTCTAAGATTCACAATGTTTTCCATGTATCGATGTTGAGGAAGTACCGGTCAGATCCTTCACACGTAGTTCAACCTTCAAAGGTTTAGCTAAGGGAGGATTTGACATATGAGGAGTAACCAGTGGAGATTTTGGATTTGAAGGAAAAGATCTTGAGAAACAAGACAGTGAAACTAGTTAAAGCCTTATGGAGGAACCATTCGACAGAGGAGGAAACATGGGAGCCTTTGGAAGTAGTGAAAGAGAAGTATCTACACCTCTTCAATGACTCAGGTAAGAATTTCAAAGAAGAAATTCTTTTAGGGGAGGAGAGTTGTTGGATCTTGATTTTTTTAAATTTCTTATTAATTTTTATGTTTTATTCATGCTTTTTTGTTTGTTTAATTATTATTTTTAGAATTGGTTCATTAATTTAGTAGGTACGGATAAAGATTGAAAATTTGATGGAAAGATTGGAACTTAGTTATAATTAATTTGGTATTAAGTAGATTAAAGGAGTAGATCCATAAATGAAAAAAGAGGGGCAAAATTGGGAGAACAAGACTAAGGAATGGCATAATTGGAAGAAAGTAGCTAAGTGGTCTCTTAAAATTAGAAGAAGGGAGGAAGAATCATGAAAAGCCATAGAGAGAAGAGAGAAAATGTTAAAGAAGGAAAAGAAGAGAAGAAAAATCGAAAAAACTAGAGAAAAAAGGAAAAATCATGGGAAGAAGAGGAAATCAAGCTTCTTAAGGTGAGTTTAACATATTCTTCTTGTTTTATTAAATAAACGGGCTATTGTGTTGAGAATGAAGAAGTTTTAGAGAGAGAATGGGGTTTTGGAGGAAGAAGATGATTGAGAGACGCATTTGATTTTTATAGGTTTCTAAGCTAAGTTTTGGGTTTTCCTACCTAGGTAGACCATAGGTAAGTTAATGGGAAACCCAATTTAGCAATTATTTCATTTGTTGTGAGTTTGAAGTTTAGGGAGATTTCCATTTGAATTGAAATTGAATGAGAATTTTGATTGTGTTAGGAAATCAAGAACAACCTATTCAAGAGCAAGAGGAAGGGCACAATTGAATTTGGATTTTTCAAGAATTATAAGTTGGGTAAAATTTTTATATTTATTACATAAATCAGCAATGTGCATATGTATGTATATATATGCTTGAATTGATAAATTGTGAATTGCTATGATGTGTTTTATGTTATGTTATTCATTGAAAGATGTATGATCATGTTATGCCATTGCATTATGTCATGGCATTTTGATTTGAATGGAAAGAAGAAAAAGCATGAGAATATGACATTGTGAATGATTGAATTGAGCATGAGTTTTGATTATGTTTGGGCAAGAGATGAATCGTTTTGTAGCCACGTGCACGTCGACATAAAGCCTCCTCCTGGCTGCCCACTTGTGGCCTACGAGATTTGAAAAGCGGACTTATGTTATTCATGGAGTAAACTTTGGTATCTCTGTTTTGTTCTACGGAACCGTCGAGCCAATTGTTTGTGCATTTACAATTTGATGTGTTAAGTTATGAGGTGATTTGAGTGTTATGCTTTGATATTAAATTACATCCAATATGTTCTATGCGATATTGAATGATGAAATGTGAATTGGAATTGTAAATGTGGAACTTTCATTGCTAGATTAAGAAAGGAAGTGTATGCCTATATGAATGTTGATATATATGTTAGACTATGTGACTCGACGCCAATGGCTATAAATATCTTAGCTACTGAGCTGTATAGCTCAACCTATCATTTTTCCCTCCTCAGGTGTAGAACGGGAAGATTAGAGATCTTTGCAAGGCATTTGGAAACTCCAAGATAGCTAGGAGTCTTTTGTGCTAAGTTAGTGACTAATTGAGATAGCTTTATAGGTATATCAAACATGAGCATCCTTTTGTATTTTGTATTAAGTTGATGGGTATATTAATATGTAAGTAAAGCTTGTCAAACATTCATTTTGTTTAGAAATGAGAATGAGAACTTGTAAAGTTCCTTTTGTGTATGATTATATTATTTGAAAGTTTGAGTGTGATGGACGTGCATTTTTTGTTGTTGAGATTGCAAATTGTTGCTAGTGTGAGAATAGCATGTTGGAGTTAGAAAAATTGTATTTGATGAATCTTTTGGAGTTGAGATTCCAGTGTTAATGGGATGTATGTAGTAGTGAAATAGATATGAAGTGGTTTTACACTAAAAGGGTTGGATTTGTGGAGATTATGAGTGATTATGGTGTTAAGAAGGATGTTGGAAGCATTTGAGAGGCATTGGAGGAGTTTGGGGAACCCCAATGTCTTTTTAATGGGCATTAGGTCCGTTAAACGAACCTGCTTGAGTGAAAATGGCTCTCAAGCCAATCTATGTCCGTTAAAAGGAAATGGATGTTCGTTATACAGACATTCACGGGACAGCTATAGTAAATCACAATTTTGGCAATTTTATAAGCAGAATATCTCCTTGAGTGCTTCATAAAAGTTGTAGATTTCAAAGTTTTCTTTCAAAACGTCTAAAAATGACATCAATCCGACATCTGTAGCAAAAGTTATGGCAAATGCGTAAAGATAGGTACAAAGTGATTAAGGACATAAATATGTTGGATTCTTTTGGCCATAACTTCGTCATGCGACCTCCAAATGAGGTGATTCTTAAAGTTATAGATTCCTATCATATCGTTCTACCTTTCCACAAAAATTGATAACCCTTGGTATTGAATCCAAAAGGAGTGATGGAAAGGAAATGAGGGTTCATTGAAATAACCCTACGGGGTATTCCACTCTTGCTTATGACTTCGGATCGATAGTTGGGCTCCACAAACGGGGCCCAACACAAACTCCCAATCTTTAGTTGTCGAAAATATAGAAAAATGCACCTTTGTAATCATCAAGAGATCCTAGGTTCACCTCCAGTTTTGGGAAAGCTTACAGGAGGCGTTGGGAACTAAGTTGCACTTTAGTACAGCTTCTCATCCACAGACTTATGGACAATTGGAGTGGACAATTTGGACATTAAAGGCAATGCTGAGCGCTTGTGTTATGGATTTTAAAGGCTCATGGGATGACCATTTGCCTTTAATCGAATTTGCTTACAACAATTCCTATCGCTCAGGAATTCGGATGGCACCTTATGAAGCTTTGTATGGTAGGAGGTGTAGAACTCTTATTTGTTAGGATGAAGAAGGTGAAAGGAGGCTTTTAGGGCCTGAGTGGGAGCAAGTCACTGTTGACATGTAGCGACCCGGTGTAACATCCCGTTACTGTCAGCAAGGGTATTTTGGTAATATAGAGACCGATCGAATCGATTTGGAATATGATTGAGTGAGTAATTGGGTTCAAATGATTGATTTAGAATAATTTAAGTGTAGCGGTATTTTATAGTGGCTTATAGGAGATTTCGGGAAATTAGGAGATAATGCGGATAGGAAATATTGGAGAGGCTGGTGATTGATTGTATAATCTTGAAAGAACCTGTCGATGGCAATGGAAAAGTTAGAGTGGTGATAGGAAATACATATCTTTGAGTCATTGAAATTTAGAGCTGAAATTTGGACCAAGTGGAGACCTTTGTCTATAAATAGCTAGGTTTGGAAGAAATTTGGGAAATTTGGCTAAGGCATTCTGAGTTCTCTTCTTCCCTCTTGGTGTCTTGCGATTCCTCCCATCGGTGAGAGATCCTTGATTTCTTCTCATGGTTTCTTCTAGTATGCTAGGCTAACTTGTTTTATCGTTATCGTGAAGGATTGAGAGGTCGTAAGTGGAGAAATCGTTGATTGCAAGGATTTTAGGGTTCTGGTGGAATCGTAGATTTGAGCTTGATTGGTAAGTGTTTTGTGTTTAATGTTGTTATTAATGGTTTCTATAGCAATTATGGCATTTAATGTGGTTGATTTGGGGTAGTTGAAAGTATTAATGGGCGTTTTAGTGAGAGAAATGGTCGGAAATCGATCGGAGAAGGCGACACGGTCTTCGCGACGTCGCATGACGAGCATCGAAGCGTTAGGGCTTCGTCATAACGAATAAAATTGAATTGAGTTAAATGTATTGGTCGCGACGTAGGCAAAGAGCGTCGCGGCGAGTCATATGAGTAGAGACATGCGCGGCGCGGCGTGTTTCACGCCCGGCGCGGCGTGCCTCTTCGTCAGAACGAATCGCGAGGTCATGGCGAGGAGCTATTTTATTGGATTGGATTGTACTTAATTGGACATAATTTCATAGAGACATATGCATTCTTGTACTATTTAATTGAAGCGATTAGTAATGGGTATCATTGTCTTGTTATAGAGGCATTGGATCGTCGTTCCACGGACATTCTTTGGGACTTCGAGTGATAGCTCGGAAGTAACGGTGAGTAACCTAGTTGGTTTCTCAAATTCTTGAGTGTCTAAATGTTCACTTGTAAATTACTTGATAACGTGAAGTACATGATTCTTGAATTATATATGATTGGATTACCTTTGTATTATTCTTGAAATGTATATGGTAGAAGTTGCATGCTCTTCTTGTATAGAATGAACAATGTGAATTGCCTTTGTATGACCGCATGACTCTTTGGAAAGGGATGCGATTGAATTGTATGTGTTTCTTGTATTGGATTGGATTATTGAATTCTTGAATCCTTTGAATCTTGAATTCTTTGTAAGTTCTTGAAAGATACACTCTTGGGCTTTTATAGCCATATCTTGAGCTCTTGAATCTGAATTCTTGAACACTGCATTGCATGCATAAATGCATGATCAGATAAAGGACTGTGACCCAAGTTGCTAATTTCACTGAAAAGAGCCTAGAGCTTGAACATCGCATCGTCTTGGCAAGCTTGGCAGGGAGAAAATCACGCGCGTCCCCATTGTTCTTGGTGAGCACTTGGGCTGACAACATTGAATAATAGGAAAGAGTCTCATATGCATCATATACATGGTAGTCGAATCGCCAAATTGTGTGACGATTCTTGAGTATGCGATGCCATGATTTATTTGTAAATTGTGATGTAATATCAGTAAAAGCATTACGCCATCTTGTATTATTGCTAATGATCTTGTATATTGTAGCAAATTATTATAGACTACTATACTTTGTTATATAATACATTAATTGTTATTCTTGTGTCGTGTCTGTCATTAATTTGCGTAATGCATGATTTGAGTGAACCATCGATGATGGTTTCTCCTTGAGTTCATAAACTCACCCAACATTGCAATTATTTTTCAGAATCGAAGAGTACCCAGATTAACAAAGCGGGAGTATGGTACGAGATTAGTGAAGGTCGAAGTCGGGATCGGTTCGGTATACGCATTGCACGTCTTTACTTTTGTACTAAAATGTTTATTATGTATTTGTAAAATTGACTAAGTGGCTTTTGAAAATGAGTGTATCCTATTGGACGGGATTGAATGAGTACCCAAAATTGAGTATAAATTCCGCGCATTTGTTATAGAAAGTAATGTCCGATTTTACGGCGAGTGTTCTAAGACGCCACCCTCATGGTCACGGGCTCGGATATCACCATGGATATCGAGTTGGGTCTCGTCGGGAGTAAGTGCTACATTTAGGTATCGAGCCCGAAGTACAATCTTACATGGGCGTTCTGAGAAAAATGTGTCAAGTGCATGCATCTAAGTCGTGTCATAGCAGACAGTGACAACTGATCCCTAGTCTAACATATGAGTCACATACATGAGCATGTATCAGTCGTTTAAGCGATTAGAGATAGTGAGGAAAATGATAATGTGTGAGAATGTGATAAAAGGAAGTTGTGTACATCATGAAACCCGAAAAGAGTATATGGTTTGATTTGATAAGTGAAGATTTGTGTACTGGTATCAGCGATTATAGTATGAAATGCATTATGAGAGTTCTGCTGAGTATACTTTTGGAATGTGAAATAGAAATAAAGTGATAGTTATGGATTGAGAGAGGAAAATGAGAATAGAAATATGATGGAAATGAAAAGAGTTCAAGTGTATATTGTGGATGAAAAATAAAGTGTTTTATGTTATAGAGAAGTTGCAATTGGGATTGATTACCGTGATGAGAGTTATAAATCATGATTTATGGTGAGAATCAATTATCTTAGTAAGAAATCAAGAATGATTTGTATCTGATGATGATATTGAGTTGAGTGTGAAAAGTTTGTGAGTAAGAGACAATTATGAAAAGATTAAAGTGTAAAATCTTGATAATAGCGGTGAAAGAGTGAATAGGGTTGGTGATTTGTGTAAGTGAATACACACCTAATCATGGAGCCCGTGACAAGTGGAAATATAGGCGTAAGTGTCTTATTTGTGAAATGGCATGAGAATAAATTAATGAGTTAGTGGATAATTGCCAGTTCGATTCTTATAGAATGAAAGTGTTTATAGTGATCAATTGGAAATGAATAGAGATTGTATTCGATCCTCTCGCTTGCGAGGTCGGGTGCAAAAGGAAAGTTGTTGAGCTCAGATTTGATTTCCCTTTGGAAGTGTACATTTGATAGTGGGATCACCCTTATGGGTGAAATGATTGGGCATAAGTGAATAATATCGTGAATATGTTATAGGAGGAAATTAGGTGGCCTATTAAATAAACCCGATTATTATTCTTTGTGCCCCAAGCTCGAGATGAGTTAGGGCAAGGCACGAGAATGTTTGTAGTGATCGATTGAGAAAGAAGTGAGACTATTAATGATCGAGAGCTGGTACCAAAAAGAAAGGTTATCGAGAATTAAATGAGATTAAAGTGTCCTTAGTAGTATAGGCTACTAATGGGTAAAGCTGATGTAAGTGTATATTCAGATATGATGTGATGATTATAGCGATCGTTCAAGATATTAAAGTAAATGACATTATTTAAATGCTCTGTAGAGCCTCATCATAAGGAATGTTATAATCTTGTAAGGCATGGCATGAAGCGCTCTATTGGAATAAGAGTGGTGATCGATAGTGAGGAGAGATAGTTGATTGACAAGATTTTATGAGCAGTGTTAATGGTGATAAGGTTTGATCAGATAATTTGACTTGAGAGTGACCATTGAAGAGATACACTTTGAAATGAAGTAAAGTTAATTTTGGAGTCCTCATCCTAGTGAAGACTCAAGTGTAAGAGATACCATATATTCTTGAAAATGTGTACATTATGTTGATGAGATGACTCGATTGTGTAAGAGAATTCTTGAATATCAAGGGAATGTTAGCTGCAGATGTGAAAGAAAATAGAGTTGTATATGTTTGTGTTGTGTTTGAAAGTATAAAAGTGAGTGATATAAATGTGAAGTGAATGAGTTAAATGTGATAAGTGTTAGTGATTGCACCAAGTGTGTTGTATATATAAATGTGAATACTTGTGATTGAGAATCGGTGTATAAAATTGTGAGTAAGTGCTCGATTGTGACAAGCGAGTAAAGTGATATATAAATATATGTGTTAGTGATTGTGCAAGTGTGAGTGAGTATAGCGGTGAGATAAATGTCTTTGAGGCTGTGAATAATATTCGAATATGATAAGTGTAGTGAAATGAGATACATGTGATTGATTGTGCAAATGTGAACATTTGTGGTGTGATTGAGTGTATAAAATTATAAGTAGTGTTCCAAGCTGTGATAAGCGAGTGAAGTGCTAGATATATGTCGATAAGTGCTAGTGGTGTGTAAATGTGAGTAAATGCTTAGTCTGATAATAAGCAGTAATTAAGCTGTTGTGGGTGGAGCTTAGTGATCGAGCTTTGAGCTCGATATCGGTGAAACGGACTAAGGCCATAACGGCGATAGTGCATACCAGAGGGCTCTCCTACTTGCCAAGAATGCGATTAGTGTAAAGGGAATGATGCATACCCGGAGGGCTCTCTATCCCTTATGTGAGTGGGCGGTAGTGCATGCAGGAGGGCTCTCACCTTCTTAGAAAATGTGATCGGTGTGAAAAATGCCGAATCGGGACGGTGGAAATGCTCGATCTGTGATATCATAAATGGGAATTTGTTTACATTAAGCATCGGATTTGTGTTGTGGTGATACATTGTGATAGTGTGAAAGCGTCGCCTCATATGTGTAAAGTGGCAATGCATGAGAGGAAGTGAATTGTGAGAATTGCTCGGTGATATGGTTAAATTGTGATTATAATGAAGCGTGAAATTATCGATAGTGTTACGATTGTGTATTGTAGGCGTGTTGTGAAAATTGAGAATCAATGCAATTAAGTGACAAAATGTGTAAATAGATCGGTAAAATGTTTTATGGACTGGAATAATAAATAGTGTTAAGATCTGATAGATGTGTTTCTGGTACCGAATGTGAGGCCGTGCGATTAATTATAAAGATGTGAGTGAGAACCAGAATAGAAGGGAGCGGGTTAATTCCCTTATCTGAGATCTATTGTATATGAAATTTCGAGGAAGAAATTTTAATTAGGAGGGGTGAATTGTAACATCCAGTTCTTTGTCGACAAGGTATTTTGGTAATATAGAGACCGTCGGCCCGACTAGAATATGATTGAGTGAGTAATTGGGTTGAATGATTGATTTAGAATAATTTAAGTGTAGCTGGTATTTTATAGTGGCTTATAGGAGATTTCAGGAAATTAGGAGATAATGCGGATAGGAAATATTGGAGAGACCGATGATTATTTGTATAATCTTGAAAGAAGCTGTCGATGGCAATGGAAAAGTTAGAGTGGATGATAGGAAATACATATCTTTGAGTCATTGAAATTTAGAGGCTGAAATTTGGACCGAATTTGGAGACCTTTAATACTATAAATAGCTAGGTTTGAAAGAAATTTGGGAAATTTGGCTAAGGCATTCTGAGTTCTCTTCTTCCCTCTTGATTGTCTTGCGATTCCTCCCATCGGTGAGAGATCCTTGATTTCTTCTCATGGTTTCTTCTAGTATGCTAGGCTAACTTGTTCTTGTTATTATGTGAAGGATTGAGAGGCGTAAGTGGAGAAATCGTTGATTGCAAGGATTTTAGGGTTCTGGTGGAATCGTAGATTTGAGCTTGATTGGTAAGTGTTTTGTGTTTAATGTTGTTATTAATGGTTTCTATAGCAATTATGGCATTTAATGTGGTTGATTTGGGGTAGTTGAAAGTATTAATGGGCGTTTTAGTGAGAGAAATGGTCGAAATCAATCGGAGAAGGCGACTGGTCTTATACGTCGCGACGAGCATCGAAGCGTTAGGGCTTCGTCATGACGAATAAAATTGAATTGAGTTAAATGTATTGGTCATGACGTAGTAAAGAAGAGGTCGTCATGGCGAGCCATGAGGAGACGCACGCCGGGTGGCGTGTTTCACGCCATGGCGTGCCTCTTTCGTCATGACGAATCTGCGAGGTCATGGCGAGGCTATTTTATTGGATTGGATTGTACTTAATTGGACATAATTTCATAGAGACATATGCATTCTTGCATTGTTTAATTGAGCGATTAGTAATGGTATCTTGTCAGATTATAGAGAGGCATTGGATCGTCGTTCCACGGACATTCTTTGGGACTTCGAGCAATAGCTCGGAAGTGTGGTGAGTAACAGTTGGTTTCTCAAATTCTTGAGTGTCTAAATGTTCACTTATAAATTACTTGATAACGTGAAGTACATGATTACTGAATTATATGTGATTGGATTGCACTGTATTATTACTGAAATGTATATGACTGAGTTGCATGCTCTTACTGTATAGAACTGAACAATGTGAATTGCACTGTATGACTGCATGACTACTGGAAAGTGGGTACGATTGAATTGTATGTGTTTACTGTATTGGATTGGATTATTGAATTACTGAATCACTGAATACTGAATTACTGTAAGTTACTGAGAGATACACTACTGGGCTTTTATAGCCATATCTTGAACTCTTGAATCTGAATTCTTGAACACTGCATTGCATGCATAAATGCATGATCAGATAAAGGACTGTGACCCAAGTTGCTAATTTCACTGAAAAGAGCCTAGAGCTCGAACCTTTGTATTATCTGGCTTAGCAGGGGAGAAAATCACGCGCGTCCCCATCTGTTCTTGTTGAGCACTTGGGCTGACAACATTGAATAATAGGAAAGAGTCTCATATGCATCATATACATGGTGGTGAGAATCGCCAAATTGTGTGGCGATTCTTGGTATGCGATGCCATGATTTCTTGTAAATTGTGATGTAATCATGTAAAGCTATTCTCGCCTTCTTGTATTATTGCTAATGATCTGATATCTTGTAGCAAACTATTATAGACTACATGTACCTTTGTTATATAATCTTGTTAATTGTTATTCTTGTGTCGTCTTGTATGCAATTTACATAATGCATGATTTGAGTGAACCATCGATGATGGTTTCACCGAGATTATAAACTCACCCAACATTGCAATTATTTTCAGAATCGAAGAGTACCCGTTAACAAAGCGGAGTATGGCGCAGATTCAAGTGAAGGTCGAAGTCGGGATCGGTTAGATATGCGCATTGCACGTCTTTACTTTTGTACTAAAATGTTTATTATGTATTTGTAAAATTGACCTAAGTGGCTTTTAAAATGAGTGTATCTATTGACGGGATTGAATGAGTACCCAAAATTGAGTATAAATTCGCGCATTTGTTATAGAAAGTAATGTATCGATTTTACGGCGAGTGTTCTAAGACGCCACCCTCATGGTCACGGGCTCGGATATCACCATGGATATCGGGTTCGGGTCTCGTCGGGAGTAAGTCTACACCCGACTTTTGCGTCTGGGTGGGTTTTACATGCATCTCAAGAGGCCGCGACCGCTTCAGTAGAGCCCGGCCTCAACCGCCATCACTCCAGGTATTGTCCTCTTTGGTCAAGGGTGAGCCACAACTCGAACACAAGATCTCAAGGTTTTGTTGCACTTAAGTGCACGCCTCTTACCATTGAGCCAATTCCCAGCCTCTACTATAGTGGTCGCGGGCCTCTTGAGGTGCGCGGGAAACCCACCCGGTACGCAAAGTCCGGGTCGCTACATGAAAAGATTAAATTAGTGAAACAAAGACTTAAAGCAACTCAAGATAGGATGAAGAGCTACATGGATGCACATAGAAAAGAGAAAAAATTTGAAGTTGGAGATAAAGTGTTTCCTAGAGCTTCTCCATGGAAAGGGGTTTTTAGGTTTGGTAAGAAAGGCAAGCTTAGTCCAAGATACATAGGCCCTTATGAGATCATTGAGAAGATTGGGTTTTTAGCCTATAAGTTAGCTTTGCGATCGAAATTGTCTAAGATTCACAATGTTGTCCATGTATCGATGTTGAGGAAGTACCGGTCAGATCCTTCACACGTAGTTCAACCTTCAAAGGTTTAGCTAAGGGAGGATTTGACATATGAGGAGTAACCAGTGGAGATTTTGGATTTGAAGGAAAAGATCTTGAGAAACAAGACAGTTAAACTAGTTAAAGCCTTATGGAGGAACCATTCGACAGAGGAGGAAACATGGGAGCCTTTGGAAGTAGTGAAAGAGAAGTATCTACACCTCTTCAATGACTCAAGTAAAAATTTCAAAGACGAAATTCTTTTAGGGGAGGAGAGTTGTTGGATCTTGATTTTTTTAAATTTCTTATTAATTTTTATGATTTATTCATACTTGTTTGTTTGTTTAATTATTATTTTTAGAATTGGGTAATTAATTTAGTAGGTATGGATAAAGATTGAAAATTTGATGGAAAGATTGGAACTTAGTTATAATTAATTTGGTATTAAGTAGATTAAAGGAGTAGAGCCATAAATGAAAAAAGAGGGGCAAAATTGGGAGAACAAGACTAAGGAAGGGCATAATTGGAAGAAAGTAGCTAAGTGGTCTCTTAAAATTAGAAGAAGGGAGGAAGAATCATGAAAAGCCATAGAGAGAAGAGAGAAAATGTTAAAGAAGGAAAAGAAGAGAAGAAAAATCGAAAAAACTAGAGAAAGAAACGAAAAATCATGGGAAGAAGAGGAAATCAAGCTTCTTAAGGTGAGTTTAACATATTCTTCTTGTTTTAGTAAAGAAATGGGCTATTGTGTTGAGAATGAAGAAGTTTTAGAGAGAGAAAGGGGTTTTGGAGGAAGAATATGATTGAGAGACGCGTTTGATTTTTTTAGGTTTCTAAGCTAAGTTTTGGGTTTTCCTACCTAGGTAGACCATAGGTAAGTTAATGGGAAACCCAATTTAGCAATTATTTCATTTGTTGTGAGTTTGAAGTTTAGGGAGATTTCCATTTGAATTGAAATTGAATGAGAATTTTGATTGTGTTAGGAAATCAAGAACAACCTATTTAAGAGCAAAAGGAAGGGCACAATTGAGTTTGGATTTTTCAAGAATTATAAGTTGGGTAAAATTTTTATATTTATTACATAAATCGGTAATGTGCATATGTATGTATATATATGCTTGAATTGATAAATTGTGAATTGCTATGATGTGTTTTATGTTATGTTATGCATTGAAAGATGTATGATCATGTTATGCCATTGCATTATGTCATGGCATTTTGATTTGAATGGAAAGAAGAAAAAGCATGAGAATATGAAATTGTGAATGATTGAATTGAGCATGAGTTTTGATTATGTTTGGGCAAGAGATGAACCGTTTTGTAGCCACGTGCACGTCGACATAAAGCCTCCTCCTGGCTACCCACTTGTGGCCTACGAGATTTGAAAAACGGACTTATGTTATTCACGGAGTAAACTTTGGTATCTCTGTTTTGTTCTACGGAACCGTCGAGCCAATTGTTTGTGCATTTGCAATTTGATGTGTTAAGTTATGAGGTGATTTGAGTGTTATGCTTTGATATTAAATTACATCCAATATGTTCTATGCGATATTGAATGATGAAATGTGAATTGGAATTGTAAATGTGGAACTTTCATTGCTAGATTAAGAAAGGAAGTGTATGCCTATATGAATGTTGATATATATGTTAGACTATGTGACTCGACGCCAATGGCTATAAACATCTTAGCTACTGAGCTGTATAGCTCAACCTATCATTTTTCCCTCCTCAGTTGTAGAACGGGAAGATTAGATATCTTTGTAAGACATTTGGAAACTCCAAGATAGCTAGGAGTCTTTTGTGCTAAGTTAGTGACTAATTGAGATAGCTTTATAGGTATATCAAACATGAGCATCCTTTTGTATTTTGTATTAAGTTGATGGGTATATTAATATGTAAGTAAAGCTTGTCAAACGTTCATTTTGTTTAGAAATGAGAATGAGAACTTGTAAAGTTCCTTTTGTGTATGATTATATTATTTGAAAGTTTGAGTGTGATGGACGTGCATTTTTTGTTGTTGATATTACAAATTGTTGCTAGTGTTAGAATAGCATGTTGGAGTTAGAAAAATTGTATTTGATGAATCTTTTGGAGTTGAGATTTCAATGTTAATGGGATGTATGTAGTAGTGAAATAGATATGAAATGGTTTTACACTTAAAGGGTTGGATTTGGGGAGATTATGAGTGATTATGGTGTTAAGAAGGATGTTGGAAGCATTGGAGAGGCATTGGAGGAGTTTGGGGAACCCCAATGTCTTTTTAATGGGCAATAGTTCCGTTAAACGAACCTGCTTGAGTGAAAATGGCTCTCAAGCCAGTCTATGTTCGTTAAAAGGAAATGGATGTTCGTTATACAGACATTCACAGGACAGTTATAGTAAATCACAATTTTGGCTATTTTATAAGCAGAATATCTCCATGAGTGCTTCATAAAAGTTGTAGATTTCAAAGTTTTCTTTCAAAACGTTTAAAAATGACATCAATTCGACATTTGTAGCAAAAGTTATGGCAAATGCGTAAAGATAGGTACAAAGTGATTAAGGACATAAATATGTTGGATTCTTTTGGCCATAACTTCGTCATGCGACCTCCAAATGAGGTGATTCTTGAAGTTATAGATTCCTATCATATCGTTCTACCTTTCCACAAAAATTGATAACCCTTGGTATTGAATCCAAAAGGAGTGATGGAAAGGAAATGAGGGTTCATTGAAATAACCCTACGGGGTATTCCACTCTTGCTTATGACTTCGGATCGATAGTTGGGCTCCGCAAACGGGGCCCAACACAAACTCCCAATCTTTAGTTGTCGAAAATATAGAAAAATGCACCTTTGTAATCATCAAGAGATCCTAGGTTCACCTCCAGTTTTGGGAAAGCTTACAGGCGGCGTTGGGAACTAAGTTGCATTTTAGTACAGCTTCTCATCCACAGACTTATGGACAATTGGAGTGGACAATTTAGACATTGAAGGCAATGCTGAGGGCTTGTGTTATGGATTTTAAATGCTCATGGGATGACCATTTGCTCGTCTTCATTTCCATTTGCCAAATTAAGCCAAAGTTGAGAAAATCGACCTCAAAGATGGAACCAGGACGTCAAAATTTGGCTGAAAAAATATCTTCTAAATTTTCACCACGGGACCGGAACAATATCGTTAGAGCCACTGGAATAGTACTGCAGGATCAGGTAAATAGTAACTTGTGAATAGTGCTCACCGGAATAGTGTCATCAAAACCCACTAGAATAGTGTCGCAGGACTTGTAAATAGTAACTTGTAAATTGTATAGTAAATAGTACCACGGGATCCAGTTACTATTGCTGCATAGTACTATCACCTTGTAAATTTATTAAAACACTTGGGGTACTATTCATCAACTTTGCTGTTTTACATCAACATTTCGAATGGATCATGCCAAAAAATTTGTTGTTATTTTGTCTTCTCGGTGACGTGCTTCTTTTCAAAATATACTTTCATTGAAAACACAGCTCTGATACCACTTGTTGGGCACAGCAGGTGTATTTTGTGAAAAGGAAAAACAAAATGAGCAAAATGGATACAGAATATTTAACGTGGTTCACCCTTAACTTTGAACTTCGTCCACGAACAAAACTCATAATATTTCTTCTACTATTACAAATAGTAGCTATATAGAGATAAAACCAAAATAGTGGCTTACAAGGTGTTTCCTAAACTAAAAATACTAACCTCACTATTTTGTCACTCCCAACCCTTTAGGAATTTTTTTTTTAACTTCAGAACATTATTTTGCTCTGGTTTTGCTCTCTGCTTTTTTATACTTTGGTATGAAGCAAGGAGTGCCTTATATAAGCACTCCACCGCATGAGATGGCTGCAAAGTAGTTGTCTATTTTCATTTATTTCAAATAATGCGGTATGTGGCACCGATTTCGGTACCGCTATTATGGACATGGAGTCCCTTCATATAAGAGGGACCCATATCCAACAGTCTTAAGGCATTGCATTCATGGCTCAAGAAGGAAGCTTAGTTTGTGAACCAAAAGTCATAAAGCATCACAACTGACCAACATATCGCATTTATTGAAAAAACCAAACAAATGGGTTGCGTAAGTCATGACAAAGAAAAAGTGGGCAAAGGTGTTGGGACCCGATCCGGAGACCGGCGCCCCAACCCGAAAACGAAAGCCAAAAAGAAACGAAGCGAATCAAAAGAGGCGGAAAAAATAAAACGATTGATCACAAAGCGAAATGAACGGATCATATATCGAAGTGAATCGAAACCAATCAATAACGAATCGAAAGCCAATTTGGAAGCAAAGCATACAAAGTCAAATAGAATTGGCTCGAAGACAAACCGAATAAACGATCCAATCGAATTGAAACACAAATTTCGACATCCTCACAAATATCTTAGAAAAGCGTCAAAATGGTCGCGTTGGATATCTTAAGACTAAAGCTATACGAATTGATGTAAAAATTTTTCTTTCTTTCTTTCTTTTCCTTTCCTTATTTATCATTATTTTCATCGAATACAAGGCAAAGGCTTCTTCAATTTGGAAATTATAATTTCCACATCCTCAATTTTGTCAACCATCATTTATGAATCAGAAGTATCATTTTAACCAAAACCTTAGTCTTTGCTTTTGTCATAAAAAGTCACACATGCAAACATAATCATACATACATTCTTTACTTAACACAATTTGGCAAGCATAACACTTTGCATTTTAACTAACCCAACCTACAAATGGTTCTAAAACGCACTTCTACAATACCAGCTCAAACAATCCAGTTCATCCATATTCAAATCACAATCAATCTCTACTCAATTTACATATAAAACCATAATGTACAATCCATAGCCATACACAATTCCAATTTCCATAACTCAAGTTCTTATACAAATTCACCATCCAAATACATCATGAACTAAACGCTTACATTACATTAATGGCCTTCCAAACCATGTACAATTTTCCAATGATCAAAATCCAAAGTACACAATGCACAATAATTCTCAATTTCTCAACAACATCTAAACTTAACAATAGTTCAATAAGAACTCATACAAACAAAATCTCTCATTTTCTTTCAACTGATCTTCTTCTCATCACCTGTGGATGGGAATGAAGGGGGGTGAGCTTAAAAAGCCCTTGGGTAACAGGTTTATAATCAATCATAAGCAAAACCGCTCAAAAGTTTACTGCCATAGAAATTTCTTATTGAAAATCCATAAAATGCTCGTTTCTCAAATTTTCGTCATGTATTGAAATCCATAATCCGCAAAACATAAATGTATCAACTTGTTCAAAAATCACAATTTCATAATGCAATACATCATCTCATTAAACACAAATGATTTCATTTCATCATTCAAGAACAACACACAATCCACATCATAACATAACAAGTTAAAATGCTAATGCACACACAATTTGGCTCGAGGGTTCCGTGAACAAAACAGAGAAACCAAAGTTTACTCCGTGAACGAAACGAGTCCATTTTCAGATCTTGTGGGCCACAAACGAGTAGCCGGGATAAAGCTTTGACGTCGACATGCACGTGACTTACGAAACAGTTCCTCTCTCGTCCAAACAAAGCACGTAAACAATGATCAAACTGTTATAGTAGTGCCCTAAAGGCAATCGCCTTTAGCGCGTTTTGTACAAAGTTGTGTACATACTTTATGAATAAATAAAGAAAGGAATATTTCATTAATTTGATGTTCGTTATTTATGAATGGATATTAATCTATAAGCAAATTAATGAAGTCCATGATATATGACATAGCATGAAGGAAATTATGATGTGATCATACTACTGAGATTCCTATCATGTGCAATTATGTCAGTATCTAAATTATTCTTAGTCATAGGATTACTGAAGCTGGACATCGTTAATCCGGAGAGACTAGCACATCTCAAGCTCCTTGATTTGATCAAGCAGTGGATCTCATAAACTGTAAATATGAGATGTTTAGGGTTGAGATGTGAATGCTTAGTAGAGGTAGTAAGTACATTGGATGACCTGCTATGAGATCATCACAAGGATGTCCTATTCTAATGTCAGTGATAATCTCATCATAGCAATGATGCAAATATCCTTAGACTTGAGGTACTCAAGGATATCTTGGATACTGATTCTGTGCTTTGACTCCATTCTTTGTTGCCTTACACGAAGTCGCTCATAGGGTGGTGATTGGAGTGCGACTTGAGGTATTCGAAGGTAATTGAGTAGCCAATAGAGGATTCACTACTTCTGTGATAGCAGAAGATGATACCCATGGCCTCTTGTCAAGGTCATTACTTGGAAATCTCTGGCTGGAGTTCATATGTCATGAAGAGTGTCTTGATGACATATAAAGTAATGAGTCCGTGACAAGAAGCGATATCACTGGACTAGATTTGATGTAGTCGGTCTAGTAAGAGTTGACACTTTGGCCATACTCATAACCAAGTGGGGTATAACATGGTGAAAGGACGAATTGCACAATAATTGTCTATGGAAAGGTTAAGTGATATGGTTAAGTGATGAACATAGGTTCATTCGTCAAACCAATTACTTTACAGTGGGTTGGGGTCATGATGTGTTGCTAGATACCGCTCATGACTTGCTTGGATTAAGTGTTAATCTAAGTGGCCAACATAACCGGGAACCTAATGGGTCACACGCATAAGAGTGACTTGGAGAATTCGTAAAATAGTTTTGGATAGAGATCCATTATTTGGAGAGCAATAGAACTAAATGGATTCCGATGAGATTGGGATATGTCTCGATGAGATCGCGACATCGATATTGTTGAAACAGGTCTTCGATGTTTTTTTCATATCGAGACCCGGTAGGACCGACCCTAGTGTGACTGGACCACTTCAACATTTATATATATATATATATATATCTTATTAATTAATTAAGTAATTATATATATATATATATATATATATATATATATATATATCATCAACGTGGAAGGAAGATGATAAGCCTTATCTTACTTAACTATATATATATATATATATATATAAGGCTAACTTGGAAAGACCACCACCTTAGCATTTAATGTCCTTAAATTGTTAAAGACAAATGGCTTATGGATGTTTTGAAGAGTTGATGGTCGTTGGTTTTAAGAAACCTAAGGTTAAAAAGAAAAGAGTTCATCCAAGCTCTCCATCATCTTCTTCTCCAAGCTTCTTCAAGCTTCTTCTCCTTGAGCTCTCCAAGAATAAGGTAAGAGCTAGTACTCTCTCCCTTATTCTAGCTATTCTCTGGTCAAAGACTTTGCCCCGGTTAGGTTCTCCGACCTCTGCGTGGATACCGTTAGAGACGGTCTCCTTTGGTCGTTATGGTTTGATTTTGTTATATAGACACATAGATCCTGGTTTTCGGGAAGGTCCCGGAACAAAAATTTTTGTTTTTCCGCACCGTGTATATGTGATGTACACACCGGGATTTTCCTACAGTGGTATCAGAGCCACTTGTGTCGTATATAAAGAAGAAAGCATGACTAGGTTGATGCTGCCTATTGCTTGTGACCATTGTGCATGTTAACTATGTTAAATTCGAAATCAGTGTAGCAATCTTGTTTTCGGAATTTTATTGCCCAGATTTTATCATAAGATGTTGCTGAATATGTATGTGGAAGGAAAGAATTTATCAATGTGGTTTGATATGGTTTTCATAATTTATTCCCTAATGTTCTGGTTGCTGTGTTTATGCACATTCCTTGAACAGGCATGTTTATAAATTCGAGAATAAATTGTAGAAATTTTTTTTTCGGATTTTCTTTCACCAACATGTCTCTAAGATGTTTATCAATGTCTATGAGGATGGAAAAATGTTTTCGAGGTGATTTACTATTTATTTGAGAATTTATTGTGTGCTGATGGGAATATTTGTGTTGAGGAAAACAGATTCAGCATTGTCTTGGTTGCTGAGGTTGGTTGAGTTTTTGTTGGAAATAAATCCTGGAAAAATTCATGAAGCATTTTGTGAACATTTTTTAACCTCTTTAATTTTCTCAGAATTTATTGAAATTGTTTCAATGATGTTTTCAATCAAAAGACAGAGCTTGGCAGTTTTGAGAAAGTTGCTGGAACTGTTTTGTTTGGAATGATTGATTGTGTAGTTTTCGGTTCCAATGCGTTGGATCATTTTTAATGTGATTAAAAATATGTTACATTGATGTTGTATGCTTTCCAAACTGATTTTCTTGAAATTGGGTTTCCAAAAATTTTTGGATGTCAAATGTGTCTCATTAGCGTCTCGTTAGTATATTTCCTTGTCTTGATTGTTTTGGCCGTCACCAATTTTGTGACCAGTGCCGAAGTAGTCTTGATAAAGTGTAGACTACCTAGAGATACTTAGGAAGATTATTTGGTATTCTCAAAATTATTTGGAAATCTAAGAGATTAATAGTGTATTAATCCATTTCAAGTTTTTCATGTATAGTATGATTATATATGGTAAGCATGATACAATGAAAGTGTTTCATTGGTACATCAAAGTAATTGGTATTGTGAATTTGAACTGCACGGATTGAGAAATTAGCCGATTAGAGAGCAATTCTACATATAAGTCTACTTACACATGCATAAGTCGACTTGCATTCTCAGATAAGTCGACTTACACATGCATAAGTCGACTTGCTCGTGCACAGTAGTCAGGTAAGTCGACTTATACATGCACAAGTCGACTTGCTTATACACAGTAGTCTAAGTCGACTTACACATGCATAAGTCGACTTGCATTCTCAGGTAAGTCGACTTACATATGCACAAGTCGACTTACACATGCACAGGTGGGATGATGGATGATTATAGGTATAGATTCGATGTGATTGATGAAATGCCCTAAATCATTCCATATAGTCATTGTCACTATAATCCTACTGACTTGGATGAGACGAGTTTGAAATCCCTCACATAATATGAAAATTAACGCTTTCCATTAATATGGGGAGAACGAGTTCTTATAGAGTTGGGTTGTTGGGTAAACCCAAGCTCACTCTATCTGGATATGTTGAACCATGGAAATAAGATTTTCAAATTAATGGGTCGGTTTTCACTAGAAGCGTTGATTTGTTGAGTAAAATCAAGGTTAACGTAGACAGAGGCAAAATTGGGTAGTGTACATCAGATGTACGCGCATCAAGAGTTAATAACCCAATGTGTGTGCATACATCAAGAGTTGATAGCACTAGTCGATAGTTGCATCTATGATGCAATTGGTATGCCCGATACCTACCGATTGACCTAAGGTGGTTTGTTGGGTAAACCCAAGGTCATTCTTAGCAATGTCGGATATCGACCCACTAAGACACTTTGTCATAATGTTTCTTGGATTCGTAGTGAGGGTTATGGATTCTTTGAAATTAGTGGGAGCCATATGTATGTCGTGCAAGTCCTTATGATCATGCATATATTAATATTCTAAAATTCTTTCTCTCTTTCCCTTTAGGTTTATTGAAGATGTCTTCTAGTGTGAATTTGCGCTCACTTATGGAGTCTAATAAATTAACTGGACCCAACTTTCTTGATTGGCTAAGAAATATGAGAATTGTTCTCAGATCTGAGGAGCTGGGCTATGTCCTAGATGTTCCACTTCCTGATCTACCTACTGTTGATGCTTCTGATGAGGATCAGAAAGTATATCGTAAGCATCTCAAAGATAGTGACATGGCTACCTGTATTATGCTCGCTCTATGTCACGAGTTGCGTAGCGGCGTGAGTCTATGGATGCTAATACCATAGTGTTTCATCTTAGAGAGCTTTTTGATGAGCAAGCTCGGTCTGAAAGGTTTGAGACCTCAAGGCTGCTCTTCACGACTAAGATGACTCCGAGGACATCTGCAGTGCAGTATGCACTGAAGATGAATGGGTATATTGAGATATTGGCTGTTGGGACCCAATCCGGGAACCGGATCCCAACTGAAAAACAGAAGCCGAACACGAGCGACAAAATAAAAAGCGAAGCACAATTTGAAGCGGAGGCAAAAATACAAAGCAGCGGAATGAAAGGCAAAACGAAACCAAAGACGAACACGAAAATAGATCGGATAACACGAAACGAAAAATGGAGCAAAATTGAATCACAAAATACGGAAATAGAATAAAGTGAAAGCGGAAGCAAATCGAATAATCAAAACGGAGAGGAATCAAGCAGAACATATCCGACATCCGAGAACAATTATCGAAAAAAAACGATCGCGTTGGAAACCTTGACTATCCAATCCGAAATCCGGTATAAATTTTTTTTTCTTTCTTTCTTTTTCTCATTTCTTACATCTTTAGCCAATCTCATTCAAATCACACAACCAATTTCCACTTTTGGAAAATCATTCTCAATCCAAATCTCAATTCATAACAAACTTTTTATCAATCATATAAGTCCCATAATTTATCATCACACATATCTTAATCTTATTTTTATTCATTTTCAACTTATTTTCTAACAAAAATTCGGCAGCATAACGGCTACTTTTGACCTAACCCAAAACCTGCAAGGGTTCAAAATACACTTCTAAAGTTCCCAAACAAAACATACAATCATCAAAATCAACCAGACCCTCCGTCCGGGATCTCAACAGAAACAAACGCAATCTTGGTTCTAAACACTTCAATCATTCTTATACATAACCATAACTCAACATCATACACAAACTTTGAACCGCAACTCAACATATCAATCCATAATTTACTTACATTAACACAATATACACAATTTCATACTCTCATACATCAAGTCATAATCTTCATACATTCTGAAATACATACTCGAAATACATCATAATAAATAATGATCCCAACAGTTATGGTATCAGAGCCCAGTAGTAGGATCTTAACTGGGCATATAAGATAGATAAGAGTGTGTGAGGATAAGATTGAATTAGTGAGGATGTGCTAAGTGATCGTTTGATTTTGATGACAAGAAGTATGACTAACTTTAGGAATGTGAAATTGATGTGCATGACTTGTCATGACTTAGTTGAAGAATTAAAGTGATTGTTTGTTTTGGGTGTTAAGAATATGATTGATTAGAAACATGTGTTTGTGGAACTTGAGATGTGAATTGCATAATGAATTGGGAGAAATTGATATAGCCTATACTTATGTGAGATGAAAGTATGACTATTTGAAAGTTGACATGATGATAAAAATTAAATGATGATTGAACCATATCAGGGTTCCGTAAGAAATGGACCATTGACTTGTGTCCATATCTGAAGAAATAATGAGTTATAGATATAGTAAGTTGATATGATATGAGTGGTATGAGGTACAAGAAGTGAAGTATTGTGAAGAGATTGAGAGTATGTATGATGATAAAATTAGATTAAAAAAAAGCGATTGATTATGAGGTTTGGAAAGAAATTAGTAAGAAAGTGCTTGATTATCTTTGTTTGCAAAGAAATTGTATGTAAATATGAGTTACTTGGAGTTTAATCAAGTATGAATTTCGAGGACGAAATTCTTTTAAGAGGGGGAGAAATGTGACCCCGATTTTTGAGTGAAAATAAGAAATATTCAAAAATGGATGAGTTGATTGAAATTAAGTTGAAAATCAAGAAATAATAAAAGAAAGTGTGAGAAGATGAAAAATTGTGAAAAGTTTGACTTTTTGGCCTTTGAAAGTTGACTTTTGATTTAGGCAAAATTTGATAAAATTATCTACATGAAACTTGTAGATTATGTTAAGAGCTTTCTGTAGCCATAAAGTTTGCAATTTTTCGATATCGAGAGTGAAAGTTATGAACAGTCAAAGTTTAAGTGTGTTGGGGTTGACTTTTATTATGGCTGAAACTTTGACTGAGAAATTTACTTAATTAGAGGTTGTTTTAGCCTTTAAGTTCTGTATGAAAGTTGAAGGATTTGATTTGATCTTTATTTCGATATAAAGTATGGAATTTTTCGATCAAGAAATAATAAGTTATGATTTTTACAAGTTTATGTTATGGTTTTAGCATGAATATTAGAGGACAGAATCTTTGACCAGAAAATGGACTCCCTTAGGAGTCAAATTGATTTTTATGTCCTTCATGGAAGTTGAAGGTGACTTTCTGATCTTCGCATCGATATAAAATATGACATGATAGGATTTTGGAGTTGAAGGATATGAATTTCCAAATTCCTGTGATTAATTAGGGAATTTTTATTTTGGACAGAAATTTTGATGATAAATTTGATCATCTTAGAGACAGAATTGATTTTTGAATTCTCCATGAAAGTTGTAGAGCTTTCTCCAAGCTTTCCATAGAGACCAAATTTCTCACATTTGGAGTTCGGGATCAAGAGTTATAAATATGGAAAGTTTTGGATTTATTTAGGTTTTAAAAAAAAAGGGGGATTAAGCTTGCACTCGCCCGTCGCACCCAGGTGGGCTCGCTGTATGCGAGCCACTCGCCCTCGCGAGGGAGAGCGCGGGCTCGCCCAGCGGGCGCCAGTGCAACGCCGTTTTCTCCTCCTCGCGCGACGTCATTTCGTTCTTCCTCCGTTGCGCGCGCGCGTTTTCCTCCAAACAGCGTCGTTCCGTTTCCTCTTTACAATGCCGTTTTGCATTTCTTTTTCTCTGCGCGCGCGTCCGTTCCTTCATCCGACGTCGTTTTGCTTCCCGAACGCGCAAAATGTCGCCGTTTTGATTCCCTCCTGATTTTTGCTATTGATTTTCAAATCCGCCCTTATGCAATCTTTTGCTCATATCTTTTCCGTCCGACATCTGATTGAGTTGATTCTTGAAGCGTTGGATTCCTAAGACAATTCTCTACATACTCATAAAAAATTTGTGAATTTTTGAGATTTAATTAAGGATGATTAATTTAATCAAATTGAGTCGGGAAATTTTTCTAACATGGCTCAGTATTTTGAGAAATTCCGGATATGTGGAGATCCGATTGAAGTGATTCTTGAGGAGAAATAAATTTAATACATGGGGCTACAAATCCTAAGAAAAAATAAAATGTCAATTTTGCCCCTAAGACTTCCAATTTTTGAATGGAAGTTCGGATTAGTGTGCAGTTTTTGGGTTAGGAACACCTGAGAGTATTTTGAGCATAACTTTTGATCTGGGAATCGAAATGAGGTGCTTCTTATTTTGAATTAAACTAGAGACATAAGGCTACAATTTTTATGAAGACATCGAGTTTCAATTCTAGGATTAAGAATGTAAATATCTGGATGGAAATAATCGTACATGAAAATGTGTTAGAATATGGATATACCCGTAATGTTTTACGCATAACTTTTGATGTAGTTCTCCGAATTAGATGATTCTTGTGGCATTATGAAATTAAGACATAGAGGAACATTTCTCTAGAAGGAAGTTTTGACAAATTCGTTCAACTTGATAGTGCGAATCAGACCCGCAACTGAGAATAACTTAAAAGCAAGTATTAGGGGCATTTTGGTCTTTTAATCATCATTTAATGACATGGCTTTAAAAATCAAAAGGGCTGTCATTTTTTTTCATGAAGAAGTTGAAAACTTGAGAAAAGAAGAAGAATAAAGAGAAGAGAAGAGAGGAGAAGGTCGGCTATGGAGAAAAGATGAGAGAGAAAGCTAAGTTTCAATTTTTCTACTTGATTCTTAGGGATTTTGAGGTTGTACCAAGAGAGAAAAAGATGGAGGAGCACAAGAGCTTCCTTCCAAGCCAAGAAAAGTTGGATTTCAGTGAAGAATGACGTAAGGTCAAAAATTTAATGTGTGATTTTTGATGAATTTTCGGTTTAGAATTGTGGAAAAGGACATGGTTTAGGTTGTGTTTAATTTTGGATGGAAAATTAATTAAGGTTTAGGCTTAATTTTGTGTTAGAGGATTTTGTGAAATTTTGGTGTAAAATTATAGATGAGAATATGGGTTTGTGAAATATGAAATTAATTTTGAAGAAATTGTGATTTATGATATGGAAATTGTGTAAATTGGTTTAGGCCAATTTTGAGATTTAGGGATTTTTGAAATTGGTGATTTAAATATCTTGAAATTAGTATGAATTGATGAATTATGACATCAATTTTGAAAATTAAGTTATTAATGAGATTGAATTTGAATGAATTGGTTTAGGTAAAATTTTGAATTTGGGGATTTTAGAAATTCCGGTTTTAGAAAGCTTGGAAAAGTGATGAATTTGGGTTTCCTAGTTAATTTTGAAGATTATGATTTTTTTATGATGTTGAATTTGGATATGTATGGCTTAGGTTATTTTAAATTGGAAGGAAGAAAGAAGAAGTAGTCAATTTGGAGCATGGAACAAGTTTTTGGCAATAATTCGAGGTGGGTAGCATATTTATATTTTGATTTGTAAGCTATACAAGCAATTTTGAAAAATTAAAGAAAGCAATTTTGAAAAATTTATTGAAAGCAAAAATTGGATTTTTGATAAATAATGGTTTTTTGTAAATGTTTGAAAACAATGTTGAATAATGTTTGAAAATATGATTTCTGAATGATTTATGAGAAATTAGTACAAGTTTAAATTCATTTGTTATAAATACATTGTTGAATTATGCCCATTGTTGAAAACATTGAATAAATGATTTGATTGTTGAAATTAGTATTTGAATGATGAATTGATTGAATTGTATGCATTATGTGTGAAAATTAAGATTTTTAAAAGGCCTTCGAGCAATTCGAATTTTCACTTTCGCTTATGTGTTATGTGGGTTTGGTCAGGTCCTTGTGAGTCAGTGCACTGTCTCTATTCGTTTATAGCCTTTTCCAGGCTACCCGCTAGTGGCACGGAGCTCCGATTTCGAACTCCCTTCACGGCTACACTGGACCGCTATGTGGAAAAGTGTAGTACGTT
Organism: Erythroxylum novogranatense; assembly: GCA_029891385.1. NCBI lineage: Eukaryota > Viridiplantae > Streptophyta > Magnoliopsida > Malpighiales > Erythroxylaceae > Erythroxylum > Erythroxylum novogranatense. The sequence continues at coordinate 12,077,207 of CM057225.1, read as the reverse complement.
ACATCCCATTTGCCGGGGACATTATCTTGGGAATGTGTAGTACGTTCGCTTCGGACGAACAGGACCATTTTGATATATTACGTGTTTTGATTTGTTTCGTGTCTTTGCATTCATGTTTGAAATTGAGAAAAAAAATGGGATTTATATGAAAAGTTTGAAAATTGAAAGGTTTGAGGAAACCGTTTGAAAGGTTACAAAGTTTGAAAAATTAGCCCTTTTGGCAAAAAGTTTATGAAAAATATTTTTTGCTTATTTTTCAATTTATAAATATATTATCCACGAGCTATTTCAGCTCACCCCCCTTTCATCCCCATCTCTAGGTTTTCAAGCAGGAGATCGGATGAAAGAAAGATCAGTCATCTGTCTAATTTATGTCTCGTTTGTAATTCGTATTCTTTGGATTTGAGTATTTGGTTTGCAAATGGCTTGAAACGCCATTAAGGATTTGTAAGCACCTAATTGGTGATATGTATGAATTAATGAAATTGTATCAAGATTTGATTTATGGATTTAGATTTGTGTATGGTTTATGGATTTGTTTATGAAGAATGTAAGAGATTGTATTGGATAATGAGATTGTTTGGGTTGACTGTTTGAGAACTATGGAAGTGTTTAGAAATAGGTTTGCGTTTGCCTATGCTGAGATCCCGAACGGAGGGTCCAGTTGATTTTGATAATTGTATGATTGATTGGAAATTTAGAAGTGTGTTTTGAAACACTTTGCAGGTTTGGGTTTGGTCACGTCTGTAGTTATCTTGTGAAATTTTAGTAAAAATTAATATAAAAATGAGTTTTGGGATTTATATGAATGTATAAGAAAGTGTGTATAAATTGAGAATTTGTTTAAGGATAATTTCCAAGACAAGGGAAACTGTAGGGATTTGCATAAGTTTGAATAAATATGAGTACAAGAAAAAGAAAAAAAAATTTATACCGGATTTCAGATCGTTTTAGTCTAGGTCTCCAACGCGATCGTTTGTTCTCTAGGATTTGTTTTTGGATGTCGGACAGCTTTGTGTCACTTTTGCATGCGATTCTACTTTTGTTTTCTGTTTCGCTATGTAATTCGATAAGTATTCCGCTTTGCTTCCGCTTTCGCTTTGTTTGTCATTATCGAATTCAATTTATCCAATTTGAATTCGCCTCGTTTTTCGTATCCATTTTTGCCTTTCTGGTTGGGATCCGGTTTCCGGATCGGGTCCCAACATTGGCCATCTTAGGTTTTGTTATGGATTATGAATTAAGTGTTGACTTAATTTTAGTTAGATTGTCTGATAGTTATTCACAGTTTGTGTTAAACTATCAGATGAACCAAATATCCACGACAATTCCTGAGTTGATCAATTTGTTCAAGACAGCAGAGCAATCTATCAAGAAGGATAGCAAACCAGTGCTTGTGGTGGACTCTTCTTCTTCTGGTTCAAAGAAAAAGAACCTAAAGAAGAAAAAGTCTAAGAAACCAAAAGGAAGTGCAGCAAAAAAAAAACCAAAGAAACTGCGCTAAAAGGAACTTGCTTCCATTGTGGCAAGATTGGTCACTTGAGGCGAAACTGTAAAGTCTATCTGGAATCCTTAAAGCAGAAGAAGGCATCAAATGCCTCGGCTCCTTCAGGTATGTTTGTTATTGAGGTTAATACTGTTTCTGATCATAACATATGGGTATTAGATACTAGTTGTGGCTCATACATATGCAATGATATCACGAGGTCTCGGGGACGATGAGCGGCTCGTGAAGGAGAACTAGACTGCGTGTAGGAAATGGAGCAAGAGTTCTTTGCATTAGCCGTAGGCACTTATTTTTGTCACTCCTAGTGGGCTTGTAATTAAACTGGATGAATGTTATTTTGTACTTGTTTTAACAAAGAACATATTATACATTTCTTGTTTAAATAGATTTGGTTTCCATTTGACTTTTAGTAGCAATGGTTGTTCTATTAGTTTGAATGGAATGCTTTATGGTACTGGTACATTATGCAATGGAATTTACATATTAGATATGTCACATCCAATTATGAATGTCAATGACACTAAAAGGCGAAGCGAGATAATTTAAAATCAACTTACTTATGGCATTATCGCTTGGCCATATAAATGAGAGATCATAGCTAAGCTCCATAAGAGTGGTAGTTTAGGGTCATTTGATTATGAATCATATGACACATGTGAATCTTGTTTATTGGGCAAGATGACTAAGTTACCCTTTAAGGAAAGGGTGAGCGAGCGATCGGAGTATTAGACCTAATACATTCAGATGTATGTGGTCCGATGTCCATCCATGCTAGAAGTGGTTGTCTTTACTTCATTACCTTTATCGATGATTATTCTCGATATGGGTAACTGTATCTGATGAGATACAAATCTGAAGCATTTGAAAAGTTCAAACAATTCAGAAATGAAGTAGAAAACCAACTTGGGAAATGTATCAAGACATTACGATCCGATCGTGGTGGGGAATACTTAGACCAACAGTTTTTAGATTATCTCAGAGATAATGGGATTTTATCTCAATGGACTCCACCTTGTTAGAGTAGTGCCCTAAAGGCAATCCCCTTTAACGCTTTTTGTTCATAGTCATGTATAGACTTTATGAATAAATAAAGAAAGGCATGTTTCATTTATTTGATGTTCTTTATAAATTGATATTGATCTTTAATCAAATTAATGAAGTCCATGATATATGACATAACATGAAGGAAATTATGATGTGATCATAATCCTGAGATTCCTATCATGTGCAATTATGTCGGTATCTAAATTTTCCTAGTCATAGGATTAATGAGATGGACATCATTAATCCGGACGATTAACATATGTCATACTCCTTGATTGGATCAGCGGTGGATCTCGAAGCTGTAAATATGAGATATTTAGAGTTGACATATGGATGCTTACTAGTGGTAGTAAGTTCATTGGATGACTCGCCATGAGATCATCACATGGATTTAATGTCGGTGATAATCTCATCATAGAATGGTGCAAGTATCCTTAGACTTGAGGTACTTAAGGATATCTTGAATCTTGATCTGTACTTTGACTCCATTCCTTGTGGCCTTCGGAGGTTACTCATAGGATGGTGCTTGGAGTGCGATTTGAGGTATTCAAGGTAATTGAGTAGCCAATAAAGTTCATCACTTACGTGAGAATGAAGAGATACCACGCCTCTTGTCGGGATCATTACTTTAAGTCTACGGCGAGCATGATTATGTCATGAAGAGTGTCTTCATGGACATATAAAGTAATGAGTCCTCGACGAACCGATTTCACTTGGGCTAGACTCGGTGCGGTAAGAGTTGACATATTGGCCATACTCATAACCAAGTGAGGTATAGGATGATGAAAGGACGAATTGCGATGAATTGTCATGGAAGGGTTCGTGATCGGTTCGTGATGAATTCATCAAACCGATTACTTTCCGGTCAATTCGGGGTCATGATGTGTTGCTAGATACCGCTCATGACTTGCTCGGATTAATTGTTAATCTAAGTGGCCAACATAACCGGAACCTAAAGGGTCACACGATAAGAGTGACTCGAGAGAATCATAAAATAGTAATTGGACGAGTTCCATTATGGAGAGCATTAGGATGAAATGGATCCCAATGGGATTGGGATATGTCCGATGTGATCGCGACATCAATATTGCTAAGAAAGGTTTAGAATTTGTTTCAAAGATCGGGGCGATGGCCGTAGAGGACCAACCCAGTTGATGGACCTCTTAGTAATTATATATATGTTAATTAATTAAGTAATTAATTAATGAATATTATATATATAAGCCCATGTGCGTGGAATGAGGAGGAGAGGTTAAGAGTTTGACTTTTCAAACTTGTTATTTTAATCATTTAATGGATTAATGGTTAAAATGACTTACGTATCTAACCTTATGGAGGCTTTTAATTAGTTAAAAGAACATAAGGAGGCTTTAGTTCATGTGGGTATCGACGGCAGCTAGTGTAGGAAAATCCCGGAGGTACATCATATGTACAGCAGCGGAAAACAAAATTTTTGTTCCGGGACCTTCCGAACCAGGATCCAGTATCCGATGAAGACATAAACCTAAATAGCCAAAGAGACTATCTCTAAAGGTATCCACGCAGAGATCGAGAAAACCTAACCGAGTCAAACCCTTTGACCCGGGAATAGCTAGAACAGATTAAGAGCTGCTAGACCCTACCTCTGTCTGGAGAGCTTGAGGAGGCGTTGGAACTTTGTGCTTGGAGAAGAAGAGAAGTGATGATGCTTGAAGAAGAAGACATGAAAACCATTTTCAAAGGAAACTTAACTCTTAAGCTTCCATTTCTTCTTTCCTCTTGGCACCACTGTCGACTATCACACACACACACAAGCCATCTTATATATCTTTTAACCATTAAAGAACTTGAATAAGATTAGGCCATGTGTATGGCTTAATAGCCATTCATTTATTAATGAATAAAGAAAGCATGCTTTGACTTTTCAAAGCCAATCTCATCTCTTATCCCATTCCAACGTACACAACTTATAAAATTCATAATTAATTAATTAATTTACTTAATTAATTAATTAGAATATAATTGCTAAGGTCGATCCCAATGGGGGCGGTCCTACTGCTCTATCGGCCCCGATCTTTCAAAGCGACTCTAAACCTTTCTTAGCAATATTAATGTCGCGATCTCATCGGGACATATCCCAATCTCATTGGGATCCATTTAATCTAATGCTCTCCATAATTGGAACTCGTCCAATTACTATTTCTGATTTTCGAAACACTCTTAAGCGTGTGACCCTTTAGGCTCCGGTTATGTTGGCCACTTAGATTAACAATTAATCTGAGCAAGTCATGAGCGGTATCTAGAACACATCATGATCCCCAATTGATCGGAAAGTAATCGGTTTGATGTATTCATCACGAACCGGATCACGAACCCTTTCATGTACAATTACGTGCAATTCGTCCTTTCACCATCCTATACCCCACTTGGTTATGAGTATGGTCAAGTGTCAACTCTCACTAGACCGAGTCTAGCCCAGTGATAACAGATCTCGCCCTAGGACTCATTACTCTATATGTCCATGAAGACACTCTTCATGACATATTCACTCGCCGAGATTTACGAGTAATGATCTGACGAAGAGGCTATGGGTATCTCTTACGCTAATCCGAAGTGGTGAATCCTTTATTGGCTACTCAATTACCTTCAATACCTCAAGTCGCACCCAAGCACCACCCTATGAGTTACCTCGGAAGGCAACAAGGAATGGAGTCAAAGCACGTGATTAGTATCAAGATATCCTTGAGTACCTCAAGTCCAAGGATACTTGCACCATTGCTATGATGAGATTATCAACGACACTAGATAAGATATCCATGTGATGATCTCATGGCAGGTCATCTAATGAACTTACTACCACTAGTAAGCATCCACATGTCAATTCTAAATATCTCATATTTACAGTTTCGAGATCCACCGCTGATCCAATCAGGAATATGACATGTGTTAGTCTATCCGGATTAATGATGTCCATCTCATTAATCCTATGACTAGGAGAATTTAGATATCTTGACATAATTGCACATGATAGGAATCTCGAGTATGATCACATCATAATTTCCTTCATGCTATGTCATATATCATGGACTTCATTAATGATTAAAGATCCAATCAATTCATAAACAATGTTCATGAACATCAAATTAATGAATTATGCCTTTTCTTTATTTATTCATTCACCGCGCACGATCGTGAATAAAAGCAGCTAAAGGGATTGCCTTTAGGGCACAAATAAACAATGCTGATCCTTGAATAAGTCGACTTATGCAATGTACAAGTCGACTTATCGGTACTTTTCAAGAACAAGTCGACTTATCAAGGTGTACAAGTCGACTTGTACTTACTAAATCTCCCACTTGACCTAAAGCCAATCGCCTTAGTATCTAATACCATAAGCGCGTCCATGAGAATCACAATTCTCTGTGACAATGGCTTTGTCAGCGTAGCAACAACACTTTGCTCTGGGAAATTTTCTATCGGGATATCATCTCGACTAATGATCTCCGAATCGGCGTAAAATCTGAGTTCGGATCGTCGATGAGACCTTGGTTCCTTTGCTGCAAGACTAGCCCCATTGTATCACAATACAATCCTATGGGCCCACCACATTAGGGACTAGATCAAGTTCGATAATGAACTTTTGATCCAAACCTTCCTTTGCACATCTCATGCGACAGGTACTCTGCCTCGGTTGTTGAATCAGCAGTCCTCTCTTGTTTGGAACTCTTTCCAACTGACCGCCACGCTATTCAGTGTGAATGTATATAACTTGATTGTGATTCAGAATCATCCTTATCGGATTAGATACTGGCATCTGAATGCCTGCTCATATGGAGATTTCCATCTCCAAACATCAAGAAAACATCCTTAGTGCTTCGCAAGTACTTGAGGATATTCTTGTGATCACTAGTGACCCTCACCAGATCCGATTGGTATCTGCTCGTAACACTTAGAGCATACGATACATCGGGCCTCGTACATAGCATCGTTTCATGCTAAACCTCTTTAGCATCTCATCTATGTACGATGCTTGTGAAAGACCAAGCAACATTTGGATTTATCTCTATAAATCTATATCCCAAGGATATAAGTTGCTTCACCAAGGTCTTTCATGGCAAATGTTTGGACAACCAAATTTTAACTGATTGCAGCATAGAGACATCGTTTCCTAGTAACAGTATGTCATCTACATACAACACAAGGAATACGATTGCAGTCCCATTAACCTTCTTGTGCACACAATGATCATCCGAATTTTGTGAGAAATCAAACTCTTTGATTAACTCATCTAAACGGATAATCCAACTCCTGGAAGCTTGCTTCAATCCAAACATGGATTTCTGAAGCTTGCATACGTTTTCGCCATCGATGGAAGTGAAGCCCTCAGGTTGTGTCATACATATCCTCGGGTAGATTTTCTCTCAGGAAAGCTATCTTCACATCCATTTTCCATATCTCATAATCATAATGAGCGGCAATGGCTAGGAGTATCCTAATGGATTTAAGCATTGCTACGGGGCTGAAGGTTTCGTCATAGTCAACTCCTTGTCTGTGACGAAATCCTTTAACCAGAAGCATTGCTTTATAGGTAATCAAATTACCATCCATGTTGGTTTTCTTCTTGAAAACCCCTTTGCACCCTGTGGGTTTTATCCCTTCAGGTGTAACAACCAAAGTCCATACTTGGTTTATGTACATGGAATCCATTTCAGATTTCTGGCTTAAAGCCATTTCTCAGACTCTGAACTTTTCAGAACCTCTTCATAGGTAGCAGGCTCATCATCTCATATGAGCAATACGTCATTCTGTTCACTTACGAGAAATTCATATTTCAGAACATAGCGTATCCTCGTGACCTCTGAAATTCTTGTGTAGTAGAAGGTTGAGCTGTTACCTCATCTATATGAGTGGCAGTTTCAAGTTCAGCGATTGATTCAGTGTTTGTTCGAGCATCTTGAACTTCTAAGTTCAACTTTGCTCCCATTGTCTTATTGTAAAAGAAACTATTTCTTTAAAAAACAGCATGCTTGAAACAAACAACTTTTGTTCCTCGGAAGGTAGAATTGATATTCCACGAACAAACACTTGTCAGCTTTGCATCAAGCTAATCTGACTGTGTCCGCTTCACATAAGCAGGACAACCCCAAACTTTCAAATGAGAAAGATAAGGTTTTCAGTTAGTCCATATCTCCATATGGAGTAACATCAACTGTCTTTGATGGAACTCTGTTTAACAAGTAAACAGTTGTCTCAAGCGCATATTCCCAAAACTGTGCAAAACCTATCATCAATCGCACCATGTCTAACAAGGTTCGATTTCTCCTTTCAGCCACACCTTGTGCTGCGGCGTGTAAGGTGGAGTGTACTGAGATAAAATCTCATGATCTCTGAGATAATCCAAAACTGTTGGTCTAAGTATTTTCCACCACGATCAAATCGTAATGTATTCATACTTTTACCAAGTTAGTTTTCTACTTCATTTCTGAATTATTTGAACTATTCAAATACTTCAGATTTGTATCTCATCAAATACAGATACCTATATCGTGAATAATCACCGATAAAATTAATGAAGTAAAAACAACCACTTCTGGCATGGATGGACATCGGACCACATACATCCGAATGTATTAGGTCTAAAATTCCATTCACTCGTTCACCCTTTCCTTTAAAGGATAACTTAGTCATCTTGCCTAATAAACAAGATTCGCATGTGTCATATGATTCATAATCAAATGACCCTAAACATCCACTCTTATGGAGCTTAGCGATCGTGTCTCATTTATATGGGCCGTCGACAATGCCATAAGTAAGTTGATTTTAAATTATCTCGATTATGTCTTTTCGCGTCATTGACATTCATAACTGGATATGACATATCTAATATGTCAATTCCATTGCATAATGTACCAGTACCATAGAGCTTTCCATTGCAACTAATATAGCAACCATTGCTACTAAAAGTCCAATGGAAACTAGCTCTAATTAAACATAAAACATACAATATGTTCTTTGTTTAACACAGGTATAAAATGTCAATCATCCAATTTGAATATAAGCTCACCAGGGAGTGACAAGACATAAGTGCTTACGGCTAATGTAGCAACTCTTGCTCCATTACCTGCACAAAGGTCTAGTTTACTTTTATGAGCTTTCTACTGTCCCTGAGGCCCTGCATAACATTTCATATGTATGAGCCACATCCGGTATCAAATACCGATATGTTTGGATCAGGAATAGTATTAACCTCAATGACAAACATATTTGAAGAAGTAGAGGCATCTGATGCCTTTTTCTGCTTCAAGGACTCCAGATAGATTTTACAGTTTCGTCTCTAGTGGCTAGACTTGCCACAATGAAAGCAAAATCCTTTTGGGGAAGAATCTTTGGTCTTCTTCTTGTTGGCACTTCCCTTTGGTTTCTATGCCTTTTCTTCTTTGATCTAGAAGAAGAAGCATCCACCATTAGCCACTTGCTATATCTCTTGATAGCACCTCATTGTCATCGTGAGTGATTGATCACTCGGTATTGTTGTGGATATTTGGTTTATCCGATAGTTTATCACAAATTGTGAATAACCATCAGACAATCCAACCAGAATTAAGTCTCTACTTAACTCATAATCCATTACAAATCCTAAGACGGCCAATCTCTCAATATAGCCATTCATCTTGGGATATCTTGCATGCGATTGTCCCTGGAGCCATCTTTGTGATGAAGAGAAGCCTTGAGGTCTTGAACCTTTCAGACCGAGCTCACTCATCAAACAGCTCCCTAAGATGAGATACTATAACGTGAGCATCCATGGACTCGTGCTGCTTCTGCAGCTCTGGTGACATCGAGGCAAATAGCCATGTCCCCGTCCATTAGATGCTTACGATATGCCTTCTGATCATCATCAGAAGCATTGACAGCAGGTGCATCTGGAAGTGGAACATCTAGGACGTATCCCAGTTCCTCAGATCTGAGAACAATTCTCAGATTCCTTAGCCAATCAAGAAAATTCAGTCCAGAATAGAGAGCGAAAATTCACACTGAAAGACTTCTTCAATCAACCTAAACGCGATAAAGAGAAGGAATGATAGAATAGAAATGCCTGCATGATCATAAGGACTTGCATGATATGCATATGGCTCCCACTAGTTTTCTAGAATCCATAACCCTTTTTACGAATCTAGAGAAACAAAGTGACATAATGTCCTAGTGGGTCGATATCCGACATTGCTAAGAGTGACCTTGAGTTTGCTCATGTAACATCCCACCCCCTCCTGGAAGGGTAAAATAGTAAAATTGGCATAGGATGAGACTAATAAGGAATAATTATTACTGTTCATGCATAATAGGATTGATACAGTATCAATCGTGTACATGGAATTCTGATAAATGCATTCATGACATTCACAGTAATTGGGCCTAACGGTATTTTATTGTGATTAACGTGGTTATGGGATTTGAAAAATTGTTCGAAAGCGCTATTAAGCGTTTTACATTTTAGAGATTTTTAGAATTTTCTGGAATTTTCGGAGAAAATTCGGACCGCTAAAATCATGAATGGCAGCCTAAACGTGTTTTGGGGTAGAAAAGGTGATTTTCGTGATTGAAAAATTATTTGGAGTGCACTGTTACATGTTTTACAATTTTAGGGAATTTCATTAATTCTCGGAAAAATAATTAGGAAATTCTCGGATAGGATAAATCGCCAATAAAGTAAAATTCGTTCTCGATAACAAAAATCGCTACCCACCTGTGCTTGTACTATTGGGTATGTTATTTTGGGACTGAAAGTAGGGCCATTGGAGTGAAATGGAATAAAATTTTGGACTGAATTAAATAAATATACTTTGAATTTTCTTATAATAATAAACCAATCATTTGTTGCCATTTAAAAGGCATCATTTAATGCCTCTCTTCTTTGCTTTCGGACGTGTATGGTTATTAAACAAGGAAAGGAAATGGATTGTTTTAAAAGGCAACAATGAGTGCTTCTCTCCATGTTCTGAGATATGTGTTGTTTCAAAGGAAAGGAGAAATTGTTTTTAAGGCTTTTGGTTATTAACATCCGAAACTTCACTCTTCTTTACAAAGTCCATCGATTTTTGCACTCTTCTTTCTACTTTCTCCACATCTTCAAGCTATCTCTTATTCCATCAAAGCTTAAAGATGAGTTTTGTGCATGCTTGAGAAGGAAAGGTTTGGTGTGGAAGTTAGAAGTTAGAAGTGGTTATTGAAGGTTTGAAGGAGGTTTTGATTTGGTAAGTTTTCCTTAAGTTTTGATCTTTAAATGCATTTTACATGGAAATAAATGTCATGATAGTATGGGGGTAGTTAATATAAGGATTTAAAGCATGTATAAGGTTCATGTAGACATTAAAGTGTTGATTATTATGATTTAAAGTAAGGGGCATAAAGCTAAGTGATGACTGAATTGAAAGTAATGATATGGTTTGATTTTGAATTGATTATGGATAATTAATTGAGTATCTGAATTGAGGAATTTAATGCGGTAAATTGTTCAGTATTAACCCTAGTATATGTGTGACTGGAGTAAGATTTAATTTGTATTTATTGTGATGTTTAATGATGTGAAAAAGGTATTGGGAGTGGTTGAACTAAGGTTAACCTTAAATCTGGAAAGTTGGAATTTTAATTGATGTTACTGTTTTATTCATACCTTATTGTGTAGAAATGCAAATGAGGTAAGGTTAGTGGCCACTGAAACTTTGGGATGTTGGCTTTAATTTAGTGTGAAATAGGTGTTGTTGAATTTCAATGATAGAAGGGTGAAATTTTGCATGGAACGTTACTGTTCCATTGCCTATGAACAGTAACCGCAACCATGACATCTGAGTTTTGTTGATTTTTATGAATTAATTGAGATGGAATTAGGGAGAATGGTCTTCATGGAAGTTGTAGCATATTTGATTATATTTCCATTTCTACTGATATTGTTATTTTTAGAATTATATATTGGGAGATATGAATTGATTACTAATGACTGGTTTTGAGCATTTTGGATGAAACCTAGCTTAAGTGTGATTTTGTGAGTTTACTGATTAGAGGCAATTTTAACATTTTAAGTGGACTGAACTGGTGTGAGTGAGCTTCTGAAAAGTTGTAGAGGAAAAGATTACCTTGAAAATGACATATGGTTTGTAATTTTTAGAAGTCAGAATTGGGAGTTATGATTTTTCAAAAAAACTGACCCTACATTAGGTTATGAATGGCTGATCATAACAGACACTTCCATAACAGTTTTGAAATTTTTAGAGATTGAATTGGATGTTGAGTGCTTCATGACAATTTAAGTTTGAGATGTGATCTTTTCAGGGATATAAAGTTCTGAATTTACTGACTTGTATATAGGGAGTTATGCTTGTTGTAATGTTACAGCCCATATGGAAGGATTTCAGGGACAGTGACATTGAATGAATTAATTGACTGGTTTAGAAATAGAATTTGATTCTGGGTTGTTCATGAAAGTTGTAAAGGACATTGTGAACTTATTGACCATATGTTTGTGGTAATTTATTACTGAAGAATCAGTGAGTTATGAAATTGTAATTGTACTGCCCTGTGTTGATGGAAATTGAGTAGGCAGAAGGTTGGATGGATTATTTGACACCCTTAGGGTTGGAATTGATTTTTATGGCCTTCTTGAGAATTGTAGAGCTTTTCATAAGCTTTCCAATGAGGTATAGTGGGTATTTTTCTGATTTGTGTGCCAAAAGTTAGAGTAGTTGAAAAGTAGGATTGAAATCTGGAAAAAGGAAAAGGGCAAGGCAGGAGGTGACTCGCCGTCTCATGAGTGGCGACATCTCGCCTCGCGAGGCGAGATATCGGGCGATCGCGAGGCGACGCCGCCCTCGATTTGAACGAGGTGATTCAGCCTCGAGCGGCGTCTCGCCCCATGAGGCAGGCGTATGAATATATATATATATATATTACTGTTTTTGAATTTTTATTTGGCATTAATTGATCCAATTGTTCTTTTGTCAATTTCTTTCCCGTCCGACGTCCGATTGACCTGATTCCAGAGGCATCGGATTCGTTGAATATTTAATTTCATATTATGAGAAAGCGGAAATTTTAGGCGGAATTTGGCGTAGCCCCTATCGAGGAACTTGTAAACCTTTGTTTTATTTAATTGGGGACCTATAGAGGTCCGAATTGCGCACCGTCGGCGCCTATGGATTTCTAATTTTCATAGAATTTTATTATGGGAAAATATTGAATTAGGACCGGAATTCATGAACATGCATATCTCATCATCATGAGCACAAATTTCATATTTAGTGACTCGTACTTTTCGATTCATATAGAGGTCCAATTGGGCGTCGATTGACCGACGTCCGAGAGGTTTTCCGGCATTAGCTCGGAAGCAATAGGTGAGTAACCTAGATGGTTTCTCAATTTTATGTGTTTAATATTTGCGATTATGCCATGTGGAGATAATGGATGGGTATATGTGTGTTTGGTCTTGATTGATTTCGGACCATAGGTGTCTGAAATATATGGAATGGGATATCGGAGTGATATTTGTGTGTGACTGTTTGTGAATGTTTACATGGGAGATCTCGGACCAAAGGTTCGAGGGAATGGGGAAATTGATATTGAAGTGTTAATTGTCTGTTTCATTTCGATACATTGGATGGGATTGTAAATGCGATATGGTATGATGCAATAAATTGGAAAAATATATGATTGAAATACCGGACCGAAGGTCCGAAGAAATAGGAAATGGCATTGAATGTAAGTGATAGCAATAACTGTAAATGGAAATTGGAACATATGCATTCATACATAAGGACATGATCAGATAAAGGCAGTTGTGACCGGAGCAGCCACCGGATCAGGGCATATCACGCCCAACGTATGTGAGAGCTTTCACCAACGCACAGACCTCGGGTCCAACGTATTGAGCCTCGGGCTCGATGTATCGAGGCTTCAAGCCCGATGTTTGAGCCACGGCTCAACGCAATGTGCCCGCATTGGGGCGAGCCAGCGCACAGTCACAATAACATAATGAAAATGGAAAGGGTCTCATGTGCATTGCATATATGGTATGATTAAGCGTGGATTGTATGATAGGCGATTCGCCTTACATTTGTGAAATGTGATTATGCGTATTATTTGGTATTACTTTTGTAAATCGTGATCGTATGTGATAATTGGTAAAGTGTTTGAACATGCATGAATTGAGTGAACCATCGATGATGGTTTCTCTTTGAGTTCATAAAACTCACCCAAAATTTGCATCTATTTTCAGGTCTGAAGAATACCGGTTGACACGGGAGTATATCTATCAGAGGCAGTAAAGGTTAGAGGTTGGGATCGGTTAGGTATCGCATTAGTGTTTTAGTAAATTGTATTCGCAATCTTTGTATAACAAGGCTTTATATTTTATTGAGCCATTGTGGTATTAATGTTTCTTGCATTAACTTATTGTAATTATTCTTGGATGACCGTAATAAGCGAAAGGGTTTATCTTGAATACGGATTTTATTTACTTCTTGTGTTTGCCGTGTGAGCGTGGAGTTAATGGCTCCAAAAGAAAAAAAGTGTATCTGCATTTTAAATCGACTAATGTAGTACGCCACTCTCGTGGGACACGGACTCGGATATCACCAACGATATCGGGTTGGGTCTTACGGTGTGGGTGTTACATTTAGGTGGTATCGAGCCCGATGATGCGTAATGTATCCGGGAACGATTTGGAACATAAGTTTCATGCATTTGAGTCGCGTCGTTGCAGCATCGTGGTAAGCGATCCCTAGTCGAGTCGCGAGGATAAAGCCTAAGGTGCATAAGTGTCAAGTGATTAAGTGAGAGAAGAGTGAGGCTGGATTAGAGTGAAAATCCTAAAGGGATAATCAATTAGGAAAGGATAAAGGAAAAAATGGATAAGAAGGTTGATGTTGTCTTGGGTTAGAAACCCTCATATGTGATAACAGAATGACTGTGTTGGCCTTGACTAATTAAGAATTTCCAAATTAAATTGAATGCAAGATGTTGAGAACTTGGAGAGGTCCATTAGAGATATGGGAAGCATATTGGTTATAGTAGATCTAAGTGAGATTAAATGCCCGGGATGGTTAGGTAATTACAGTTCTGACTGTATATGTCATGAAAGGGGAAATATAGGAATTGAGTAAAATGTAGATGATCCAATCGGGCATATTTTGATTCACTGTATTTGAGTTAGAGATCAGTAGATATTATAGGCGAAAGATAATAGCGAAATGGAAAGAAGCTCAATAGAGTACTGTAATGGTTTATTGAGAACTGAAAGAATGTAAAAGTGTACAGATAGACTGAAATGAATTCGGAAAATGGTTATGAACTAGACCGCATATGTTTGAGACTGAAATTGTTAGGTGATTAGGGTGCTTCGAGGTTGGAAATTCGTATGATAAAATCGTAAAGAAAAAAAAACACGTATGATGATTTCTACCGATGGTGTATCGGAAATTCGAATTAGGTGTATATGGACACGAAAATGGTAAATGGATAGGTATATAGATAGAGATAAAATGGAGTAGTATCAACGATTTTGTCGGGTATTGGAGACTGTGAACACCCGATCATAGACTGTTTGAGGAAAATAGAAGATAAGTAGCAGAAAACGGAATGAAAAATAAGAATAATGATCATAAGCTGATAAGTCAAATTGATATGACCTTACAAGGTCAAGTTGCATGTAACGGATATGGGAATGAGACATACAGTTTAATGATACGGGGAGGATGAAATAAAGATCTTGAAAAGAATGAAACCACAATAGTGGTGTATGAAAAGAGTTATTGCATTTAAATCGATTTACTGTTAAGGATATCTATTGACGATAATGTTGATTGTGACTAATGAAATGTATGTGATGATATATGGAAATCATAGAGGAAATGAGCGGTAAATGTTTAGAGTGATTATAAGTGTGAAGTTCTTAAGAGGTTAAAGTAAGACAAAAGTGGACTGAGTGTACCTGTATGAGAGGAATTGAAAAGTGATTCTGGTATAGATTACAGAACAAGTGGTAAAGAAAGTGTTTAAGTGACTATCACAAGGAACCTTCGCGAAAGAAATGTTCTGATATGTTCAATGATGGCATAAAAGTGTTCTGATTGAGATTATCGTCTGATGAAGAATGATTGAAAAACAGTTAGGAATAATAATTGGTGGATGAGACTTTCGTGAACTAAATTAAAAGTGAAATTGGGTCATAGCTCTTACTGCTGAGGTTATCTGCACTGTATGTACAGAAATGTAAAGAATTCCATATGAGTGAGATTTTAATTTGAGGTGATTCTATTGCAATGTGAAGTGAATCGATCTCCAGTTATGATGTAAAATTGTTGAGGAATCTAGATTTGAAACGAAAAATAAAAGAGTCCCGAACTGAGAAGAGAGATACTAAAATAAAAAAAATGGAAAATTTTGGAGGTTTAAATATAGATGACAAGGTAGTAACATATGTTGATAGGAATGATATGAAAACAAATGAGAAGAGAAAATGAAAAGAGTGGCGAATGGAGACAAGAGGGTCAAAAGGAAACCGACAATGAGGTGATGTAGTGACACCTTCATAAAGAAATTGTAGATACACTCATTGTAGACTCAATGAAAAGGGTAAAAGATGTACAGTAGCGTCAATAAGACCCTAATAGGATTTATGCGAGATAAGCAAATGGTAGTAAGCGTGATTAGAGAGAATGTGTTTGGAAGTGTTGAATAGTGAAAAGTAAAAAGAGCGATGGGACTAATTGAGGAATCGACATCGATGATATACATACATTGGAAAGAGTGGGCGTGAGTATGGGCTGTGACAATATGTTGAACAAGTATGAAATAAATTGAATCGATCGTGATAAATGGTATTAGTGCCATTCTCATTATTGAAAGCCTTGAGAGGTGAGATTCCTATAAGGATACTTGTGTTAATTTGAGAAAAGAGACAAGTATAAATACAATAGTGCTGAAATGAACGAACAATTCTGCCTACCAAATTCAAGTAATGAACAGATCAATTACAGATATTGGGATTGTCAGTGATTGTCAAGCAGATGATGAGTAATAGTGAGGTGTTTCTGGAAAATTTAAGTTGTAAAAATAGTAATAAGAAAGGTTAAGAGTGCAGAAAGAAAAAGGGGAAAATCTTATGATGAGTTTGAATATACCAATGGAATTGGAAAACTATAGTGAACAAAAGTTGAAGAAGAAGTAAGTGTACCCGATAAAAAGGTATTAGAACAAGAAAGTGAACAGGCAAAGGTAGACATTCTAGTAAGCATATTTGAAAAGTGAAATTGAGTAATTGTAGTTATAAAATGAAGTAATTCTTGGCTCAAGTGATTATAGGTTGAATGTCCAATGGAAAAAAGGTTTGATTATGGTCGTGTTATAGAGCTTTGATTCATTGGAAAATATATCTTGTTACGCATGCTGCCTACTCGGGAGTTAAAGACCATAATGGGTTTGAGACTAAAATGTGTGAGAAAAGGAAAGTGACTTAGGAAGCACGTATGGTTAGCTAAAGTGGAATCGGATCGGACAAATGAGGCGAGTAAAGCAGATATCCGAAGAAAGTGTGTAAACATTATAGAATAGTGAAGTGTCTTACGAGAATCGAATTTGAACATAAAGTAAATGGTATACAACAAATGACTGCATTAGGTACATTGTTACTGATTATAGTAAATTAAAATTAAATGTCATCAGATTGGTACCAAGGGAATGTAAATCGTCCCTGACGTGATTAAGGGAGGTACCAAAGAAATGGAAACGTACTCAATGGAACATAAATTGGACTATATGGCATTGGGGAAAAAGTATTAGAGGAATAAAATGTGATAAGTGAATAGATTCGAAAATACTGTACTGAGCTACATACCGTAACCAAAGGTAGTGACTATCTTAGAAATGGCAAGTGAGATAGCTAAGAAAATGAGAACGTCAATGATAGTCTTGTCGAAACCGCATTGTATTAAGTGATAACGAGTTAGCCAAATCGAGAATCGAACCACGATCGAGAGTAGTTATAGTGATCACTCGATAAGTGAATTATTAAGTGGAAAAGTATATGGGATATGAAGAATCATATGATTACTGTCATAGGGAATCGTTGACTGAGAATTTCGAGGACGAAATTCTTATAAGGAGGGGAGAATTGTAACATCCCACCCCCTCCTGGAAGGGTAAAATAGTAAAATTGGCATAGGATGAGACTAATAAGGAATAATTATTACTGTTCATGCATAATAGGATTGATACACAGTATCAATCGTGTACATGGAATTACAGTAAATGCATTCATGACATTCCCGGTAATTGGGCCTAACGGTATTTTATTGTGATTAACGTGGTTATGGGATTTGAAAAATTGTTCTGAGTGCGCTATTAAGCGTTTTACATTTTTAGGGATTTTTTAGGAATTTTTCTGGAATTTTCCGGAGAAAATTTTGACCGCAAAATCGCCAGATGGCAGCCTAAACGTGTTTTGGGGTAGAAAAGGTGATTTTCGTGATTGAAAAATTATTTGGAGTGCACTGTTACATGTTTTACAATTTTAGGGAATTTCATTAATTCTCAGAAAAATAATTGGAAATTCTGATAGGATAAATCGCCAATAAATGACCTATCGCTTTCTAAGTAGCAAAAATCGCTACCCACTGGTACTGTACTATTGGGTATGTTATTTTGGGACTGAAAGTAGGGCCATTGGAGTGAAATGGAATAAAATTTTGGACTGAATTAAATAAATATACTTTGAATTTTCTTATAATAATAAACCAATCATTTGTTGCCATTTAAAAGGCATCATTTAATGCCTCTCTTCTTTGCTTTCGGACGTGTATGGTTATTAAACAAGGAAAGGAAATGGATTGTTTTAAAAGGCAACAATGAGTGCTTCTCTCCATGTTCTGAGATATGTGTTGTTTCAAAGGAAAGGAGAAATTGTTTTTAAGGCTTTTGGTTATTAACATCCGAAACTTCACTCTTCTTTACAAAGTCCATCGATTTTTGCACTCTTCTTTCTACTTTCTCCACATCTTCAAGCTATCTCTTATTCCATCAAAGCTTAAACATGAGTTTTGTGCATGCTTGAGAAGGAAAGGTTTGGTGTGGAAGTTAGAAGTTAGAAGTGGTTATTGAAGGTTTGAAGGAGGTTTTGATTTGGTAAGTTTTCCTTAAGTTTTGATCTTTAAATGCATTTTTACATGGAAATAAATGTCATGATAGTATGGGGGTAGTTAATATAAGGATTTAAAGCATGTATAAGGTTCATGTAGACATTAAAGTGTTGATTATTATGATTTAAAGTAAGGGGCATAAAGCTAAGTGATGACCTGAATTGAAAGTAATGATATGGTTTGATTTTGAATTGATTATGGATAATTAATTGAGTATCTGAATTGAGGAATTTAATGCGTAAATTGTTCAGTATTAACCCTAGTATATGTGTGACTGGAGTAAGATTTAATTTGTATTTATTGTGATGTTTAATGATGTGAAAAAGGTATTGGGAGTGGTTGAACTAAGGTTAACCTTAAATCTGGAAAGTTGGAATTTTAATTGATGTTACTGTTTTATTCATACCTTATTGTGTAGAAATGCAAATGAGGTAAGGTTAGTGGCCACTGAAACTTTGGGATGTTGGCTTTAATTTAGTGTGAAATAGGTGTTGTTGAATTTCAATGATAGAAGGGTGAAATTTTGCATGGAACGTTACTGTTCCATTGCCTATGAACAGTAACCACAACCATGACATCTGAGTTTTGTTGATTTTTATGAATTAATTGAGATGGAATTAGGGAGAATGGTCTTCATGGAAGTTGTAGCATATTTGATTATATTTCCATTTCTACTGATATTGTTATTTTTGGAATTATATATTGGGAGATATGAATTGATTACTAATGACTGGTTTTGAGCATTTTGGATGAAACCTAGCTTAAGTGTGATTTTGTGAGTTTACTGATTAGAGGCAATTTTAACATTTTAAGTGGACTGAACTGGTGTGAGTGAGCTTCTGAAAAGTTGTAGAGGAAAAGATTACCTTGAAAATGACATATGGTTTGTAATTTTTAGAAGTCAGAATTGGGAGTTATGATTTTTCAAAAAAACTGACCCTACATTAGGTTATGAATGGCTGATCATAACAGACACTTCCATAACAGTTTTGAAATTTTTAGAGATTGAATTGGATGTTGAGTGCTTCATGACAATTTAAGTTTGAGATGTGATCTTTTCAGGGATATAAAGTTCTGAATTTACTGACTTGTATATAGGGAGTTATGCTTGTTGTAATGTTACAGCCCATATGGAAGGATTTCAGGACAGTGACATTGAATGAATTAATTGACTGGTTTAGAAATAGAATTTGATTCTGGGTTGTTCATGAAAGTTGTAAAGGACATTGTGAACTTATTGACCATATGTTTGTGGTAATTTATTACTGAAGAATCAGTGAGTTATGAAATTGTAATTGTACTGCCCTGTGTTGATGGAAATTGAGTAGGCAGAAGGTTGGATGGATTATTTGACACCCTTAGGGTTGGAATTGATTTTTATGGCCTTCTTGAGAATTGTAGAGCTTTTCATAAGCTTTCCAATGAGGTATAGTGGGTATTTTCTGATTTGTGTGCCAAAAGTTAGAGTAGTTGAAAAGTAGGATTGAAATCTGGAAAAGGAAAGGGCAAGGCAGAGGTGACTCGCCGTCTCATGAGGCGACATCTCGCCTCGCGAGGGCGAGATATCGGGCGATCGCGAGGGCGACGCCTCGCCCTCGATTTAAACGAGGTGATTCAGCCTCATGAGGGCGGCGCTCGCCGCCCATGAGGCGATATGAATATATATATATATATTACTGTTTTTGAATATTTATTTGGCATTAATTGATCCAATTGTTCTTTTGTCAATTTCTTTCCCGTCCGACGTCCGATTGACCTGATTCCAGAGGCATCGGATTTGTTGAATATTTAATTTCATATTATGAGAAAGCGGAAATTTTAGGCGGAATTTGACGTAGCCCCTATCGACGGAACTTGTAAATCTGTTTTATTTAATTGGGGACCTATAGAGGTCCAATGCGCACCGTCGGCGCTTTATGGATTTCTAATTTTCATAGAATTTTATTATGGGAAAATATTGAATTAGGACCGAATTCATGAACATGCATATCTCATCATCATGAGCACAAATTTCATATTTAGTGACTCGTACTTTTCTCGATTCATATAGAGGTCCAATTGGGCGTCGATTGACCGACGTCACAGAGGTTTTCCGGCATTAGCTCGGAAGCAATAGGTGAGTAACCTAGATGGTTTCTCAATTTTTATGTGTTTAATATTTCGCGATTATGCCATGTGGAGATAATGGATGGGTATATGTGTGTTTGGTCTTGATTGATTTCGGACCATAGGTGTCTGAAATATATGGAATGGGATATCGGAGTGATATTTGTGTGTGACTGTTTGTGAATGTTTACATGGGAGATCTCGAACCAAAGGTTCGAGGGAATGGGGAAATTGATATTGAAGTGTTAATTGTCTGTTTCATTTCGATACATTGGATGGGATTGTAAATGCGATATGGTATGATGCAATAAATTGGAAAAATATATGATTGAAATACCGGACCGAAGGTCCGAAGAAATAGGAAATGGCATTGAATGTAAGTGATAGCAATAACTGTAAATGGAAATTGGAACATATGCATTTATACATAAGGACATGATCAGATAAAGGCAGTTGTGACCGGAGCAGCCACCGGATCAGGGCATATCACGCCCAACGTATGTGAGAGCTTTTAGCTCAACGCGCGAGACCTCGGGTCCAACGTATTGAGCCTCGGGCTCGATGTATCGTGGCTTCAAGCCCAATGTTTGAAGCCACGGCTCAACGCAATGTGCCCGCATTGGGACAGCTTTACGCGCATGCGGTCACAATAACATAATGAAAATGGAAAGGGTCTCATGTGCATTGCATATATGGTATGATTAAGCGTGGATTGTATGATAGGCGATTCGCCTTACATTTGTGAAATGTGATTATGCGTATTATTTGGTATTACTTTTGTAAATCGTGATCGTATGTGATAATTGGTAAAGTGTTTGAACATGCATGAATTGAGTGAACCATCGATGATGGTTTCTCACCGAGTTCATAAAACTCACCCAAAATTTGCATCTATTTTTCAGGTCTGAAGAATACCCGGTTGACACGGAGTATATCTACCGTAGACGAGTAAAGGTTAGAGGTTGGGATCGGTTCGTATCTGCATTAGTGTTTTAGTAAATTGTATTCGCAATCACCGTATAACAAGGCTTTATATTTTCTTGAGCCATTGTGGTATTAATGTTTCTTGCATTAACTTATTGTAATTATTCTTTGGATGACCGTAATAAGCTGAAACGGGTTTATCTTGAATACGGATTTTATTTACTTACTTGTGTTTGCCGTGTGAGCGTGGAGTTAATGGCTCCAAAAGAAAAAAAGTGTATACTGCATTTTAAATCGACTGATGTAGTACGCCACTCTCGTGGGACACGGACTCGGATATCACCAACGATATCGGGTTCGGGTCTTACGGGTGTGGGGTGTTACAGCTCAACAAGCCACAACTTAGGTCAATCGGTAGGTATCGGTCATACCAATTGCATCATCGATAACCGACATTAAGAATGACCTTGAGGTTAGCTCAACAAGCCACCTTATGTCTCGGGAGGTATCAGATATACCAATTACATCTTAGACACAACTATCAATCAGTGCTATCAACTTGTTGATGTGTGCACTTCATTGGGTATCAACTCTTTGATACGCATACATCCAATGTATGCTACCCAATTTCGCCTCTGTCCACGTTGACCTTGAGGTTAGCTCAACAAATCAACGCTTCTAGGAAAACCGACCCATTAATCCGAAAATCTTATTTTCATGGTTTGAACATATTCGTATAGAGTGAGCTTGAGGTTAGCTCAACAACCCAACCTTATAAGAACTCTGGTTCTTACCATATTAATAGAAGGCGTTAGTTTTCATATACCGAGGAGGGATTTCGGGTCTCTAGACTCCAAGCTTAAGGATTATAGTCACCATGACTATATGGAATGATTTAGGTTTCATCAATCGTATTGAATCAATCCTTATAATCATCCATCATCCAACCTGAGCATGCCACAAGTCGACTTTCATCAAATGCAAGTCGACTTATGCTTCTGCCCACACAAGTCGACTTGTATGACACAAGTCCACTTATTTCACCTGCCTGATGAACAAGTCGACTTATAAGGTACTACAAGTGGAACTTATCTTTGAGATCTTGAACAAGTGGACTTATTACATCCACAAGTCGACTTATCAAAACTCTTGAACAAGTGGAACTTATACCTTATACAAGTCGACTTATTCAGGAATTTTGCTAAAAACTCTAATCGGCTAATTCCTCAATTAATGTAATTCCAATTCACAACACCTACATACCTAAGGTAATATCGATAAATTTGATGCCTCGATGAACAATTCATTGAACCATGAAAGCCTTAAATAGTCAAACTATATGAAAACTTGAAATGAGTCAAAACTCATTAATGTCCAAACAATTTAGGAACACCCAAATTATCATCCTAAGCATCTCTAGCTAGCATATACATTATCAAATTTATTTCAGCACATGCCATAAAAATATGACGGTCAAAACAAACAAGATAATGCAATATACTAACGAGGCGCTAATGTGACCAATTCGCATTCAAAATTCTAGGATAAACAAATTCAAGCAATTCAGTTTGGAAATCATACTACATCAAGATAACACATTTTAATCACATTAAAAATGGTGCAAGGCATTGAACTGAAAATCACACTCAATCAAGCCAAGCAAAACAGTCCCAACAATTTTCACAAAACTGTCCAGTTCTGTACATTGCTCGAAATGATCAATGAAAAAATTTCAATAAATCATGAGAAAATTATATAGGTTACTACATGTTCAGAACATGCTACATGAATTGTTTCAGGATTTTAGGCCATCAAAAACTCAGTCAACCTAAATAACAAAACCGATTCAAAATCTGTGTTCATCAGCACAGCAATTCCCAACAGCATATAATAAATTCGTGAATAAATATCCAATCACCTTGAAATCCAATTTCCATGCGCACAGATATTCACCAACATCTTAGAGACATGTAGGTGAAGGAAAATCCAGAAAACGATTTTTATAGAATTTATTCTCGATTTTATACTACTGCCTGTTCCAGAATCGTTTCACAAAACAGCATCTGTAACCTTAGGGAATTAATTAGCAAAAGTATATCAAATCAAATCAATAAATTCTGAAAATTCATAGACATATTCTCTAACATGTTATGAACATTTCTGGGAAGAAAATTTTGGAAAAATGCATCTCTATACAGAAACGAAATCTGGGCAGTACACATGCATCAACATCAACAGCACTTAGGGTTTCTGATCTAGCTTAGGTTTTAGCTTCATACGGGATACCAGACGCTCTGATACCACTGTAGGAAAATCCCGGGAGGTACATCACATGTACAGGCAGCGGAAAACAAAAATTTTTGTTCCCGAGACCTTCCAGAACCCAGGATCCAGGTATCCGTATGAAGACATAAACCTAAATAGCCAAAAGAGACTATCTCTAATGGTATCCACGCAGAGATCAGAAAACCTAACCGAGTCAAACCCCTTTGACCCGGGAATAGCTAGAACAGATTAAGAGCTGCTAGACCCTACCTCTGTCCTGGAGAGCTTGAGGAGACGTTGGAACTTTGTGCTTGGAGAAGAAGAGAAGTGATGATGCTTGAAGAAGAAGACATGAAAACCATTTTCAAAGGAAACTTAACTCTTAAGCTTCCATTTCTTCTTTTCCTCTTGGCACCACCGTCGACTATCACACCACACACAAGCCATCTTATATATCTTTTAACCATTAAAAGAACTTGAATAAGATTAGGCCATGTGTATGGCTTAATAGCCATTCATTTATTAATGAATAAAGAAAGCATGCTTTGACTTTTCAAAGCCAATCTCATCTCTTATCCCATTCCAACGTACACAACTTATAAAATTCATAATTAATTAATTAATTTACTTAATTAATTAATTAGAATATAATTGCTAAGGTCCAGTCCAACTGGGTTGGTCCTACCAGGCTCTATCGGACCCCGGTCTTTGAAAACGACTCCTAAACCTTTCTTAGCAATATTGATGTCGCGATCTCATCGGGACATATCCCAATCTCATTGGGATCCATTTAATCCTAATGCTCTCCATAATTGGAACTCTGTCCAATTACTATTTTACAGATTTTCTGAAACACTCTTAAGCGTGTGACCCTTTAGGCTCCCGGTTATGTTGGCCACTTAGATTAACAATTAATCTGAGCAAGTCATGAGCGGTATCTAGCAACACATCATGACCCCCAATTGACCGGAAAGTAATCGGTTTGATGTATTCATCACGAACCGGATCACGAACCCTTCCATAGACAATTACCGTGCAATTCGTCCTTTCACCATCCTATACCCCACTTGGTTATGAGTATGGTCAAAGTGTCAACTCTCACTAGACTGAGTCTAGCCCAAGTGATAACAGATCTCGTCCTAGGACTCATTACTCTATATGTCCATGAAGACACTCTTCATGACATATTCACTCTGGCCAGAGATTTACGAGTAATGATCCTGACAAGAGGCCATGGGTATCTCTTCTGCTAATCCAGAAGTGGTGAATCCTTTATTGGCTACTCAATTACCTTCGAATACCTCAAGCTGTACCCAAGCACCACCCTATGAGTTACCTCTGGAAGGCAACAAGGAATGGAGTCAAAGCACAGGATCAGTATCCAAGATATCCTTGAGTACCTCAAGTCTAAGGATACTTGTACCATTGCTATGATGAGATTATCACTGACACTAGATAAGATATCCATGTGATGATCTCATGGCAGGTCATCCAATGAACTTACTACCACTAGTAAGCATCCACATGTCAATTCTAAATATCTCATATTTACAGTTTCTGAGATCCACTGCTTGATCCAATCAAGGAATATGACATGTGCTAGTCTATCCGGATTAATGATGTCCAGTCTCATTAATCCTATGACTAGGAGAATTTGAATCTTGACATAATTGCACATGATAGGAATCTCAGGAGTATGATCACATCATAATTTCCTTCATGCTATGTCATATATCATGGACTTCATTAATCTGATTAAAGATCCAATCAATTCATAAACAATGTTCATGAACATCAAATTAATGAATTATGCCTTTTCTTTATTTATTCATTCACGATGCGCACATTTGTGAATAAAACGCAGCTAAAGGGATTGCCTTTTGGGCACAAATAAACGATGCAGATCCTTGAATAAGTCGACTTATGCAATGTACAAGTCGACTTATCGGTACTTTTCAAGAACAAGTCGACTTATCAGTAGTACAAGTCGACTTGTACTTACAGCTAGGGTTCCAAAGAAGAAGAAAAAGCTTAAAGTGTTAAGTTGAAAGGTTTTTCTTCATTTTCTTCTTTTCCTTAAGCAACCATCGATTTCTCTCTACTCCAAGCAAGGGTTCAACGTCTGATCTCAAGCTCTCCAGGACAGAGGTAGGGTCTAGCAGCTCTTATTCTGTTCTAGCTATTCCCGGGTCAAAAGTGTTTGACTCGGTTAGGTTTTCTGATCTCTGCGTGGATACCTTTAGAGATAGTCTCTATTGGCTATTCAGGTTTGAGTTTTCATACCGACACCGGAATTCTGGGTTTCGGGAAGGTCCCGGGAATAAAAATTTTTGTTTCCGCTGCTGGAACATGTGATGTTCCTCCCGGGATTTTCCTACAGTGGTATCAGAGCGTGCGGTGTCGTGTATGAAGCTTTAATCAAGCTAGATCATAAACCTTAATTGCTTGTGATGTTGTAGCATGCATTCTGTTCAGATTTCGAATTGCTATAGAGATAGGGTTTTCGAAATTTTTCTGCCCAGGATTGTTCATAACATGTTATAGAATATGTCTATGAATTTTCAGAATTTATCGATTTGATTTGATATAGTTTTGCTAATTAATTCCATAAGGTTCCAGATGCTGTTTTGTGAAACACTCTGTGGACAGGCAGTAGTATAAAATCGAGAATAAATTCTAGAAAAATCTTTTTCTGGATTTTCCTTCACCTACATGTCTCTAAGATGTTGGTGAATGTCTGTGAGCATGGAAATTGGATTTCAAGGTGATTGGATATTTATTCACGAATTTATTCTATACTGTTGGGAATTGCTGTGCTGATGAACACAGATTTTGAATCGGTTTTGTTATTTTGGTTGACTGAGTTTTTGATGGCCTAAAATCCTGAACAAATTCAGGTAGAATTTTCAGAACATGTAATAACCTATTTAATTTTCTCAGAATTTATTAAAATTGTTTCATTGATCATTTCGAGCAATGTACAGAACTGGACAGTTTTGGTGAAAATTGTTTCGACTGTTTTGCTTGGCTTGATTGAGTGTGCTTTTTCAGTTCCAATGCCTTGCACCATTTTTAATGTGATTAAAAATGTGTTATCTTGATGTGGTATGATCGTCAAAGTGCATTGCTTGAATTTGCTTTTCCAAGAATTTTTTGAATGCCGAATTGGTCACATTTGTGTCTCGTTAGTATATTTCATTTTCTTGCTTGTTTTGGCCGTCACAATTTTTGTGACAAGTGCCGGAGTAGTTTTGAGAGTGTATACACTAGCTTGAGATGCTTAGGGTGATAATTTGGGTGTTCCTAAATTATTTGGAAATCTTAGAGTTATGACTCATTTCAAGCTTTTCATATAGTTTGACTATTTAAGGCATTCATGAATCAACGAAGTGTTCATTGAGGCATCTATTTACAGATATTACCCTAGGTATGATGGTATTGTGAATTGGAATTGCATGGATTGAGGAATTAGCCGATTAGAGATTTTAGCAAATTTCCTTGGATAAGGCGACTTGTGTATGGAATAAGTCGACTTGTTCAAGGTCTTAGTATAAGTCGACTTGTAGCACATTACAAGGCGACTTGTACATGGGCAGGTGCCATAAGGCGACTTGTTTCATACAAGTCGACTTGTGTGTGGGCAGAAGCATAAGGTGACTTGCATTCGATGAAAGTCGATTTGTGATATGCTCAGGTTGGATGATGGATGAATATAAGGATTGATTCAATTTGATTGATGAAACCTAAATCATGCTATATAGTCCTAGTGACTATGATCCTTCAGCTTGGAGTCTAGAGTTTCTAAATCCCTCCTCGGTATATGAAAACTAACACCTTCTATTAATATGGTAAGAACCAGAGTTCTTATAGGGATGGGTTGTTGGGTAAACCCAAGCTCACTCTATCTGGATATGTTGAACCATGAAAATATGATTTTCGATTAATGGGTTGGTTTTCTTTGGGCGTTAGTTTGTTGAGTAAACTCAAGGTCAACGTGGACAGAGGTGAAATTGGGTAGCATACATCGGATGTATGCGCATCAAAGAGTTAATACCCAATGTAAGTGCATACATCAACAAGTTGATAGACCGATCGATAGTTGTGTCTAAGATGTAATTGGTATATCCGATACCTCCGAGACATAAGGTGGCTTGTTGGTAAACCCAAGGTCATTCTCAATGTCGGTTATCGATGATGCAATTGGTATGTTCGATACCTACCGATTGACCTAAGTTGTGGCTTGTTGGGTAAACCCAAGGTCATTCTTAGCAATATCGGATATCAACCCACTAGGACATTATGTCACTTTGTTTCTTTGGATTCGTAATGAGGGTTATGGATTCTATGAAACTAGTGGGAGCTCTTTTTGCATATCATTCAAGTCCTTATGATTATGCAGCTATTCCTATTCTTACATTCTTCCTCTCTATCCGTGTAGGTTGTTTGAAAATGTCGTCAAGTGTGAATCTTCGCTAGCTTATGGATTCCAACAAGTTAACTGGACCGAATTTTCGTGACTGGTTAAGGAATCTAGGAATAGTTCTCAGATCTGAAGGTCTGGGATATATCCTAGATTTTCCGCTTCGTGATGCACTGCTTGTCGATGCTTCGATGATGATCGGAAGGCATATAGTAAGCATCTAAGGGCGATGACATGGCTACTTGCATCATGCTTGCCTCGATGTCACCAGAGCTGTAGAAGCAGCACGAGTCCATGGATGCTCACACTATAGTTTTTCATCTTAGGGAGCTGTTTGACGAGCAAGCCCGGTCCGAAAGGTTCGAGACCTCAAGGCTTCTCTTCACCATAAAGATGGCTCCAGGGACATCTGCTGTGCAGTATGCCCTGAAGATGAATGGCTATATTGAGAGATTGGTCGTCTTAGGTTTTGCAATGGATCATGAGTTAAGTATAGACTTAATTCGGTTGGATTGTCCGGCGGTTATGCATTAGCTTAGTGTTAAACTATCGATGAACCAAATATCCACTACAATACGAGGTGATCAATCTCTTTCAAGACAGTGAGCGGAACTATCAAGAGTGATAGTAAGCAAGTCTTGGTAGTAGCTTCTTCTTCTTGAGGTTCCAAGAAGAAAAGAACCCAAAGAAGAAGAAGGCAAAGAAACCAAAGGAAGCGCCATCAAGAAGAAGACCAAAGAAGCTGCCCGAAAGGAACTTGCTTTCATGCGGTAAAGATGGCCATTGGAGGCGCAATTGCAAAGTCTATCTCGAGTCGTTGAAGCGTAAGAAGGCATCGGATGCCTCGACTACTTGATTTTGTATGTCATTGAAGTTAATCTTATTCTCGATCACAACATTTGGGTATTTGATCTGGTTGTGGCTCACACATATGTAATGATATCACGGGGCCTCGTGGATAGTAGGCAACTCATGAAAGGAGAAGTAGACCTACGTGTTGGAAATGGAGCAAGAGTTCTTTGCATTAGCCGTAGGAACCTATGTTTTGTATCTCCCTCTTGGGCTTTCTTTGGAATTGGATGATTGTTATTTTGTACCCGTTTGACAAAGAATATATTATACATTTCTTATGCGAATAGAGTGGATTCCATATGAATTTTAATAGCAATGGTTGTTCTATCAATTCTAATGGAATGCTTTATGGAACTGGTACATTGTGCAATGGTATTTACATATTAGATATGTCTAATCCAATTTTAAATGTCAATGACACCAAGCGGTATAAAAAGATAATCTAAAGTCAACTTACTTATGGCATTGTCGACTTGGCCATATAAATGAGACGCATCGCTAAGCTCCACAAGAGTGGCGGTTTAGGGTCATTTGATTATGAATCATATGACACATGCGAATCTTGTTTATTAGGCAAGATGACTAAGTTACCCTTGAGGAAAGGGTGAGCGGCGATTGGAATATTAGACCTAATACATTCGGATGTATGCGGTCCGATGTCCATCCATGCCGAAGTGGTTGTCGTTCTTCATTACCTTTATCGATGATTATTCTCGATATGGGTACTTGTATCGATGAGATACAAATCAAGCGTTGAAAAGTTCAAACAATTGAAATGAAGTAGAAAACCAGCTTGGTAAAAGTATCAAGGCATTACGATCCGATCGTGGTGGAGAATACTTAGACCAACAATTTCAGATTATCTCGTAGATAATGGGATATTATCTCGATGGACTCCTCCTTACACGCCGTGAAGACAATGGTGTGGTGAAAGGAGAAATTGAACCTTGTTGGACATGGTACGATCAATGATGGGTTTCGCAAAGTTACCAAAATCGTTTTGGGGGTATGCGCTAGAGACAGCTGTTTACTTGTTAAACAGAGTTCCCTCTAAGACAGCTTGATGTTACTCCATATGAGATGTGGACTAACGAAAACCTTATCTTTCTCATCGAAAGTATGGGGTTGTCCCGCCACGTGAAGCGGATTCAGTCGATAAGCTTGAAGCAAAGTCTGACAAGTGTTTGTTTGTAGGATATCCTAAAGAGACCATGGGATATCAATTCTACCTTGCTGAGGAACAAAAGGTGTTTGTTTCGAAGCATGCTGACTTTTTAGAGAAAGAGTTTCTTCGCAAGAAGGCGGTGGGAGCAAAGTGGAACTTGAAGAAGTTCAAGATGCTCAAACAAGCCTGATCAACTATGCGAACACGAGACTGTCACTCATTCAGATGAAGTAACAGTTCAACCATCTGTGACACACGAAGTTCGTAGGTCAAGTAGGATGCGCACTGTTCTCGAGAGATATGAATTTCTCGTAAGTAAACAGAATGACGTATTGCTCATAGAAGATGATGAGCCTGCTACCTATGAAGAGGTTCTGAAAAGTTCAGAGTCTGAAAAATGGCTTTGTGCCATGAAAGCCGAAATGGATTCCATGTACATAAACCAAGTATGGACTTTGGTTGATGCACCTGAAGGGATAAAACCTATAGGGTGCAAATGGGTTTTCAAGAAGAAAACCGACATGGATGGTAATGTGATTACCTACAAAGCAAGGCTTGTGGCCAAAGGATTTCGTCAAAGACAAGGAGTTGACTATGACGAGACCTTCAGCCCCGTAGCAATGCTTAAATCCATTCGGATACTCTAGTCATTGCCGCTCATTATGATTATGAGATATGGCAAATGGATGTGAAGACAGCTTTCCTTAACGGAAATCTGGCCGAGGATGTGTACATGACACAACCAGAGGGCTTCACTTCCAGTGATGGCGAAAAGGTATGCAAGCTTCAGAAATCCATCTATGGATTGAAGCAAGCATCCAGAGTTGGAACATCCGCTTTGATGAGTCAATCAAAGAGTTTGGTTTCTCACAAAATCCGGATGAGCATTGTGTGTACAAAAGGTTAATGGGAATGCAATCGTTTTCCTTGTGTTGTATGTAGATGACATCTCGTTACTCGGAAACGATGTCTTATTGATCTGTCAGTTAAAATTTGGTTGTCAAGCGATTTGCGATGAAAGACCTTGGTGAAGCAACTTATATCCTTGGGATAAAGATCTATAGAGATAGATCAAAGAGGTTGCTTGGTCTTTCACAATCATCGTACATAGACAAGATGCTAAAGAGGTTTAGCATGGAGCAATCCAAGAGAGGGTTTCTTCCCATTACTCATGGGATAACACTCTCGAAATCTATGTGTCCTAAGACACAAGATGAGAGGATTCGCATGGATCAGATCCCGTATGCATCTGCAGTAGGATCGATCATGTATGCTATGTTATGTACGAGGCCCGATGTATCGTATGCTCACGAGTGTCACGGCGGATACCAATCGGATCTGGTGAGGGTCCTTTGGGTGGCTGTCAAGAATATCCTCAAGTACTTGCGAAGGACTAAGGATGTTTCTTGATATATGGAGATGGAAATCTCAGTGGCGGCACACGGATGCGGTTTCAATCGACAAGGATGACTCGGATCGGTCAAAGTTATGTTTTCACGCTAAGCGGCGGAGCGGTCGGTTGGAAGAGTTTCAAATAAGAGGCGATCGCGATTCGACAACCGAGGCGAGTACATTCTTTGCATCGAGGCGCAAAGGAAGCTGTTGGATCAAGAAGTTCATTTCGAACTTGGTGTGGTTCCTAATGTGATGGACCCATACGGTTGTATTGTGACAACAATGGGGCTATTGCTCGAGCAAAGAACCGAGGTCTCACCTTGATCTAAACACGTACTCGCAGATATCATCGATTCGAGAGATCATAGCTAGAGGTGATGTCGCGATCGAGAGGATTCCACAGAGCGAACATTCTCGATCCGTTGACGAAGCCATTGTCACGTAAGAATTTTGATTCTCATGTACTCGTTTATGGTATTAGATACCAAGGCGATTGGCTTTAGGTCAAGTGGGAGATTGTTAGAGTAGTGCCCTAAAGGCAAACCCCTTTAGCGCTTTTTGTTCATAGTCATGTACAGACTTTATGAATAAATAAAGGCATGTTTCATTTATTTGATGTTCTTTATAAATTGATATTGATCTTTAATCAAATTAATGAAGTCCATGATATATGACATAGCATGAAGGAAATTATGATGTGATCATAATCTGAGATTCCTATCATGTGCAATTATGTCGATATCTAAATTTTCCTAGTCATAGGATTAATAAGATTGGACATCATTAATCCCGGACGGACTAGCATATGTCATACTCCTTAATTGGATCAGCGGTGGATCTCGAAGCGTAAATATGAGATATTTAGAGTTGACATATGGATGCTTACTAGTGGTAGTAAGTTCATTGGATGATTCGCCATGAGATCATCACATGGATTTAATGTCGGTGATAATCTCATCATAAGAATGGTGCAAGTATCCTTAGACTTGAGGTACTTAAGGATATCTTGATATCTCGATCCGCACTTTGACTCCATTCCTTGTGGCCTTCCAGAGGTTACTCATAGGATGGTGCTTGGGTACAGTTTGAGGTATTCGAAGGTAATTGAGTAGCCAATAAAGGATTCATCACTTCTGTGAGAACAGAAGAGATACCCTGGCCTCTTGTCAGGATCATTACTTTAAGTCTCTGGCCAGAGCATGATTATGTCATGAAGAGTGTCTTCATGGACATATAAAATAATGAGTCCTCTGACAGGAACTGATTTCACTTGGGCTAGACTCGGTCTGGTAAGAGTTGACATATTGGCCATACTCATAACCAAGTGAGGTATAGGATGATGAAAGGACGAATTGCACAGTAATTGTCTATGGAAGGGTTCGTGATCTGGTTCGTGATGAATTCATCAAACCGATTACTTTCCGGTCAATTGGGGGTCATGATGTGTTGCTAGATACCGCTCATGACTTGCTCAGATTAATTGTTAATCTAAGTGGCCAACATAACCGGGAACCTAAAGGGTCACACGCATAAGAGTGACTCAGAGAATCTGTAAAATAGTAATTGGACAGAGTTCCAATTATGGAGAGCATTAGGATTAAATGGATCCCAATGAGATTGGGATATGTCCCGATGTGATCGCGACATCAATATTGCTAAGAAAGGTTTCCGGAGCTGTTTCAGCATCGGGGCCCGGTAGGCCGGTAGGACCGACCCCAGTTTGACTGGACCTCTTAGTAATTATATATATGTTAATTAATTAAGTAATTAATTAATGAATATTATATATATAAGCCCATGTGCGTGGAATGAGGGAGGAGAGGTTAAGAGTTTGACTTTTCAAACTTGTTATTTTAATCATTTAATGGATTAATGGTTAAAATGACTTACACATGTCCTAACCTTATGGAGGCTTTTTAATTAGTTAAAAAGAACATAAGGAGGCTTTAGTTCATGTGGGTATCGACGGCAGCTAGGGTTCCAAAGAAGAAGAAAAAGCTTAAAGTGTTAAGTTGAAAGGTTTTTCTTCATTTTCTTCTTTTCCTTAAGCAACCATCGATTTCTCTCTACTCCAAGCAAGGGTTCAACGTCTGATCTCAAGCTCTCCAGGACAGAGGTAGGGTCTAGCAGCTCTTATTCTATTCTAGCTATTCCCGGGTCAAAAGTGTTTGACTCGGTTAGGTTTTCTGATCTCTGCGTGGATACCTTTAGAGATAGTCTCTATTGGCTATTCAGGTTTGAGTTTTCATACCGACACCGGGATTCTGGGTTTCAGGAAGGTCCCGGGAATAAAATTTTTTGTTTCTGCTGCTGGAAAATGTGATGTTCCTCCCGGGATTTTCCTACAGTGGTATCAGAGCGTCTGGTGTCGTGTATGAAGCTTTAACTGAAGCTAGATCATAAACCTTAATTGCTTGTGATGTTGTAGCATGCATTCTGTTCAGATTTCGAATTGCTATAGAGATAGGGTTTTCGAAATTTTTCTGCCCAGGATTGTTCATAACATGTTATAGAATATGTCTATGAATTTTCAGAATTTATCGATTTGATTTGATATAGTTTTGCTAATTAATTCCCTAAGGTTCCAGATGCTGTTTTGTGAAACACTCTGTGGACAAGCAGTAGTATAAAATCGAGAATAAATTCTAGAAAAATCTTTTTCTGGATTTTCCTTCACATACATGTCTCTACGATGTTGTTGAATGTCTGTGAGCATGGAAATTGGATTTCAAGGTGATTGGATATTTATTCACGAATTTATTCTATACTGTTGGGAATTGCTGTGCTGATGAACACAGATTTTGAATCGGTTTTGTTATTTTGGTTGACTGAGTTTTTGATGGCCTAAAATCCTGAACAAATTCAGGTAGCATTTTCAGAACATTTAATAACCTATGTAAGTTTCTCAGAATTTATTGAAATTGTTTCATTGATCATTTCGAGCAATGTACAGAACTGGACAGTTTTGGTGAAAATTGTTGGGACTGTTTTGCTTGGCTTTATTGAGTGTGCTTTTTCAGTTCCAATGCCTTGAACCATTTTTAATGTGATTAAAAATGTGTTATCTTGATGTGGTATGATCTCCAAAGTGCATTGCTTGAATTTGCTTTTCCAAGAATTTTTTGAATGCCGAATTGGTCACATTTGTGTCTCGTTAGTATATTTCATTTTCTTGCTTGTTTTGGCCGTCACAATTTTTGTGACAAGTGTCGGAGTAGTTTTGAGAGTGTATACACTAGCTTGAGATGCTTAGGGTGATAATTTGGGTGTTCCTAAATTATTTGAAAATCTTAGAGTTATGACTCATTTCAAGCTTTTCATATAGTTTGACTATTTAAGGCATTCATGAATCAACGAAGTGTTCATTGAGGCATCTATTCTACGATATTACCTAGGTATGGTGGTATTGTGAATTGGAATTGCATGGATTGAGGAATTAGCCGATTAGAGATTTTAGCAAATTTCCTTGGATAAGGCGACTTATGTATGGAATAAGTCGACTTGTTCAAGGTCTTAGTATAAGTCGACTTGTAGCACATTACAAGGCGACTTGTGCATCAGGTAAGTGCCATAAGGCGACTTGTTTCATACAAGTCGACTTTGTGTGAAGCAGAAGCATAAGGTGACTTGCATTCGATGAAAGTGGACTTGTGATATGCCCAGTTGGATGATGGATGATTATAAGGATTGATTCAATTTGATTGATGAAACCTAAATCATGCCATATAGTCTAGTGACTATGATCCTTGACTTGAGTCTAGAGTTTCTAAATCCTCCTCGGTATATGAAAACTAACGCCTTCCATTAATATGGTAAGAACCAGAGTTCTTATAGGGATGGGTTGTTGGGTAAACCCAAGCTCACTCTATCGGATATGTTGAACCATGAAAATATGATTTTCGATTAATGGGTTGGTTTTCTTTGGAAGCGTTAGTTTGTTGAGTAAACTCAAGGTCGGCGTGGACAGAGGTGAAATTGGGTGCATACATCGGATGTATGCGCATCAAAAGTTGATACCCAATGTAAGTGCATACATCAACAAGTTGATAGACGATCGATAGTTGTGTCTAAGATGTAATTGGTATATCGATACCTCCGAGACATAAGGTGGCTTGTTGGGTAAACCCAAGGTCATTCTCGATGTCGGTTATCGATGATGCAATTGGTATGTTCGATACCTACCGATTGACCTAAGTTGTGGCTTGTTGGGTAAACCCAAGGTCATTCTTGCAATATCGGATATCAACCCACTAGGACATTATGTCACTTTGTTTCTTTGGATTCGTAATGAGGGTTATGGATTCTATGAAACTAGTGGGAGCTCTTTTTGCATATCATTCAAGTCCTTATGATTATGCAGCTATTCCTATTCTAACATTCTTCCTCTCTATCCGTGTAGGTTGTTTGAAAATGTCGTCAAGTGTGAATCTTCGCTCGCTTATGGATTCCAACAAGTTAACTGGACCGAATTTTCTTGACTGGTTAAGGAATCTGAGAATAGTTCTCAGATCTGAAGGTCTAGGATATATCCTAGATTTTCCGCTTCAGATGCACCTGTTGTCGATGCTTCCGATGATGATCAGAAGGCATATAGTAAGCATCTAAAGGCGATGACATGGCTACTTGCATCATGCTTGCCTCGATGTCACAGAGCTGCGAAGCAAAGACGAGTCCATGGATGCTCACACTATAGTTTTTCATCTTAGGAGGTGTTTGACGAGCAAGCCCGGTGCGAAAGGTTCGAGACCTCAAGGCTTCTCTTCACCACAAAGATGGCTCGAGGGACATCTCAGGCAATATGCCACGAAGATGAATGGCTATATTGATAGATTGGCCGTCTTAGGTTTTGCAATGGATCATGAGTTAAGTATAGACTTAATTCGGTTGGATTGTCCAACGATTATGCACGGTTTGTGTTAAACTATCGGATGAACCAAATATCCACTACAATACGAAGTGATCAATCGCTCAAGACAGTGACGGACTATCAAGAGTGATAGTAAGCAAGTGTTGGTAGTAGCTTCTTCTTCTTGAGTTCAAGAAAAAGAACCCAAAGAAGAAGAAGGCAAAGAAACCAAAGGGAAGCGCCATCAAGAAGAAGACCAAAGAAGTCTGCCCGAAGGAACTTGCTTCCATTGCGGTAAAGATGGCCATTGGAGGCGCAATTGCAAAGTGTATCTCGAGTCGTTGAAGCGAAGAAGGCATCGGATGCCTCGACTACTTGATTTTGTATGTCATTGAAGTTAATCATTCTTGATCACAACATTTGGGTATTTGATCTGGTTGTGGCTCACATATGTAATGATATCACGGGGCCTCGGGACGATGGCAACTCATGAAGGAGAAGTAGACCCACGTGTTGGAAATGGAGCAAGAGTTCTTTGCATTAGCCGTAGGAACCTATGTTTTGTATCTCCCTCCGGGCTTGTCTTTGGAATTGGATGATTGTTATTTTGTACCCGTTTGACAAAGAATATATTATCATTTCTTATGCGAATAAATTTGGAT
The DNA here is from genome assembly GCA_029891385.1 of Erythroxylum novogranatense. Classification (NCBI taxonomy): domain Eukaryota; kingdom Viridiplantae; phylum Streptophyta; class Magnoliopsida; order Malpighiales; family Erythroxylaceae; genus Erythroxylum; species Erythroxylum novogranatense. Next base: position 12,039,858 of record CM057225.1, on the reverse strand, counting down.
TCCATATGAATTTTAATAGCAATGGTTGTTCTATCAATTCTAATGGAATGCTTTATGGAAGCTGTACATTGTGCAATGGTATTTACATATTAGATATGTCTAATCCAATTTTAAATGTCAATGACACCAAAGCGGTATAAAGAGATAATCTAAAGTCAACTTACTTATGGAATTGTTGACTTGGCCATATAAATGAGACACGATCGCTAATCTCCACAAGAGTGGCGGTTTAGGGTCATTTGATTATGAATCATATGACACATGCGAATCTTGTTTATTAGGCAAGATGACTAAGTTACCCTTGAGGAAAGGGTGAGCGGCGATTGGAATATTAGACCTAATACATTCGGATGTATGCGGTCCGATGTCCATCCATGCGAAGTGGTTGTCGTTACTTCATTATCTTTATCGATGATTATTCTCGATATGGGTACTTGTATGTCGATGAGATACAAATCAAGCGTTGAAAAGTTCAAACAATTGAAATGAAGTAGAAAACCACTTGGTAAAAGTATCAAGGCATTACGATCCGATCGTGGTGGAGAATACTTAGACCAGCGGTTTGAGATTATCTCGAGATAATGGGATATTATCTCGATGGACTCCTCCTTACGCCCAACACAATGGTGTGGCTGAAAGAAGAAATTGAACCTTGTTGGACATAATACGATCAATGATGGGTTTCGAAAGTTACCAAAATCGTTTTGGGGTATGCGCTAGAGACATTTGTTTACTTGTTAAGCAGAGTTCCTCTAAGGCGCTTGATGTTACTCCATATGAGATGTGGACTAACGAGAAAACCTTATCTTTCTCATCGAAAGTATGGGGTTGTCACCTTACGTGAAGCGGATTGATCGAGATAAGCTTGAAGCAAAGTCGACAAGTGTTTGTTTGTAGGATATCCTAAAGAGACCATGGGATATCAATTCTACCTTCTTTGAGGAACAAAAGGTGTTTGTTTGATGCATGCTGTCTTTAGAGAAAGAGTTTCTTCTGCAAGAAGGCGGTGGGAGCAAAGTCGAACTTGAAGAAGTTCAAGATGCTCAAACAAGCATGACAGATCAATCGCTGAACACGAGGCTGTCACTCATTCGGATGAAGTAACATTCAACCTACGTGACACACGAAGTTCGTAGGTCAAGTAGGATGCGCCTTTGTTCGAGAGATATGGATTTCGTAAGTGAGCAGAATGACGTATTGCTCATAGAAGATGATGAGCTCGCTACTATGAAGAGGTTACGAAAAGTTCGTAGATGCGAAAAATGGCTTTGTGCCATGAAAGCGAAATGGATTCCATGTACATAAACCAAGTATGGACTTTGGTTGATGCACTGAAGGATAAAACCTATAGGGTGCAAATGGGTTTTCAAGAAGAAAGCGGCATGGATGGTAATGTGATTACCTACAAAGCAAGGCTTGTGGCCAAAGGATTTCGTCAAAGACAAGGAGTTGACTATGATGAGACCTTCAGCCCCGTAGCAATGCTTAAATCCATTCGGATAATCCTAGTCATTGCCGCTCATTATGATTATGAGATATGGCAAATGGATGTGAAGACAGCTTTCCTTAACGGAAATCTGGCCGAGGATGTGTACATGACACAACCAGAGGGCTTCACTTCCAGTGATGGCGAAATGGTATGCAAGCTTCAGAAATCCATCTATGGATTGAAGCAAGCATCCAGGAGTTGGAACATCCGTTTTGATGAGTCAATCAAAGAGTTTGGTTTCTCACAAAATCCGGATGAGCATTGTGTGTACAAAAAGGTTAATGGGAATGCAATCGTTTTCCTTGTGTTGTATGTAGATGACATACTATTACCGGAAGCGATGTCTTATTGATCTGTCGGTTAAAATTTGGTTGTCAAGCAATTTGCGATGAAAGACCTTGGTGAAGCAACTTATATCCTTAGGATAAAGATCTATAGAGATAGATCAAAGAGGTTGCTTGGTCTTTCACAATCATCGTACATAGACAAGATGCTAAAGAGGTTTAGCATGGAGCAATCCAGAGAGGGTTTCTTCCATTACTCATGGGATAACACTCTCGAAATCTATGTGTCCTAAGACACAAGATGAGAGGATTCGCATGGATCGGATCCGTATGCATCTGCAGTAGGATCGATCATGTATGCTATGTTATGTCACGAGGCCCGATGTATCGTATGCTCGAGTGTCACGGCGGATACCAATCGGATCTGGTGAGGGTCCTTTGGGTGGTGTCGAGAATATCCTCAAGTACTTGCGAAGGACTAAGGATGTTTTCTTGATATATGGAGATGGAAATCTCAGTGGCGGGCACACGGATGCGGTTTCAATCGACAAGGATGACTCGGATCCCAGTCAAGTTATGTTTTCACGCTAAGCGGCGGGCGGTCGGTTGGAAGAGTTCCAAACAAGAGGCGAATCTTGATTCGACGATCGAGGCAGAGTACATTCTTTGCATCGAGGCGGCAAAGGAAGTCGTTGGATCGAAGTTCATTTCAACTTGGTGTGGTTCCTAGTCGTGATGGACCCATACGGTTGTATTGTGACAACAATGGGGCTATTGCTCGAGCAAAAGAACCGAGGTCTCACCAACGATCTAAACGTACTCATCCGCAGATATCATCGATCGAGAGATCATTGCTAGAGGTGATGTCGCGATCGAGAGGATTCCCACAGAGCAGAACATTGCTGATCCGTTGACGAAGCCATTGTCACAGAAGAATTTTGATTCTCATGTACTCGCTTATGGTATTAGATACCAAGGCGATTGGCTTTAGGTCATGTGGGAGATTGTTAGAGTAGTGCCCTAAAGGCAATCCCCTTTAGCGCTTTTTGTTCATAGTCATGTACAGACTTTATGAATAAATAAAGAAAGACATGTTTCATTTATTTGATGTTCTTTATAAATTGATATTGATCTTTAATCAAATTAATGAAGTCCATGATATATGACATAGCATGAAGGAAATTATGATGTGATCATAATCCTGAGATTCCTATCATGTGCAATTATGTCAGTATCTAAATTTTCCCTAGTCATAGGATTAATGAGACTGGACATCATTAATCCGGATTGACTAGCATATGTCATACTCCTTAATTGGATCAGCGGTGGATCTCGTAAGCTGTAAATATGAGATATTTAGAGTTGACATATGGATGCTTACTAGTGGTAGTAAGTTCATTGGATGACCTACCATGAGATCATCACATGGATTTAATGTCAGTGATAATCTCATCATAGCAATGGTGTAAGTATCCTTAGACTTGAGGTACTCGAGGATATCTTGAATCTTGATCTGCATTTTGACTCCATTCCTTGTGGCCTTCGGAGGTTACTCATATGATGGTGCTTGGAGTGCAGTTTGAGGTATTGAAGGTAATTGAGTAGCCAATAAAGGATTCATCACTTCTGTGAGAACAGAAGAGATACCTGACCTCTTCGTCGGGATCATTACTTTAAGTCTCTCGGCGAGCATGATTATGTCATGAAGAGTGTCTTCATGGACATATAAAGTAATGAGTCCTCGACAGAGGCGATTTCACTTAGGCTAGACTCGGTGCGGTAAGAGTTGACATATTGGCCATACTCATAACCAAGTGAGGTATAGGATGATGAAAGGACGAATTGCACAAGAATTATACATGGAAGGGTTCGTGATCGGTTCGTGATGAATTCATCAAACCGATTACTTTCAGGACAATTGGGGGTCATGATGTGTTGCTAGATACCGCTCATGACTTGCTCAGATTAATTGTTAATTTAAGTGGCCAACATAACCGGAACCTAAAGGGTCACACGATAAGAGTGACTCGGAGAATCAGTAAAATAGTAATTGGACAGAGTTCCAATTATGGAGAGCATTAGATTAAATGGATCCCAATGGGATTGGGATATGTCGATGTGATCGCGACATCAATATTGCTAAGAAAGGTTTAGGAGTTTGTTTGAGATCGGGGCCCGATGGCAGTAGGACCAACCCAGCTTATTGGACCTCTTAGTAATTATATATATGTTAATTAATTAAGTAATTAATTAATGAATATTATATATATAAGCCCATGTGCGTGGAATGAGGGAGGAGAGGTTAAGAGTTTGACTTTTCAAACTTGTTATTTTAATCATTTAATGGATTAATGGTTAAAATGACTTACACATGTCCTAACCTTATGGAGGCTTTTAATTAGTTAAAAGAACATAAGGAGGCTTTAGTTCATGTGGGTATCGACGGCAGCTAGGGTTCCAAAGAAGAAGAAAAAGCTTAAAGTGTTAAGTTGAAAGGTTTTTCTTCATTTTCTTCTTTTCCTTAAGCAACCATCGATTTCTCTCTACTCCAAGCAAGGGTTCAACGTCTGATCTCAAGCTCTCCGGAGATGGAGGTAGGGTCTAGCAGCTCTTATTCATTCTAGCTATTCTGGGTCAAAAGTGTTTGACTCGGTTAGGTTTTTGATCTCTGCGTGGATACCTTTAGAGATAGTCTCTATTGGCTATTCAGGTTTGAGTTTTCATACCGACAAGGGATTACGGGTTTCGGAAGGTCCCGGGAATAAAAATTTTTGTTTCCGCTGCTGGAACATGTGATGTTCCTCCCGGGATTTTCCTACACACCTTACACACCACAGCATAATGGTGTGGTTGAAAGGAGAAATCGAACCTTGTTAGACATGGTACGGTCAATGATGGGCTTTGCAAAGTTACCAAAATTCTTTTGGGGGTATGCACTCGAGACAGCTGTTCATTTGTTAAACAGAGTTCCCTCAAAGACAGTTGATGTTACTCCATATGAGATGTGGACTAACAAAAGACCCTATCTTACTCATTTGAAAGTTTGGGGTTGTCCTGCTTATGTGAAGCGGATACAGTCAGATAAACTTGATGCAAAGTCTGAAAAGTGTTTGTTTGTAGGATATCCTAAAGAAACAATGGGTTATCAATTCTACCTTGCTGAGGAACAAAAGGTGTTTGTTTCAAAGCATGCTGTCTTTTTAGAGAAAGAGTTTCTTTTACAAAAGGCGGTGGGAGCAAATTGAACTTGAAGAAGTTCAAGATGCTCAACAGATCTTGATCAATCGCTAAACCTCAAAGCTGTGACTCATACAGATGAAGTAACAGTTCAACCTTCTACAACACATGAAGTTCATAGGTCACGTAGGATACGCTCTGTTCCCGAGAGATATGGATTTCTCGTGAATGAACAGAATGACGTATTGTTCATAAAAGATAATGAGCCTACCACCTATGAAGAGGTTCTGAAGAGTTCAGAGTCTGAGAAATGGCTTCATGCCATGAAGGCTAAAATGGATTCCATGTATAAAAACCAAGTATGGACTTTGGTTGAAGCAACCGAAGAAATAAAACCCATAGGGTGTAAATGGGTTTTCAAAAAGAAAACCGACATGGATGGTAATGTGATTACCTATAAAGCGAGGCTTGTGGCTAAAGGTTTTCGTCGAAGACAAGGAATTGACTACGACGAGACCTTCAACCCAGTAGCAATGCTTAAATCCATTAGGATACTCCTAGCCATTGCCACTCATTATGATTATGAGATATGGAAAATGGATGTGAAGACAGCTTTCCTAAATGGAAATCTAGCTGAGGATGTGTATATGACACAACCAGAGGGCTTCACTTTCTATGATGGCGAAAAGGTATGCAAGCTTCTAAAATCCATCTATGGATTGAAACAAGCATCCAGGAGTTGGAATATCTGTTTTGATGAGGTAATCAAAGAGTTTAGTTTCTCACAAAATCCGGATGAACACTGTGTGTATAAGAAGGTTACTGGGACTGCAATCGTATTCCTTGTGCTATATGTAGATGACATATTATTACTAGTGTAGCACCCCACTCCCGATGAGACCCGAACCTGACATCAACAGTGATATCCGAGCCCGTGACCCGCGAGGGTGGCTTACTAGAACAATCACTACCTTTTTAAAACTCGTTATAACATTTATCTTCTCTTTCAAAAACAGTTGAGTGCGCAAAACGATAATGATTTGGGCCCGCAATACTAAAACATTTTCATACGAAATCATTGTTTGGCCAAACACTATTTCAATAACCAAATCAGTTCATATACATATAATCATTTTCAAATTTGGCCCAATACAATTTCAATACCAAATTACGAAAATACCAATTAGACACAATCAAATTGACATTTATGGGCGTGTAATCGATCCCGACCCTTACTCGACTCATTGCAGAGACATACTCCCATTTCACTAACGGGTACTCTTCATTTCTGAAAATAATTGCAATGTTGGGTGAGTTTGCGAACTCAGTGAGAAACCATCATCGATGGTTCACCCAACTCATGCATCCACAATCATATACACATTATATCACATGTTAACACATTCATAAAATCACATGCATTCAATTTTAGTTTCACACGGTACACCTTTGATCATTCATATATGCAATATGCATGTGACACTTTCATTTTCTTTTCGTTGTTGTGACCGTGCGCCTGAGTTCATTTTCGTTGAGCCAGTGGCTCTGAAATCGTTGGGCGTGATATGCCCTGCGGTGAGCCTGAGGCTCTAACAGTCGTTGGACCTGAAGTCCTGTGTGTTGAGCTTAAAGCTCTCATATACATTGGGCGTGATATGCCCTGATAATCCCTGTGAAGGGCACTATGCATTGAGCCTGTGACTCTGAATACGTTGGTACCACCGGTCACAACTATCATTATCTGATCATGCAATTATGCATGAATGCACATGTTCACTTTTCATTTCGATAACACCTTTTAGTTCTTTGGACCTTTGGTCCGGTATTTCGATTATATGCACATTCAATTCATTTCACTCATGCATTACAATCCAATTCGCTAATGCATTTATACACAATTATTCACGTTTACACTTCAATATCGCAATCCAATATTTCGAAAACCTATGGTCCGAAATCAATCAAAAGCAATCACACATATATCCATCCTTAACTCCACATGACATTAATGCATCTAATATTAAACACATAAAGGCCGAGGAACCAACTAGGTTACTCACCTGCACTTCCGAGCTATAGCCTGGAAGTCCCAGCATATCCGTGGAATTGCTCCATCGGTGCCTTTAAAAATAGTCAAATAATCACATTACCAAAGATACCAATTTCAATATTCAATAGCAAATACGATAAATACTATACATGTTATGACATTCCCGATCCTATTCCCGATTTTCTCAATTTAATCACTCTCACTCTAATCCATAACAATTCCAATTGTTATTAACCAATTTACCAATTTCCATACTCTATAGTCACATTCCAATTAAACTCACAATCACTATACGTTTACCACTCAATTTCCGATAATCATCAAATTCAATTCCTATTCTCTCAAATGCCATTTTGATCCATAACCAATCCAAATTAGATCCCAAAATTCTCCAATTCAAAAACCTCAATAATCAACTTTTCGGAAACAGTCTCCCTCGTCGCGACGTATAATCCGTTGTTCGTCGCGACGTACGCTGCTGCTCGTCGCGACGTGCGGACCAAGCCTGCTCGTCGTGGCGCACGACTCCACCCTGCTCGTCGCGGCACACAAATTAAATATTTAATATTCGTCGTGACGTGCACGCTAAGGGGGCTCGCCGTGGCGTGTTCATCACACGTCGCAACGTGCGAACCCAGAAACTCATCCAAAACCCAGAAATTTCGCAGATCCTCTGATATAAATCATCCCAAATCCATTCTAAACACTCTCAATCAGTTTTAAACCTTAAACCCAACTTATTTCTATCCTCAAAACATCATTTAACTAATTTTTCATCAAAAACCCAAATCAAAACCAACAAAAACCCTATCATCGAAACTTTCTAACTTTCTAACCAATTTCTTACTCACATATATGATCAAATCAAACGATTTAACTCATAAACACATAGAAACTTACCTGATTCAAGCTTCGATCCTTTGAAAATCCTTCAAGAACTCCAAATCCCAAGTTTTTCTCACCCACGACCGTCGATGATGAGAAATGAACTTTTTAGCTTATATCTTAAGCTTATATATATATATATAAGATCATCTGCCACATGCCCAATTCTTAGGGTCTAACAAATCCGATTCTTATTCTATTTTTCTCCCAATTTCGCAATAACCATAACTAATAAATCCTAAAATTATAATCCCAATTGTTTCATATCAATTGTCAATCAATCTCGGACCCGGAATCAATTTAATCAGTCACTAAGCCAATCTTCCGGTCCAGATCTATTACTCTAAAAATCTAAAAAAAGTTCCCATAAATTCACAAAATTAGCAAATACCCATTCCTATACTCATATTCCACTTTCCATTCCTCTAAATTTCATTTCATTCCAATTCCATATTCAAAACCTAATTTATACACTTATTACTAAATTTCCAATTTTCACAACCAATTCTCATCTGTACAATTATAACCAATTTTCGATACACAATCAATTCGAGAATCGTCATACATGTATGTACATATATATATATACTTGTGCAGTCAATAATCTGTTACCGATATCTATAAAAACAATAATGCATGCACAATGTCACATTTTACCCAATTCTAACCCGATCCAAATTTTTGGCATACCCGTCACTCCGGTAACGGGATGTTACAATTCTCCCCTCCTTATAAAAATTTCGTCCTCGAAATTTTATGTACGATTTGTCAAGATGATAGGGGAGTCTTTACGATCATTGATTCTCTGATTTCCACTTATTTCCCTTTTTCCTATGATATCAATCAATACATAGATTGGCCGAGGTGACACATTTAGAAATTTATCATGTATCACTTATCATATTGCATCTCTCCAATGCCAATTACTACTCTCGTAAGGTTTCAATAATCTCGATAATCATCGATCTGATTCATTCTCATCAATTTGAATTTTGTTATCACCAATTTAACAATCTATATTTTTACAATCACTCTGATCCATACATCAATCTCATAACCCTATAGATTCCGCAACATATTAGTTTCACATTTAACATCAGCAATCAGTCCTGTAGGTCAGACCTACACTCAATGTCACACTCTACTTCCTATTACTCTTCTAATACCCTCTTATTATTATTTCTTGAATTTTTTTTTCACTAACGATTCCCTTAATGAATTTTACTCATACTTCTTAATCCATTCACATTACTCATTTTCTTTATAGCTAAACTATTCACAATTTCTCAATACGGTCCACTATTCAAGATTCTCAATTCGGATTTTTGCCATGCTTTCAATACACACCTGCACTTTTGACTTGGAATTCCAATCGCTAATCGTTCTTTTTAAGCTTTACTAACTCGACGGTTTACACTCATTCTTACATTAGGTATCATAATCTTATCACCTCACTACTTGTTTCAATAACGAAATTCAAACACTCAAATGCATAGTCATTTTTTCCATTCACTCATATAACTTAATCACTATTGCCTTATAAGCGTATATACATCCAAAACAATTTCGCATGCGAATAGAATCTCCAAACTTTACAACACTTTCTAATACACTAAAATTATCAAGTTATCAAATACCAATATCGCCCATCGATTATCTTGATCTCCATACACATAGAATCTCTTTACTCTATTTCAATAAATCGCATTTTAATCTTTACGATTCATTTCCTATTATAACACCTCAAAATTTAAAATAACACGATCAATACTCGAATTGAAAATTTCTCCAAGTGTCTCTTTTACAATCATTAGTCATACAATTCACACATTTTCCTCGAACATTATCATCGGGGACTAAGATCAAAAACATTTAACAATTTACGGACATATCCGAGATACAATCATACACTCCACACATTTTAGGATTGATTGTATATTGGAAAAATAACTCAAATTCCTTATGTACTGTCCTTTACAATTTCACATTTATCAATACCTCTATTTACATTTTAATCTCCCAATACCATGTTAGAATAATAATTCATCCATTACTTATTCAATCAAGATCAAATTCACTCTTATAAAACTTGCATACTATACAATTTCCTCAACTATGCCAATTTATCTTCTTCACTATTCAAATGTATTCTATCGATCATCGATGATCACAATACTATCCACTTTAAACTCAATCTACACATTTCACTCTTCAATAATATAATGAACTCCTTACACCTATGATCAATTTGCATAACTTTTTACATATCATACATCTCCAATGAGGAACAATTTTCTCATAACTTACTCAATTTCATCAAATGTATTTCACACACGTTCCTTTACACTAGATTCTCCACATATTGCGATTTATTCACTATCATGTCAAACCGGGTTAATAATACCATTATCAAATCCACTTTATCCTTTACAATATTCACACAAAATATACCAAAGATCGGTATTCTCCTCAAATCACAACTAATATCTTTTCTTGCTCAATAATCCTATTACACAATCGAAGTCTTTACATTATCGTAACACATACCTTCTTAATAACTTATTCTATCTTTTACACTCCCAATAACTACTTTTCATTCATTTCACATTTATCTCCAGTTTGTCCTTTCATTGCTAAACTTTTCAATTTTAAACATCTAATCGACTTAATCCAACTCAAGGGAACTCTTCTCTGAAAGAAGATTCCTCACTATTTTCATTGATATCACTCATGAAATTTCTAATGATCAACAGTCATCACATTTCTTATCGGTTATTTTCAATGCCTTAGGAAATCAATTAACGACTATTCACGCTATCCCGTGAAGATCAATCGATGCCATAATCCATATAACCAGAGCATCCTTTTTAATACCGTTCATTGAGGTACATATCATTAAAATTATTACATCAATATATCAATTAGTTACTTACGCTAAAGACACCTCAATCTCATTTGATTTTTGACCACATTTTTCCTTTTTGCACCTATCCTCGATCATGAGGATTTTACCATACCAATATCCTAATTACAATCTCAATTCATTCCCAATTCAATCACTATAAGCACTTTCATTTCTTACTCTAACTCACATGAATTTTTAACTATAAGACTTGGCGGTTATCCACTAACACACCAATTGATTTCCGATATCATTTCCATTATCAGGTGTGCATTTGCATAGGCAAATCCACTGACCTTAACAACTGTTCAGCTTTTTCATCTATCAATACCATTTTCTTACCTTTCGATCTTTTCATTGTTTCGTTTCACGCAGTCACACTTAAATCCATATCACAACAATCACAACTCGCATCACGCTTTCGCTGCGCAACTCTAATCACAAAACATTTTATTCCCATTTACTTTACTTATATACTTTCAATCTTGCCATTTCTCATATATCTCTATATTTTCTCTATACATATTCACATCTATTTCACGTTCACAGACTATTCCTATATCACTCTAGTGTCGTATTTCATAATACCCATCGGTACCAATCGTGTACACTAATTCTCCAATTTTCATATCGCACCATCTACTTGTTCTTATTCCTTGATTTCCACAACTTCCATTTATCACATTTTCATATCATCTTTTCCTAACTATTTCTAACCACTTAAATCACTAAGACAGTGCTCATGTATGAGACTCATATGCTATCTTGGGATCGGTCATCCCGCTCACCGAGACATGACTTATATGCATGCACTTTGATACATTTTCTCAGAACGCCCATGTAAGATTGTACTTCTGGGCTCTGATACCACAAATGTAGCACCCCACTCCCGACGAGACCCGAACCCGACATCAACAGTGATATCCAAGCCCGTGACCCACGAGGGTGGCGTACTAGAACAATCACTACCTTTTTAAAACTCGTTATAACATTTATCTTCTCTTTCAAAAATAGTTGAGTGCGCAAAACGATAATGATTTGGGCCCGCAATGCTAAAACATTTTCATACGAAATCATTGTTTGGCCAAACACTATTTCAATAACCAAATCAGTTCATATACATATAATCAATTTCAAATTTGGCCCAATACAATTTCAATACCAAATTACTTAAAATACCAATTAGACACAATCCAAATTGACATTTATGCGCACGTAATCGATCCCGACCCTTACTCGACTCTTTGCGGTAGACATACTCCCGTTTCACTAACGGGTACTCTTCATTTCTGAAAATAATTGCAATGTTGGGTGAGTTTGCGAACTCACGAGAAACCATCATCGATGGTTCACCCAACTCATGCATCCACAATCATATACACATTATATCACATGTTAACACATTCATAAAATCACATGCATTCAATTTCAGTTTCACACGGTACACCTTTGATCATTCATATATGCAATATGCATGTGACACTTTCATTTTCTTTTCGTTGTTGTGACCGTGCTTTACCGAGTTCATTTTCGTTGAGCGCTGGCTCAAATCGTTAGGCGTGATATGCCTGCGGTGAGCCTGAGGCTCTAACGATCGTTGGACTCAAGTCTGTGTGTTGAGCTTAAAGCTCTCATATACATTAGGCGTGATATGCCCGATAATCCTCGTGAAGGGCACTATGCATCGAGCTCGTGGCTCTCAATACGTTAGTACCATCGGTCACAACTATCATTATCTGATCATGCAATTATGCATGAATGCACATGTTCACTTTTCATTTCGATAACACCTTTTAGTTCTTCGGACCTTTGGTCCGGTATTTCGATCATATGCACATTCAATTCATTTCAATCATGCATTACATTCCAATTCGCTAATGCATTTATACACAATTATTCACGTTTACACTTCAATATCGCAATCCAATATTTCGAACACCTATGGTCTGAAATCAATCAAAAGCAATCACACATATATCCATCCTTAACTCCACATGACATTAATGCATCTAATATTAAACACATAAAGGCCGAGGAACCAACTAGGTTACTCACCTGCACTTCCGAGCTATAGCACGAAGTCCCAAAGATATCCGTGGAATTGCTCCATCGGTGCCTTTAAAAACAGTCAAATAATCACATTACCAAAGATACCAATTTGAATATTCAATAGCAAATACGATAAATACTATACATGTTATGACATTCCTGATCCTATTCCCGATTTTCTCAATTTAATCACTCTCACTCTAATCCATAACAATTCCAATTGTTATTAACCAATTTACCAATTTCCATACTCTATAGTCACATTCCAATTAAACTCACAATCACTATACGTTTACCACTCAATTTCCGATAATCATCAAATTCAATTCATATTCTCTCAAATGCCATTTTGATCCATAACCAATCCAAATTAGATCCCAAAATTCTCCAATTCAAAATCTCAATAATCAACTTTTGAAGCAGTCTCCTCGTCATGACGTATAATCCGCTATTCGTCATGACGACGCTTTCCGCTTCGTCATGACGACGGGACAAGCTCGCTCGTCGTCGTCACAAGACGGCTCCACTCGTCATGGCGTCGGCCGATACTACGCTTTCGTCGCGGCACACAAATTAAATATTTAATATTCATCGTGACGTGCACGCTAAGGGGGCTCGCCGCGGCGTGTTCATCACACGTCGTGACGTGCGAACCCAGAAACTCGTCCGAAACCCAGAAATTTCGCAGATCCTCTGATATAAATCATCCCAAATCCATTCTAAACACTCTCAATCAGTTTTAAACCTTAAACCCAACTTATTTCTATCCTCAAAACATCATTTAACTCATTTTTCATCAAAAACCCAAATCAAAACCAACAAAAACCCTATCATCGAAACTTTCTAACTTTCTAACCAATTTCTTACTCACATATATGATCAAATCAAACGATTTAACTCATAAACACATAGAAACTTACCTGATTCAAGCTTCGATCCTTTGAAAATCCTTCAAGAACTCCAAATCCCAAGTTTTTCTCACCCACGACCGTCGATGATGAGAAATGAACTTTTTAGCTTATATCTTAAGCTTATATAGATATATAAGATCATCTGCCACATGCCCAATTCTTAGGGTCTAACAAATCCGATTCTTATTCTATTTTTCTCCCAATTTCGTAATAACCATAACTAATAAATCCTGAAATTATAATCCCAATTGTTTCATATCAATTGTCAATCAATCTCGGACCCGGAATCAATTTAATCAGTCACTAAGCCAATCTTCCGGTCCGGATCCATTACTCTAAAAATCTCAAAAAAGTTCCCATAAATTCACAAAATTAGCAAATACCCATTCCTATACTCATATTCTACTTTCCATTCCTCTAAATTCCATTTCATTCCAATTCCATATTCAAAACCTAATTTACACACTTATTACTAAATTTCCAATTTTCACAACCAATTCTCATCTGTACAATTATAACCAATTTCCGATACACAATCAATTCGGGAATCATCATACATGTATGTACATATATATATATACTTGTGCAATCAATAATCTGTTACCGATATCTATAAAAACAATAATGCATGCACAATGTCACATTTGCCTGTACCCAATTCTAACCCGATCCAAATTACTGACATACCCGTCACTCCGGTAACGGGATGTTACAACTAGGAAACGATGTCTCTATGCTACAATCTGTGAAGATTTGGTTATCCAAACAATTTGCCATGAAAGACCTTGGTGAAGCAACTTATATCCTTGGGATAAAGATTTATAGAGATAGATCAAAAAGATTGCTTGGTCTTTCATAATCAACGTACATAGACAAGATGCTAAAGAGGTTTAGTATGGAACAATCCAAGAGAGGGTACCTTCCCGTGACTCATGGGATAACACTCTCGAAATCTATGCGTCCTAAGACACAAGATGAGAGGATGCGCATGAATATGATCCCGTATGCATCTGCAGTAGGATCTATCATGTATGCTATGCTATGTACGAGACCCAATGTATCATATGCTTTAAATGTTACGAGCAGATACCAATCGGATCCTGGTGAGGGTCACTGGGTGGCTGTCAAGAATATCCTCAAGTACTTGCGAAAGACTAAAGATGTTTTCTTGATATATGGAGATGGAAATCTAAAAGTGAGCGGGTATACAGATGCCAGTTTTCAATCTGATAAGGATGATTCTAAATCCCAATCAGGTTATATATTCACACTGAACGGTGGGGCGGTCAGTTGGAAAAGTTCTAAATAAGAGACAACTGCCGATTCAACAACCGAGGCAGAGTACATTACCGCTTCAGACGCAGCAAAGGAAGCAGTTTGGATCAAAAAGTTTATTACTGAACTTGGTGTGGTTCCTAGCTGTGATGGGCCCATACAGTTGTATTGTGACAACAATGGGGCTATTACGCAGGCGAAGGAACCAAGGTCTCATCAATGATCCAAACACGTACTCCGCAGATATCATCTGATTAGGGAGATCATTGGTCGAGGTGATGTCCAGATAGAGAGAATTCCCACTGAGTAAAATATTTCTGATCCGTTGACAAAGCCATTATCACAGAAGAGCTTTGATTCTCATGTACTCGCCTATGGTATTAGATATCAAGGCGATTGGCTTTAGGTCAAGTGGGAGATTTTGTTAGAGTAGTGCCCTAAAGGCAATCGTCTTTAGCGCGTTTTGTACAAAGTTGTGTACATACTTTATGAATAAATAAAGAAAGGCATATTTCATTAATGTGATGTTTGTTATTTATGAATGGATATTGATCTATAAATAAATTAATGAAGTCCATGATATATGACATAGCATGAAGGAAATTATGATGAGATCATACTACTGAGATTCCTATCATGTGCAATTATGTCAGTATCTAAATTATCCCTAGTCATAGGATTACTGAAACTGGACATCGTTAATCCGGAGAGACTAGCACATCTCAAGTTCCTTGATTTGATCAAGCAGTGGATCTCAGAAACTGTAAATATGAGATGTTTAGGGTTGAGATGTGAATGCTTACTAGAGGTAGTAAGTACATTGGATGACCTGCTATGAGATCATCACATGGATGTCCTATTCTAATGTCAGTGATAATCTCATCATAGCAATGATGCAAATATCCTTAGACTTGAGGTACTCAAGGATATCTTGGATACTGATTCTGTGCTTTGACTCCATTCCTTGTTGCCTTACACAGGTCGCTCATAGGGTGGTGATTGGGTACAGCTTGAGGTATTCGAAGGTAATTGAGTAGCCAATAGAGGATTCACCACTTATGTGATAGCAGAAGATGATACCCATGGCCTCTTGTCAAGGTCATTACTTGGAAATCTCTGGCCGGAGTTCATATGTCATGAAGAGTGTCTTCAGTGACATATAAAGTAATGAGTCCCATGACAAGAACTGATATCACTTGGACTAGATTTGGTGTAGTCAGTCTAGTAAGAGTTGAAACTTTGCCCATACTCATAACCAAGTGGGGTATAGCATGGTGAAAGGACGAATTGCACAGTAATTGTCTATGGAAAGGTTCGTGATATGGTTCGTGATGAACATAGGTTCATTCGTCAAACCAATTACTTTCCGGTCAATTGGGGGTCATGATGTATTGCTAGATACCGCTCATGACTTGCTTGGATTAAGTGTTAATCTAAGTGGCCAACATAACCGGGAACCTAATGGGTCACACGCATAAGAGTGACTCGGAGAATTCGTAAAATAGTTTTGGATAGAGATCCATTATATGGAGAGCAATAGAACTAAATGGATCCCGATGAGATTGGGATATGTCCCGATGAGATCGCGACATCGATATTGCTGAAACAGGTCTTCGGTGTTTTTTTTCATACCGGGACCCGGTAGGACCGACCCCAGTATGACTGGACCACTTCAACATTTATATATATATATATATATCTTATTAATTAATTAAGTAATTAATATATATATATATATATCATCAACGTGGAAGGAAGATGATAAGCCTTATCTTACTTAACTATATATATATATATATATATAAGGCTAACGTGGAAAGACCACCACCTTAGCATTTAATGTCCTTAAATTGTTAAAGACAAATAGCTTATGGAGGTTTTGAAGAGTTGATGGTCGTTGGTTTTAAGAAACCTAAGGTTAAAAAGAAAAGAGTTCATCCAAGCTCTCTATCATCTTCTTCTCCAAGCTTCTCCAAGCTTCTTCTCCTTGAGCTCTCCAAGAATAAGGTAAGAGCTAGCACTCTCTCCCTTATTCTAGCTATTCCCAGGTCAAAGAGTTTGCCCCGGTTAGGTTCTTCGACCTCTGCGTGGATACCGTTAGAGACGGTCTCCTTTGGTCATTATGGTTTGACTCTGTTATATAGACACATAGATCCTGACTTTCGGGAAGGTCCCGGAATAAAAAATTTTATTTTTCCGCACCGTGTATATGTGATGTACACAACGGGATTTTCCTACACAAACTCATTCCATTGAAATGAAATGCTTTCATGCTTTTCATATTCTTTTTCTTCTTTCCAATAAATCACAATGCCATGCTCAAATACATAGCATAATCACATCACAATTCAATTCTCAACAAAGTGTCATATATTTCTCAATGCATAACATAACATAACATAACACATCACAATGCATTTTTGCATGCTCATAACCATTCAAATCCAATTCATGGAGTATATAAACACATATAAACCAATTCTTTAAATCATTTTAAAACAATATATACACAATCATAAAATATTTGAAATCATTTTATTCTCTCAATTTAGGAAAATCTTTAATGGCTTATTATTCAACTATAAACATGAAACCCACCTCATATCCATGCTTGGAGCTTGATTAGAGCTTCAATTCTCCAAAGCCTTTCTTCTTTCTCCCAATTTCAAATTCCCTTAACCTTCTCCATTTTCGAAATTCTTCTTGCTTGGAAGGAAACTCTTGACTTCTTCCATCCTTTCTTTCATAAATCAATGAAAAACCAAGCTTAGAACCTCCAAAATCTGAAACCCTAGCTCCATCTTCCTCTTTCTCCTTCTTCTCCACGAAATCTCCTTTTCTCTCTTCTCTCTTTGTTTTCTTTCTTTCTTTTTTGTATCTTGCTTCCTTCTAAACGACAACTCCCCCTTTTATATATGCCATGTCATTAAAATGGGTGTCAAAGACCCAATTGCCCCTCCTCATATGCCTATAAACTTTAATCTTTAAGTTAACTTCCAAAACTGCCCCTGAATCTTATCCTACTTTAGGACATTATTTTCACCATCCAATTGAAGGAATTAGTCAAAACTTCCTTCTAGAGAATTGTTCCTCATTGTCTTAATTTCATAATGCCTTAAGAATCATCCAATTTCAAGCACTACACCAAAAGTTATGCTCAAAACATTTCAGATATGTCTTATGCTGAATCATTTTCCAGCACATTATTTCCATCCAAAAATTGACATTCTTAAGGAACAAATTGAAACTCGAATTCTTCATAAAAATTGTATCTATATTTCCCTAATTTAATCCAAATCAAGAATCATTTCATTTTGATTTCCAGAGCAAAAGTTATGCTCAAAATACTTTTAGATGTTCCTAACTCAAAAACTACACACTAATCCGAACTTCCATTCATAAATTGAAAATCCTAGGGGCAAAATTGAAATTTCATTTATTCATATGATTTGTAGCCCCATGTCTTAATTTTATTTTTCCTTAAGAATCAATTCAATCGGATCACCACAGATCCCGAATTTCTCAAAATACTGAACTATATTCAGAAAATAGTCCAACTCACTTTGATTAAATTAATCACCCTTAATTAAATCTACAAAATTCACAAATTTCTCATAAAATGAAATTCATTGTCTTAGGAATCCAAATCTTCAAAAACCAAATCAATCGGATGTCGGACGGAAAAGTTATAAGCAAAGAATTGAACAAAAGTCGGATGAGGAAGGAAGATAGCAAAATCGGAAGGAAACAAATCGTTCCGATTGTCATAAGATTCGATCAAACTTTTTCAATTCAACTCTAAATGATACACATTTTCATTAAGAGATATATACATGTCTTAGGAATCAAACGCCTCAAGAATCACCTCAATCGGAGGTTGGACGAAGGAGTTATGACCTGACAAACTCAACATGTTCATGTTCTTATTCCTATCGAACATACTTTGGCGCAAATGCCATAATTTTCACTATAGATGTCAGATTAACTTCATTCTTAGACCATTAGAAAGTAGACATATAGGGATAAAACTTTCATGAAGACCAAAATTTTAAATTCGAACGTTATGGGGGTACACGGACCGTGTAAAATTTACACGGTCAGACGCACAGATCGTGTAACCGTCTGGTGAAAACTGTCTCCTGCGCCTGGATTTACACAGCCCGTGTGAATTTACACGGGCAAACCGTGTAACCTACGGGTATAGCAAAATTTCACCCTCCAAGACCCCTCCAAAGGGTCCTAAACCCATCCTAACTTCTCCTATACTCATATCTTACCTAAAATCAACCTTTTCGAGCCCGAGATCACGTCATAAACTCTAAAGGTTCGGGAATTTCGATTACCACGACATCCTAGCTTGTAACTAGCATAACTCTCAACTCCGGTCTCGAAAACTTGCATACTTAGTATCTTTGGAAAGATAAGAGAACAAGCTACAACTTCAAAGAAGGTAACTTTGGCCAATTCCAATTCAATCATTCTAGAATTGCCCTTGAATCAACATACACATTTTTATCCTCATACAAAACTTAACATTTTCCCAACTTCATTTTCTCTATTACAACATCATTCAAAGCAATTTAACTTCCAATTGGAATCCATTCAACACTCAACCTCAATTCATATACTCTCATATTCAATAACCTCTTATCATTCACCAAAGATCCTATCTTACATACATAACCATGGTTTATGATTAAGGTTTCTCAACTCATCATCCATACTTAGTTCACATTCTAATTTCACAACCATCTATATACCAATTCATAATTCAAAGCCATACATAAAATCATATTCCATTTTGATATTTCCACTAAAAATTCGGGGTCCAACAAAAGGTGAGCTGCTGGTGTATTCATCAAAGTAATGAAAACGTGTCGTTCCTGATCTGCTTCGTCTTTCGGTTTTAATCTTGGCTTATACCGCACCACCCAGTTGATTTCTTGTTGTTTCGGCTATAGAGGCCTACTTTACCCATCTATCTCTTTCAGCTAAGGAGGACCAGGAACTAGTAATCCAACACTCTGCTCCGTCGATGCCAATGTCCTAAGAGCTTTGTCTGGTCGGTATGTTTTTGACTTACAACCAAATTAATTTACTCTCTATGCAGAAAGTGTTTGTGGATCTCTGGCATCCTCTGGGGGGAATTAAAATTTCTGATTTGGGAGCCAAACAGTACCTATTTCAATTCTTCCATTCTGTTGATCTTGAACGTGTAATCACAGGGGCTTTGTGGTTGTTTAATAAACACCTTCTCGTTTTCAGCCCGATAAAACCCGAAGAAGATCCCCTTCTTATTCCGCTACTCTATATGGATATTTGAGTTGAGGTCTGTGACTTGAAGCTGAGATTTATGTTTGCTATAGTGGCATCCTCGTTGGGAACTTTTATTGGTTATTTACTGGAGTATGATACTAATCATTCCAATAATGATAGGCCGAATTTTTTTATAAAAAATCAGGTACAAATGGACATTAGACAACCCTTAAAGAGGAAGAAGAAATTAATTGATTTTGATGGACACCCTTACTACATCACGTTTCGATATCAACGGATTCAGGTTTATTGTTATTTCTATGGTAAGTTAGGCCACACTAATTCCTTTTGTGATCTTCTGCTCCATCACAAGAAGGAAGACCTGAAACCTCTATGGAGTGAAAATCTTCAGGTTGTGCCTCGCCGTAATAATCACCCCTTGATTGAGCCCAAGTTTATCTTATTAATTGGCTACACTTTCATAACTGTTAATGCACTTTTTGACTCCTAATTGTAACTTTTGTGTTTAAATTAGTTCCTTATATTGAGTTCATATGATTTGCAATTTGTCAGTAAAATTGTCGCAAATTGATATTAATTACATTATAATTTTTCTAAGGAAAATTAATACTGCAAATGGCTATTTTGTTTTGTAGGAAAACAAGGGAGTCAACCCATCAGAAAGTCAACAGGATGTGAGCCTTCCATACAGGTCGCGGTGCATCTAGCAGAAAGCACGTCGTGACGTCAAACAATTCTTACGTTGCGGCGTATGTTCGAGCAACAGCACGTCACGACGTCTAACAATTCTTTGAGCTACAGCACGTCGCGACGTCTAACAATTCACACGCCGTGGCGAGAGAACAAGCAGTCGCTCGTCGCGATGTGCAAATGGATACCCGGACTCCAAATAGAAATTTCTCTCACTGTACCGACCCGACCCATGACCCATCCTTTAAATCTTACCGAATTAGGTTAGAACAATCATCTTTTGGGAGATCAACATTCATTCGGGGAGAAAAAGGAGACCAACGAGCGAAGAGAGAAGAAGAGGAAGCACTCACGTTTACCATCCTGGGTTCCCTTCGGGGTTCCCTGGGGACAATTTAACATAGGTTTTGTTTTCTATTTTCACTGCCGAATCCATCATGGGTAGCTTGGATTCGTCACGAGTTGTGAAGTTTTCGGTTACATTGCGTGGTTAGGCATTCATTTTCTCCTGAAGATGCAGTGATGGTTGGAGTTCACTAAGCTTCAAAAGGGAGTAGCTTAATCCGTAGTTTAGCTATGATTTATGAATGCTTAGGTCTAGGATTTGTAAGTTGTAGTGAAGCTACTCGATTATAGCTTAATTAAATGTTGGACATTTAATGTGTTGTTGGGATTAGTAGTTTACATTGTCACGTTTAACTACTTTGTTATGAACAGCCGAGTTGGGGTTTATTACTTTGTAGTTAGATTTGCTTAATTAGAGTTTAATTAAGCGTTGAATAATGTAAGGTGTTGTAGATTTGTTTATGTAGAATTCTGTGCTTAAATATATGAAGTCTCATATATGTCAACTTGTGATCTTGTTGATTCTCTTTTATCTGCCTAGTTATTTTTGATATTGAGTTGATGCTAGATTTCATTTGACCCATTGCTTGGGCAAATCTACCGCACACACTAAGATGCTTTTAACAAGGTTTTACGCAATAGAGTTCATTGATTAAAGCCTTAGACTTAAAGAATCCTTTAAGGTTCTGAGGCTCAAGAGCGCTCAATGGGATCTTGAGAAACGGAGTTCATTGATCAAGATCCTGGACTTAAAGAGAGTCCTTTAAGGTTTATCATTTCAAACTTAGTGATTTATAATCCACCGCACACACTAAGATGCACTTAACGGGATCTTGAACAATGGAGTTCATTGATCAAGATCCTGGACTTAAAGAGCCCTTTAAGGTTCTAAGGCTTAAGAACGTTTAATAGGGTCTTGAGAAATGGAGTTCATTAATCAAGACCCTGGACTTAAAGAGAGCCCTTTAAGGTTTACCATTCAAACTTAGTGATTTCCAATCCCATCAAATTAGTTTTGAACGGTGATAGCCAAAGCTCATTTTGAAGAGGATTTTATCACTTTTCTTAATCTTTTCATTTTCTATTTTAAAAAAAAACCAAAAATACTTTTTACATGTTTTTTATAATACTTTTTAGTTCATTCCCCTTTTCCTTACTGATTTCACTTGCATTTTATGACATATAGGCTAGCTTAGGTCCATTTCATTAGGTTCCGATTAAGTGAGACGACCCGAGGTTGCATCCTATACTGCAATCATGGAATTTATTATTTTTGACCGGTTTCTAAGGATCGATCTTAAGGTCGAATCAACAGAGCCGCGATCAAAATGGCGTCGTTGCCGGGGAACCAGGAATTGATTCTCTAAGTTAGATTTTGTCATTTTGTTGATAAGTGAAGTTAGGAGTCTTTTCTTTTAGATTGCATTCTAGATAGTTTAGTTTCATCCTCATTGATAGTTTTCCTTTATCTTTGATAGATGGCATTTTACAGATTACACCTTCCGTGGAAGTTCGTTGAGGCTGACTCTTTTTTTTTTTGCGACAATCATTTCAGATGAATCTGGCATAGTGGAGGCTGACATGGACATGGGAATGGATGAATTTATTTTGCCACGCCATGGCCATCTGTCGAAGGTTAACTGGGAGAATAAATAAACCTCCATAACTCCCAGGTTGTTTCTCTCCTTCACTTGTTTACTTACTTATGCCTCGTGATTGCTTGTGACATATATTGGTGCATTAGTTTGTTAAGTGAGTGTCAGGGAGAAACAACCCCAGTAGGAAAATATCTTAGCTTTTAGTTTAATCAGTAACCTTTCAATTCAATAAAATCCCCATTTAGTTTTGTCTCTAGCCTGCCTGCTGTTATGTTGAATTGTCATTTGTGTTTTCTTCCCTTATGCTTATCCTTTGCTTGTTCAACATTGAGGACAATGTATTGCTTAAGTGTGGGGGAGTTGTTTCCCCATCTATCTTTCTTGTTGCATGCCTGTTTGACATCTTATTTATGAATGTGTTAGCCAATCTTGCATCATGTTACCAATTTTTAAACTTGGTAAAATTTTTTGTGCCTTTCTGCTGCGTCTCGCCGCGGCGACAGATCACACGCCGCGGTGAGGCCGATTATTCACGCCACACGTCACGGCGTGCATGCTACACGTCGCGACGTCCACCCACAAAATTTTTCCTCAATTCTAACTTCTTCCACACTAGACTCTCATAACTTTTGTTTTTCAAAGAACTTATAAGTTTCAAAGTGGTACTTGAGTTTATGAAAATACCTTCCATTCTTTTAATGATAGTTGGTCTTGTCTAATTTTACTTTTGATGTTTTCAATACAAAGTGAATGAAGGCATGTTAACAAAGTAGCACTTTACGTTTTTGAGAGTTGAGATTGTTCATTGAGATAATACCCCTTTTGGAAGGATATTTGAGCCTAATTTTTCTTCAATTCTTGTGTGCATCTGCTTATTCCATATCTCGCTAGAACTTGTGTCAATACTTACTCAAAGCTTTATGGACTAGAATTATGTTGATATGATAGAGGTGTTCCTTCTTCAACCCCTTTTTCCCAAACACAGTCCCATCAACACTTATCCCTTGCTAGCCCATTGAGCCTTATTATGTATGAGAACTTGCACGCATTTCATATGATGTCATTAGTTTAATTTGCATTTCCTTTTCAAAAATAAAATAAAAAAAATCGAAACAAAATGTGTTAAAAAAAGGAGGAACAAAAAAAGTGTGTTCCAAAAAGAAATTAAAAAAAAAGAGAAGAAAAAAAACAAAAGAAAAAAAGTCATTATTAGTTCAACTGCTGACATCCATTCAAAATTTTAGTGCATGTATTCATACCTTTTCTTCCGTTCATTCCATCTATTCATCTAGCCCTCCGCATATTACAACCCTGGAAAGTCCTCTAGATCTTCAAAATTATAGTTTTTGTAGGGGAGAAATAGAATTGATACAGGCTTATGGTAAAGTATGGATTAAGCAGATTGAGACTGAAGATATCCCTAAACACATATGAGGTGAGACCAAACACTTTATCTTGAGTGAAATCTCTTTTGTCCAATCTCTTGGATTAAATTATTTTGGTGTTTGTTTTATTAGCACTCTTTCAATTTACTTTGATCGAATTCTGAGGAAGTGATTTGTGCCAAGTTCCTTTTATTGTTTTGAGCATGGGCGGATTTTCTTTTACACTTGTATCTTTTTTATTCTTGTAAACTTTGTCCAAGAGTACAAAGGTCTAAGTGTGGGGGAATTTGATTGAGCCCAAGTTTATCTTATTAATTGGCTACACTTTCATAACTGTTAATGCACTTTTTGACTCCTAATTGTAACTTTTGTGCTTAAATTAGTTCCTTATATTGAGCTCATATGATTTGCAATTTGTCAGTAAAATTGTCGCAAATTGATATTAATTGCATTATAATTTTTCTAAGGACAATTAATACTGCAAATGGTTATTTTGTTTTGTAGGAAAACAAGGGAGTCAACTCATCAGAAAGTCAACAGGACGTGAGCCTTCCATACACGTTACGGTGCATCCAGCAAAAAGCACATCACGACGTCAAACAATTCTTACGTCGAGGCGTATGATCGAGCAACAGCACGTCGCGACGTCTAACAATTCACACGCCGCGGCGAGAGAACAAGCAGTCGCGCGTCGCGACGTCAGATAATTCACTCGTCGCGACGTGCAGATGGATACTCGGACTCCAAATGGAAATTTCTCTCACTGTACCGACCCGGCCCATGACCCATCCTTTAAATCTTGCCGAATTAGGTTAGAACAATCATATTTTGGGAGAGCAACATTCATTCGAGGAGAAAAAGGAGACCGACAAGCGAAGAGAAAAGAAGAGGAAGCACTCACGTCTACCACCCTGGGTTCCCTTCGGGGTTCCCTGGGGACAATATAACATAGGTTTTGTTTTCTATTTTCACTTCCGAATCCATCATGGGTAGCTTGGATTCGTCACGAGTTGTGAAGTTTTCGGTTACAATGCATGGTTAGGCATTCATTTTCTCCTAAAGATGCAGTGATGGTTGGAGTTCACCGAGCTTCAAAAGGGAGTAGCTTAATCCGTAGTTTAGCTATGATTTATGAATGCCTAGGTCTAGGATTTGTAAGTTGTAGTGAAGCTACTCGATTATAGCTTAATTAAATGTTGGACATTTAATGTGTTGTTTGGATTAGTAGTTTACATTGTCATGTTTAACTATTTTTTTATGAACAGCCGAGTTGGGTTTTATTGCTTTGCAGTTAGATTTGCTTAATTAGAGTTTAATTAAGCGTTGAACAATGTAAGGTGTTATGGATTTGTTTATGTAGAATTATGTGCTTAAATATATGAAGTCTCATATATGTCAACTTGTGATCTTGTTGAATCTCTTTTATCTGCCTAGTTGTGTTTGATATTGAGTTGATGCTAGATTTCATTTGACCCATTGCTTGGGCAAATCTACCGCACACACTAAGATGCTTTTAACAAGGCTTTAAGCAATGGAGTTCATTGATTAAAGCCTTGGACTTAAAGAATCCTTTAAGGTTCTGAGGCTCAAGAGCGCTCAATGGGATCTTGAGAAATGGAGTTCATTGATCAAGATCCTGGACTTAAAGAGAGTCCTTTAAGGTTTATCATTTCAAACTTAGTGATTTATAATCCACCGCACACACTAAGATGCACTTAACGGGATCTTGAGCAATGGAGTTCATTGATCAAGATCCTGGACTTAAAGAGCCCTTTAAGGTTTTAAGGCTTAAGAGCGCTTAATGGGGTCTTGAGAAATGGAGTTCATTAATCAAGATCCTGGACTTAAAAAGAGCCCTTTAAGGTTTACCATTCAAACTTAGTGATTTCCAATCCCATCAAATTAGTTTTGAACGGTGATAGCCAAAGCTCATTTTGAAGAGGATTTTATCACTTTTCTTAATCTTTTCATTTTCTATTTTCAAAAAAACCAAAAATACTTTTTACTTGTTTTTTACAATACTTTTTAGTTCATTCCCCTTTTCCTTACTGATTTCACTTGCATTTTATGACATATAGGCTAGCTTAGGTCCATTTCATTAGGTTCCGATTAACTGAGACGACCCGAGGTTGCATCCTATACTGCAATCTTGGAATTTATTATTTTTGACCGGTTTCTAAGGATCGATCTTAAGGTCGAATTGACAGAGCCGCGATCACCCCTCTAGCTCTTGGCTGCGATACGACTTGGATGGCACAAGCTTGCAATTCGGACTCTCCACTGTTGGCACAAGTTTGAACACTTCGTTGCCATCCCAGACTTTTCTCAATTCATTCTTAGGGGCACACAAGTATGGGGATCAGATGGTTTTAACGCCGAGCAGTATGGATATAGACCAGAAGGGTGTGGTTTAGTTACTTTCAAATGGGCCTAGTGAAGATGATCCTATAGACACACATGAAACAACGAGCTCGGGTCAAGTCCATCGCTGTTACCATTTCTTACTCCACGAATTTGGTAATAGATACCACTTCTAGACCAACGGTCGAACCCGTTCAACGGGTTGACAGACCATCATGAGAATCCTCAGTTGGAACTGCAAAGGGGGGATCCCTCTACGGTTCGGGCTCTTTGGGAGCTTATCCGAAGCTATTGCCCAGTAATTTGGAGGTCGTATGGAAGCGTTATGCAGGCAGCTCAGATTTGCAAATTGCTTCTCTGTAGACAGTATTGGGATCGGTAGGGGTCTCTCTATTTTTTTGTTCGACAGATATTCAACTTCATGTTTCCGGTTATTATTCCAACTTTATTGATTGTGAGATTGGATCTAATAATACAAGGTGACGCCTATCTAGCTTTTATGGCTTCCCGGAAAGAACTAGGAGATGAGCTTCTTGGAACCTATTGCGGGCTTTGGCAGCTAGGATTCAGCTTCCTTGGTTATGTTGTGGTGATTTTAACGACATTGCTTCCTTGTATGAAAAATTGAGTGGTCCCCCTCAGCCTTCTTATTTAATTTCGGGTTTTCACAAAGCATTGAGTGATGCTCATCTTTCAGATATTATACAGGTAGGCTCATCCTTCACAGACACCTATAGGGAAGGTTGTACAACTTATATTAAGGAGAAGCTTGATAAAGCATGCTCTAACGCCAAATGGAGCTCTTTATTTCGGGATGCTATTTGTTCAATCCTTGTTGCCCCTGTTTCGAATCTCTCTCCCTTATTGATTGACACCGCAAGCACAAGTTCGGACGGGGTTAATCAGTGATTTTGATTTGACAACTCCTGGCTTTCTAAGCCTGATCTTCAAAAAATAGTTGATAGGGCTTAGTCTGAAGGGGCTACTTTATCTGTCCCCGAATGCACGTCTTCAGTTGTGGATCACAAACAATTATGGGGTAAGCAAAGGAATTGGTTAAGGTGGCCTAAAAAAGAAACAATTAAAAGAAGATTAGGAGCGGACCAACATAACCTCGACATAGTTGAGGTATGACGTTTAAAAAGGCCAATGGAATGCCATCTTAGAAGCAGAGGATGTGAGATTAAAGTAGCAAGCTAAAGCGTTTTGGTTTTGAAATGGTGACAAAAACACCAAATATTTCCATAATAGTATCAAAGCCCGCAAGAAGAGGAATCGGATCACCAGACTAACTGATGAAACTGGGAACATTACAATGGATGAAACTACTATTTATGGGCTGATTCACACTTATTTCTCTAATCTTTTTTAGGCCACCAAGTCTTCCAATAGAGCTGTGCTTTGGATCGTTAGACCTTTGGTTGATGAATCGGCTAACAATGCACTTATTGCTCCATTTTGGGATGAGAAATTCCGCAATGCCCTCTTTCAGATAGACCCAAATAAAGCACCGACCCCAGAAGGCTTGAACCCCGCTTTCTTCCAAAAATTCTGGAGCACTTTCGATGGTGACATATGTCAGGCTTGCCGTGATTGGCTTCAACACAGTACCCTTCCACCATCTTTGGATACTACTTTTATTGTCTTAATCCCAAAATGTGATAGTCCCCTACATGTTACCGAATTTAGACCAATTGCGTTATGCAATGTGATCTATAAGATATTGTCAAAAGCATTAGCCACTCAATCGAAGAGTATTTTGCCCAAGATTATCTCTTTGAACCAATCTGCTTTTGTTCCTAGAAGATTAATTATAGATAATTTTTTGTGGCTTCTGAGACTTTACATGGTTTGAAGCAACGATCAAGGCGTAATTCAGGTTCTTGTGTATTAGAGATTGATATAGCCAAAGCTTATGACTGAGTCAGCTGGGACTATTTGCTTGCTATGTTGACAGCCCTAGGGTTTTTTGATGTTTGGATTCAATGGATGAGAATGTGTATCTCTAACATTAGTTATCTGATTTCGGTAAATGGAATAGAGGTGGGCCCTATTGTCCCAAGTTAGGGGCTACGGCAAAGGGATCCTATCTCCCCCTATTTGTTTCTGATTGTAGCAGAGGGACCTCCCTTATGCTGAAAGATGGTGAAAGGCGTAGGGTGATTCATGGCTGTGGGGCAAAGTTAGGTTGTCCTTGGATCTCACATCTATTCTTTACCTATGACTTGCTCCTCTTCTTTAATGATGCGGTCTCTGAAGCTACCCACGTTAAGAGCATTCTGAGCGTTTATGAAGCAGCTTCGGGTCAGGCCATCAATTATGGTTAATATTCTTTTTAGCCCATGTATTGTCCCAGATGTTAAACAGGCCATTTCAGATTTACTTGGAGTGCATTTACCTTTGGATCAAAGTCATTATTTAGGCTTACCTTCTCTAATTGATCGTAGCAAGTGGCAGATTTTCTCATTTCTCAAGGACAGGATCTAGAAGCGTATTAACAATTAGAACAACCGTTTTCTGTCACAGGCGGGTGGGGAGATCTTAATCAAGGCTTTCATTTAGACTATCCTTACTTATTGCATGAATGTCTTTCTTATACCTGCTGCTGCTTGTTTCGAGCTCCAAGTTCTGATGAATAAATTTTGGTGGGGAGGATGTCGAGAAGGTAGTAGGGGTATCAATTGGCTGTCATGGGATTGTATGTGTTGTGAGAAGTCGATGGGAGGTATGGGTTTTCGAGACTTCTGGTGTTTTAACATTTCTCTTTTGGGGAAACAAGATTGTTGACACTAATACTCTTTCGTATTAGGTTCTCAAAGCTAAATATTTCCCTCGGGGGGACTTTTTGACAGCTCAGTTGGGTACCAACTATAGCTTAGTCTGGAAAAGTGTATTGTTTGCTCAAAAAGTGCTGTTAAGGTGGGTAAGGTGGAGGGTCGAGGATGGTCAACGTATCTTTGTTAATAGGGATCCCTGGATCCCAAAGGCTGGTGGCTTCCATCCAGACAACGGTCCTATGACCATTAATGATGCTATGCGGGTATGTGACTTATTCATCCATGGAGAGAAGCGGTGGGACCCTGCAAAGTTGCTGTCTTATTTTAGTACTGAAGACATGCATGCTATCCTCGGTATCCCCTTGAGCATTAACCCCACACTAGATAAGATCATTTGGACTTGTGATAGAAGAGGGATTTACTCGGTTAAAACTGCTTATTATGAGGCGTTTGTAGATTTGGTAGACCATAGGCAACGGGTGCAAGGTATTGTATGGAAGCAAATTTGGTCCCTTGATGTACCTCTAAAAGTACGTGACTTCCTATGGCGGTTTTGTCGTGGCATGTTACCAACTAAAGATAATTTGCAACACCGAGGAGTGAACATTGACTTGAATTGCTTATTTTGCCATGACCATGAATCCATGAAGCATGTGTTCCTTGAATTCCCTATGGCTAAGGAGTTATAGAGGTTAGCGGGCTTGGTTATAACCTCCTTTTTGTCATCTTTTCAGGATTTTTTTTCCTATGTCCTTGAGACAACAGGAAGGGATCGTGCTGTTAGAATCAACATTCAAGCATGGAATGTTGGACCCTGCTTACGAAGCCCAACTTCGGATCATGAAACTTAACCATCATCGGTTCATCTTTATGCTCTGATACTAAACATGTTGGACCCTGATTCCAGAGTCCAATGATCATTCAGGAATCATAAGCCTTGAGCTGATAACCCTGTCATCTCACAAAGGTGGCTTGCCCACACCAGACAATCCCAAAATCACAAATTGACTTCTTCACAAAAATGGTAGTTCTAAGTCTCTAGTTTAATTTGAAGCAAGAACTATCCCAATTGTAACTCTTCAGAAGAAGTTATGCTTGAAAAGCCAAAGTATGTTCGTACCTCAATCATGGCCTCCCAACTGAGCCCTCACCTTCTCTAATGTAAAATTTTTCAAATCAACTCCAAAAGATTCCAGTTTTTACGGAGAGATATATACATGTGTTAGGAAGCTATCGCTTTAAGAATCACTTCATTCGGAGGTCGGAGAGGAAGTTATGGCTAAAAGAATCCAACATGTGTTTGTACTTAATCATTCTATATCTCTCTTGGCACAATTAGCATAACTTTTTATACCAATGTTGGATTGAGTTTTTTTTTAAGCATTTGAAAGTAGACTTCTAGATCTACAACTTTTATGAAGAACACAAAGTGAGATTCTATCTCTAAAAGGGTCAAAAATGAAAATTTATTGTAGCTATGCCGTGAATGTCCGTACAGACATTGTCGAGGCTGGAAGTCATTTTTGGCCGAGAAGATCCGTTTAACGGACATTGGTGAGGCTGGGGGTCATTTTCTGACCCGAGAAGGTTCGTTTAATGGACCTAAAGTATGTCTAATGGACATAGGGTTCTCCAAATCCTCTCCAATGCTTCCTACATCCATTCTAACATCATATTCACTCATAAACTTCCCAAATCCAACTCTTCTAGTGCCAAATCACTTCATATCAATTCAAACACCAAATTTATCGGATAAAACTCTCAATTCTCATCCTATTTAATTAATCAAAACCACAATTAAACATCATTCTCCATAGTTGTCCTATACACACATCCTATACGGCATCACAACTTGTAATGAACATAACTTTCCACTCTGATATCTAAAAGTTACAATCTTTATATCTTTGGAAAGTTAGAAAAAACATCTTCAACTTCCATGAAGACAACTTGGTCTAATTTATCCTAAATTATTCCAAAATTTCCCTTGAAGACAGCGCTCACATTTTACCCTCATGCAAAACTTGAGAATTATCCCAATTTCACTTCCTCTATTGCAATATCATTCATAACGATTTCAACTACCAATTGGAATTCGTCAAACTCTCAATCACAATTCATTTAACTCTTTATATTCCACATCTCATCATTCATAACGTTCCTATCTTTCTTTTTCATGGTGACTCACTTACATATATAACAATAGTTCAAGTTCAAGATTCATTAAGTCAAAAGGATAGCTTCTTCAATTATAACTAATTTCGACTCACATCATCCATACACAAATCATATTCTATTAACATCATAAAATAAGTGTTTACAAAGCTTTAATAGTATCTCATGCCACAATACATCATCAATATCAAAATCCAAAAATACAAAAGATGCAAAACCCAATAGATCTCGAAATGTATCTAAAGTCTTGCCTTTACAAAATCTAACTTTAAATACAAAAATATACAAAATCGAAATAATGCTATGACTCTTGATTTTTCGATCTCATTCTTTTCACCTAAAGATGAGATGAAAATGGGGTGAGCTTGGAAGCTCGTGGGTAACATTTTATAATCGATAATAAGCAAAACCATTGAAATTACTCATTTGTCATAGAAGATGTTGGACCCCGAACTTTTGATGAAAATTAGAAATATTAAAATGAATTTAAGTGAGAAAGAAATTGGTGAGAAAATTATGAATTTAAGAAAATTTGATGAAATTAAAAAAAAATTATGAGAAAAGAATTGTTTAATTTTGAGGACTTTGATATTTGAGTGAACTTATATGGATTATGAGAAGAAAGTGGATGAGTTGATTGAAATGAAGTGAAATAGCAAGAATTAAAAAGAAAAAGTGTGAAAATTTGAAGAATTTAGAAAGCTTGACTTTTGAAGATAAAATGTTTGACTTGAGAGTTGACTTTTTGATTTTGGGAGAATTTGAGAAAATGATCCTCTGAAAACTTGTAGTTTATGTCAAGAGTTTTCTGTAGCCATAAAGTTTGATATTTTTTGATATCGGGAGTGAGAGTTATGATCAATTAAAGTTCGCTTGAAGTTTGACTTTTTAAGGAAAAAGTTGACTTTTTGATTTAGGAAAAATTCGAAAAAATGATCAATATGAAAATTGTAGCCTCTGTCGAGAGCTTTTTTGTAGACATAAAGTTTGCTATTTTTCGATGTCGGGGTTGAGAGATATGATTTTCTGAAGATATGCTTTGTTTTGAAAATGCTATTAAGTATAGATTTGTGTGTTCTATGCTTTGAGGCCACTCGTCATATAGATTTAGTTTGAATTAGAGTAAGTAATCTTCATAAAAGTTTTAGATGATGTTTTTATCTTTCCATTGGTATAAAGTTTGCAATTTTTCGATATTAGGGCTAGGAGTTATGAGCGATTAAAAATTGGAAGTCGTTTAGGAAAAGCTGTTTTGGACAGAATCTTTGATTGAGTTTTCAACCTCTTTCAAAACCTAATTTGATTTTGAGTTCTTCAGGGAAGTTGTAGAGCTTCCTTTGATCTTTCTATTGACACTAAATTTGTCAAATTCCAAGTTCGGGATCGAGAAATATGATTTTAGAAAAGTTCAGTTTTGACGTTCCGTTACTTTGTTTCTTTATCCGATCCCTTTCGTAATCTTTTGCTTATAATTTCTTCGTCCGACATCCGATTGATTCGATTCTCGAAGCGTTGGATTCCTAAGACGATTAATTTCATTTTAATTAAGAATTATGATTTTTAGGAGATTAAATGGAAAGAGATTGATTGAACCAAAGTAAGAGATTTGGTTATAGGTTATAAGTTGGATAATTTTCTGAACATGGTTCGATATTTTGCGATTTTCGGGAGCTGTACAACTTCGATTGAATTGATTCTTGAGGGGAAATAAAATTAAGATATAGGGCTACAACTCTTGTGAAGGGATCGAAATTTAATTTCATCCCTAAGATTGTTAATTTCTGGAATTAAATTCGCGTAATGTTCAGTCTCGGATTTTGTAAAGGTCCGATAGTATTTTGGCTATAACTTCTTCGTTTCTGATCCGAATTGAGCTCGGTTGGTGGAGTTGGATTCGTATGATCTAGAGGAACAATTTTCAAGAAGAAAGTTTGTCCAAATTATTTCATTTAGATGCTTGAAAACAGGACGCAAGTAGTCAGTTTTTCAAGTTCCTGCAGGGGCAATTTTGGAAATAGGCAAATAAGTAAGGGACATTTTGGTCTTTTACTCCTCATTTTTAATGACATGGCAGAAACACATCTTGTGCTGTCGTTTGGAGGGCTGGAATTCATGAAATAAGAAGAAAAAATAAGAAAGAAAAATAGAAGAAAAAGAGAAGAGAAAGAATCGAAGAGGGAGAGAAGAAGAGAATGAAGAATCGGTTATGGAGGAAGGTGATGAAAGGTACGTAAAGGTTGGTTTTTTTCCATGAGTTTTGCATGGATTTCAAGGGGAAAGGGAAGAAAGAAGATGAAGTTACCATTGGAGCTTAGGAATTTCGAAAATCTATAGAGAGAAAGAGGTAAGAGAAATTTCAATCTTTGAGTTTTTTCTTAAACTTTGGTTTAGAATCATGGAAAATGATATGGGTATGTGATTTATAAAGTCAATTGTGATGATTATGCCTTAAGTGAGATTTAATTTTGGTTAATTGAGTGATTAGGATTATGTCAAATTTTGAAATTGGGAGTTTTTGAAATTGTTACTTTAGATTGCTTGAATTAGTGATGAATTTGAGATATCCTAAGTTAATTTTGATGTTTATGCTTTAGGTGAAGTTTAATTTGAAAAATTGTAAATTGGGGGTTTAGGCCAAGTTTGAAAATTGGAGATTTTGTGAATTAATGGTGTAGAATCATCAATACTAGTATGAATTGGTGAAATATGAAATCAATTTTGAGGAAATTGTGATTTATGATATGGAATTTGTGTAAATTGGTTTAGGCCAATTTTGAAAATTGGGGATTTTCAAAATTGGAAATTGAAATAGCTTGAATATGTGAGGAATTGATATTTTCTAAGCTCAATTTGAGTAATTAAGTTAAATATGATATTGAATTTGAGTGGATTGGTTTAGGTGCATTTTGGAATTTGGGGATTTTGAAGGATTTTGGAAATTCATGATTTAGATAGCTTGATTTTATGTGGAATTAGTGTTTTCTAAGTTTAAATTGATGAATTATGACATTTATGAAGTTGAATTTGGATTAATTTGGTTTAGGAAATTTTAATGTGGAAGAAAGAAGAAGGCTTTGAGCGATTGAGGCCTGAAAGCAAGTTGTTAGCATGGATATGAGGTGGGTAATATATTTATTTATTGAATTGTAAGCTAAGAATGTGATTTTGAAAATTAAAAAAGCAAAATTTGATTTTGATAAATTATTGTTGATAAAAGGGTTGAAAAGGTTGTAAATGTTTGATATTATGATTTCAAAGGTTAAATGAGTTTTAGAAAATGCAAGATTTATGAAATTCATGGTTTTCAAATTATTTGATTTATGATTTAAATGATTTAAAGAATTAGTGCATATATTATGATGAATTTGATGAATTTGTGATTTAAGTGATGATGTGAATTACATTAGATTTGTTATGTGAATTCATGTGGATACGTGCTTGTTTCATTTATGACACAATATGATGATATGATTTGAAAAATATAAAAAATCAAGATTTTTTAAAAGAGCCTTCGGGCAATTTGAATTTTCGTTTTGCTTATGTGCTATGTGGGTTTGGTCAGGTCCTTTGTGAGTCGAGCAAGACCGTCTCTACTGTTTTAAGCCTTCGCTTTCATTTGCTCAGAAGAGGCAATGGAGTTCGATCATGGACTCCCTTCACGGCTGCACATGACCGCTATGCGGAAATGTGCAATACGTCCTGTTATGGACCAAACCAAACCATTTAATGTGTTATTGTGATTTATGTTGGATGTCGCGGTATAACCCACAAACACACGCCGCAGTATAACCTGCAAACACCTACGGGTGGGGTGTGGGGTCCAACATCAAACCATTCTGTTATGTTATGTGATTTTTGATTTTGTTTATGTGCTATGTGATGCATTCATGTTTAAAGATGTGCATGATTGGTAAAAAGTTTGAGAATTGAGAAATGAGAAAGTGAAATTTTCAATTATGAATTTTAAACTGTTTATGAATGTTTTGGAAAGTTTGAAAATGGGTTTTTGGATGAATTTCGAATGGGAAATGTTTGAAAATTTTGAAAAGATAATTTTCGCTTATGTTTCAATTTATAAATATATTATCCACGAGCTTAGAAGCTACCCCTTTCATCCCCATCTCCGTGTTTCGTGGGAGATCGGATGAAAGAGTATCAAGACGCTTGATTCGATTTTGTATTATTTGGATTTTGTGCAAATTGAGATTTTGGTATTAAGATTGAATATGGCGAATTGCCATGTATGTATATGATTTATGAAGTTTGTATGAAATTGTGTATATTAGGTTGATGTAAAAGAATGAAGAGGTCGATGTACGGATTTTGAATTCTGTAATTGTAAATGATTTTAGAAATTGTATATGAAATTGTGTATGATTTTGGGAAAATATATTGTTAATTGATATGGGAATTTGATTTTAGAACTAAGATTGCGTTTGTTTGCTGGTGTTTGGATTCCGGACGGGAGAGTCCGATGATTCTGGATTTTATGATATTAGAAGTGTGTTTTTCCTTGCAGAAATTTTTGAGATAGGATAAATGCAGCCGTTATGCTATCGGATTTTCGTTAGAAAATAAATTGGAAAAGAAGAAAAATAAAATTTAGATGTATGAAAGATAGATTTATGAGATTGGTATTAATGTTAAGAAGTTTATTATGATTTGAGTGCGATTTGGGATTTGTATGAGTATCCAAGCATATGATGATTTTGTATGTAATGAAATAAAGTGATTAAGAATGAAAAGACAAGGAATAAGAAAGAAAAAAATATATACCGGGTTTGGATAGTCTAAGTTCCCAACGCGAATGTGGTTCTGTGTTCTTGATTGTTCTCAGATGTCGGCTCCGTTTGTTAAGTATCGATTCTGCTTCGCTTCGCTTTGCTTTGGTACTTTCGTTTTTCATTTCGCTAGCTTTCGCTTTGTTTACGATTCGAAATTTCGATGCGAAATTTCCATTTCCATTCGATTCTGTTTTCCGATTGGGATCCGGTTCCCCGGATCGGGTCCCAACATAAGACTTTTTTTAAATTCAAGAAAAAGCATAGTTCTCAACCAATTCATAGTAATACAAATCATGTATGCATCAACGTGACAATTCACAGATGCAATGCACAACAAATGGCTCGAGGGTTTCGTGGAACAAAATGGAGAAACCAAAGTTTACACCGTGAACGAAACGAGTCCTCTTTTCGGATCTCGTGGACCACAAGTGAGCAGCCGGGAGAAGACTTTATGTCGACATGCACATGACTACGAAACGGTTCCTCTCGCCTAAACACAATCAAATTTATGCTCAATGCGTTTCCATACATTTTCATATTCTCATTTTTTTTCTTCTTTCCATTCAGATCAAAATGTCATGACACAATTCAATGGCATATAACATGACATATATCACAATGCATTTTTCCACATTCATAACATTCAAATCCAATCCATTAAACATATACACACATATAAGAAAAATCTTTAAATCATTTAAAAATAATAAATGCACATTTATGAAGTAATTAAAATCATTTTATTCTCTTGATTTGAAAAAACTTTATTAGCTCATTATTCAATTATAAACATGAAACCTACCTTGAATTTCCTTGCTTGAGAATCCAAACTCAATGGTTCCCTTCCTTTTGCTCTTGGATAAGGTTTCTCTTGATTTCCTAAATCAAATCAATTTCTCATTTAATTCCAATTCAATAAAAATCCCTAAAACTTCAAAATCACAACAAATGAAATCAACTCAAATCAAACTCAAACCTAACCTACCCATAATCCATCTCAGCTAAAAATCCCAAAACCTAGCTTAGAAACACTAAAATCAAATAGATTCCCCTTAAACCATCTTCTTTCTCCATTCATCCCCAACACAAAAACCTTTTTCTCTTACTAACTCCTTCTCTGTCAAAGCAAGAAGAGAAATAAAGCTTACCTTGAACAAATCTTCTTGTTTCTTCTTCTTCTTTCCTTCTTCTTGTCTTCTCTCCACGACTCTCTCTCCCTCTTCTCTCTTCTAATTTTTGTTTTCTTCCTCCTCAAATGCAAGCCAAGCCTTATTTCTTTCTTTTATACCCTTAATGGATCCAAAAAGCCTACTTTGCCCTTCACTTAAAGCCTTGTGTCTTTTAAGCTTAAGTGACTTGCCAACTTTGCCCTTGATATCATCTTACTACCTTAATTCAATTAACCCATGTCATAAAGTCTTGCTCATATTAACATGCTAATTAAATTCACAAAATAACATAATTAATCTATCAATACCTCAAAATTATTCAAATCATACCTAACTCCTTCCAAAATTCCAGACGTTTGCTAATAAGGTAATTGAAGGAATTTGATAACACTTTTTCCTAGAAAAATGTTCTCCATTGTCTTAATTTTCTAATGATACCAAAATTATTCAATTTGGTTCCATAATCTAAAAGCTATACCCCAAACATTTTCAGACTATTTTTAAGCTGAAACAATATTTTGTGCTCAACTTCCATACAAAAATTGAAATTCTTCGAGACTAAATTAGAACTCGATTTTATAAGACAAAATGTGTCCCTATTTCTCTTGTTTAATCCAAATCAAGAATCATCTTATTTGGATAAATGAAGAAAAAGTTATGGTTGAAACATCGAAGTATACTCAACGAACATATTTCAAACTACATTTTCCAACTCTTAATTTCCAACATTTCACATGTAAGAGTTCTAACTTTCGAGAAAAGTTTGTGGTCCAACATGGAAGCTATGGTTGGCACGGAATGAAAAACTATGGCATGATAAATGCGTTACGCTACACCATATTCATATTCAAGCTAATTTTTACTATTCAGATTTCAAGAAGCTGATGCCTGTAGGCACTCCCCTAACTGTGGCTCCCCAGCTACCGTTGTGTTTTTGGACGATAGCCGTAATGATGCCATCCTCTCATTGGTTGGCTTTCATTGATGACTCGATCTTTGCAGATGCTAGCCTTCTTGGATTTGGCATTCTATTTGAAGACAGAGAAGGTTCCTTTTCATTAACACTTTCTGGCTATGAGGAAGGCAACGGAGGTCCTGCAATAGCGGAGGCGCTTGCTCTTTAGCAGTGCTTGTTATTTGCTCATGATGGCATGCTACAAGCAGGTTTTATTTTTATTGATAGTCAACTCCTTATCCACGCTTTGAACTCTAAATTTTTGGATTTTTCCTATTTTGGTCTTATAATTTCAGACTATAAGGATATTTTATGCATTAGAGACAATATCTCTGTATCTTGAATTAGGCGTTCAGGGAATAAGGGAGCCCATTCTCTTGCTCTGGTGTCTGTTCTCTATAGTTGCTTTCAGGTGTGAATTGATATGCCTGATTGTATCTTAGATCATTATTCTTCGAGATAATAACTATTCTCTCTTTTCAAAAAAAAAAGACAAAGAGGAGAAATAGAAGAGATGAAACTACATGAGATACACAAATGTCTCATAACACATGAGGAAAAAACTTAAGGCAACAAGAATAAACACAGGAGAAAGATAAAAATTTGCCAGCAAGTGACAAATTAAAGTAAACCAAACATTGAAGAACACGACGTTTTTTGTTACAAATTTAGTAAAGAGCATCTTTACTTCAACAAAAACGATTAGATTTGAGAAAGGAGGCTCAACATGCTCGTTCGCGGTCTACATTTAGCCAACAATGGGTTAACCTTGGGCATGGTGAGCCCACTCCCTTCAGCCATGTCCACTGGCTGGTCATTAGCTACCTTCCATTCAAAACACTGAATTAGAGACCCTAAGGCCAACCCAATTACCCTTGTGGCCATACCTTCCCCTGGACAGCCTCTCCTTCCTGCCCCGAATGGTAACAAGTTGAAACCATACCCTTTTCCCTCTTCATCTAGGAATCTCTCTGGCTTGAACTTTATGGGATCCTCCCACAAGTTAGGGTCGTTGTGTATAGCCCACAAGTTCACCAACAACATTGTACCTCTTGGGACACGAAAGCCTCCGATTGTGCACTCCTCTGATGACTCATGAGGCACCAGCAATGGTGCAACAGGGTACATTCGAAGTGTCTCTTTAAGGATAGCGTCGAGATAGGGAAGTTTCGGTAGGTCTGATTCTTCTATGAGCTTGCTCTGACCAACTTGCGTGTCTATTTGTTTTTGGGCTTTCAGTAGGGCCTCAGGATTGTTTAACAGTACTGATAAAGTCCATTCCATAGTTGCAGCTGAAGTGTCAGTCCCAGCCGATAACATCACCTAGATTCAAACGTCAACCACTCCTTGTCAATTTCTCAAATATCGCCGGTTCCATATTTTGTGCCGGAATTTAGTACTCGAAGAAAACATTGACATTGACCACAGGATTAATATATCACCATATCCAGCAAAGGAAATTACAAGTCCGGTTGTGTTTAGACAAAATTCATCTTCAGAAGTTAACAAGTTTGGCATAGTTAAGACGGACAACATACCTGCATCATGCCTCTTATTATCTCATCTGTAAAGTATTCAGGATCCGTTTCCTTCAGGGCCAACAGGACATCAATCATGGTTTTGCTTGCCTGTTCTGATTCAGAGTTACCCTTGTTTTTCATCCTACGTTCGTCAATCAGTTCTTGCATGAGTCCGTCCCTCTTCCTTTGCAATATTTCCAACCTCTTTGCAAGCTTGTTAGGTCCAATCCACTTCAAAAGCGGCACGAAATCTACAATATTGGTGGCACCACTTAAGAGAAAGGTCTCCCTCAGAATTTCTTTAAACCTCTTCTGTTCATCCATTTCCACCGAATTCTCTCCATAATAACTCTTTCCAGCAATCATCCTCATCATCACGTTAAGTGTCAGCTCAAAAAACATCGACTTCATGCTGACAGTCATGAATTCCCCGTTGACTGACCCTCTAAAAAGCCTGCGAAGCAAAGATCTGACCTCATCCACACGAATATAATGGAACATCTGAAGGCGATTGGATGATAAGATTTCTGAAGAAGCAATGCGTCTCAAGTTGCGCCAGTGTTGACCATACGAGGCCCATACAAGAGTCGTATAACCATACCCCAGATACTCTCCGGCCAGTAGTCTAGGCCGGTTTGCGAAGATCACATCATTTTTAGTAAAACATTCCTCTACGAAAACAGGGGACGATACGAGGACAACCGGCCGAGATCCGAATTGGAGGTAGAGAATTGGACCATACTTGTTGGAAAGAGTTGCAAAAGTTCGATGGAGGGGTTTCTTGAACAGGTAGAGATGGCCAATAATGGGTAGGGAGAGACCAGGACCTGGTGGTAGGTTCCTTGTCTTTTGGAAAACTCGTTTTGTAAGGAAAAATAATAACAGGAAGAGCAGGAAGTAGTAAGAGAGAGAGGCTTCCATGAAGAGAATAAGTGGATATAGAATCAACAACGCTCAGCCACCCATATAAAAAGAGCCTGATTTCTCCTGATTTCTGGATTCTCCTTTTCGTAGTTGCATCTATCTCCTCGCTTCCCGCTAGCTTAGCCAAATCTTGAAGCAACCTGATGATAGCCAAATCTTGAATCAACCTGATGATTTATGACACTAATATATTTTATGCATCGTGGACAAATAATTGAAACTTTACAGAATTAAAAAAAAGAGGAGTTTCCAAAATTGCAATGACTTTTTGATCCTCTTTGGTTGCGCTTCTCAATCCATTGACTTTACACTTATGATATTTGTTCAAGTTAATCAAGTCACGCTTGCCTAAAAAAGAAAAGAGAAAGAAGGGTTGGAAAATGAATCCGAAAGAAAATAATATATTATCAGGATATTATATATGTTAGAAAATACAAACTCTCATTTATTATGGATAAGGATGAGTTACTTGATGAGTCAAAGAAGTGACCAAATTATATTTGAGGTCTTATGGATAAATATGAGTTACTTGATATGTCAAAGAAGTGGCCAAATTGAATTTGAAGTCTTGTGGATAAGGATGAGTCAAAGAAGTAGTTAAATTGTATTTGAAGTCTTGAAGATAAGAATGAGTTAATTAATGTAAGAAGTAGCCAAATTATATTTGAAGTTCTTTAGCATGTCTATATATATATCTTCTTGTAACCATTTATAGATATGAAAAAAATAAAGAGTATTTGAGAAAAGAAGTATTTTGAGAGCTGTAGCTCTTTGTGAGAAAGAAAGATTGAGAGGAAAAGTGTGGTAGTACTTAGAGAGAAATATTTGTATCTTGTATGTATCCTTTGTACTCATAAACTTTGTTATCAATACAAATATAGATTTTGTGAAAAAATTTTTTACTTGGAGGCCATCTAAGCTTCCAACAAGTGATATCAGAGCCAGGTTCGTTTGTTCATGAATTAGTGAAGCAATGGCTAACTTAATCCAGCCTCAAGTTCCGAAATTGACAAAGACAAATTATGAGAATTGAAGCATCCAGATGAGAGTGATGCTTGGCTCTTATGATTTATATGATATTGTCGATGATAGATATACTGAGCCTGTAGATGCAGCTGTCGAAGCGGTCTTATCAGATGTCGAGAAAAAGACATTAAAAGAAAATCGAAAAAAAGACAAGAAGGTGTTGTTCTTTATCTTTCAAGGTGTTGATGAATCCATGTTCGAAAAAATTTCAGACACAAAGATTTCAAAATAAGCATGGGAGATTCTACAGAAATCTTTCCAAGGAGTCGAAAAAGCTAAAAAGGTATGTCTTCAATCACTTAGAGCTAAGTTCGAGATGCTAAAAATGCAAAGCTCAGAAAATATTGGTGATTATGTCACTCGTTTGAAAACGGTGGCTAATGAAATGAAAAGAAACGGTGAAACTCTAGACAATGTTCATGTAATGAAAAAGCTTTTGCGTTCACTTACACGCAAATTTGATTACATTGTCGTCGCAATTGAAGAATCGAAAGATTTGTCAGAACTTTCGATTGATGAACTCATTGATTCTCTCCAAGCACATGAGCAAAGAATGAACCGGAATGATAATACTGGCGAATTGGAGAAAGTTTTGCAAAACAAATTATCAGTCAGTGAAAATACAACAAGCAGTATCCAAAGACAGGACAAAGGAAGTCAAGGTGGCTACAGAGGTGGTTATCAAATGGGACGTGGTCGATGGAGCAACCGTGACAACGTGGACATGTCAGACAATTTTTTAAAAGAGAAATACAAATGAAGGAAATCTAACATATGGTCGTGGAAGAGGTTATAAAGACAGAGGAAGAGGCAGATTTCAACAAAGAAGAGATAAATCTCAAGTGCAGTGTTATAATTGCAATAAATATGGTCATTTTAGTTACGAGTAGAAATCAAATCGTGAGGTACAAGAAAGAAGTCATTTTGCAGCAGCAGAAGACAAAAAAGATAATGATGTTATGCTTCTCTCTTTACCAGTCAATGAGCAAAGCAATAATAATGTTTGGTATCTAGACACTAGTGCCAGCAACCATATGTGTGGTCAGAAAGAGTTGTTCACAAACTTGAATGAGATAGTCCGTGGTGAAGTTACATTTGGTGATTCAACAAAAATTTCGATCAAAGGTAATATTTCAATTACTTTGAAAAGTGGAGAAAATACATATATTACTGATATCTATTATGTGCCTACTTTGAAAAGCAACATTATCAGCCT
This sequence comes from Erythroxylum novogranatense, assembly GCA_029891385.1. Classification (NCBI taxonomy): domain Eukaryota; kingdom Viridiplantae; phylum Streptophyta; class Magnoliopsida; order Malpighiales; family Erythroxylaceae; genus Erythroxylum; species Erythroxylum novogranatense. The sequence goes on along the minus strand of CM057225.1, from coordinate 11,996,634 downwards.
CGGTCAACTTTTAGAAAAGAAATACGTTATATTATTGAAAAATAAATATCTCACCATCTGGAACCAGAAGGGAGAATTGATAGTAAGAATAAAGATGACGAAGAATCGTCTTTTCACACTTGATGTACAAAATGAGTTGATAAATTGCATGAAATCAGTCATCGAAGATGAATTTTGGTTGTGGTATTTGAGATTCAATCATCTCAGTTTTATAGGACTAAAATTATTATCAAAGTCAAAGATGGTTAACGGATTACCAGAAGTTGATCAACCAAAGTAGTTGTGTGAAGCCTGCATCAAAGGAAAGCATCACAGATAAGAGTTTGAAACTGGAAAATCATGGAGAACTAGAAGGTCGCTAGAGATTGTCCACAAAGATATTGTTGGTCCATTTGATGCGCCATCAGCTGGAGGAAATAGGTCCTATTTAACTTTTATTAATGATTTTAGTAGAAAATGTTGGGTGTCTATTTTGAAAGAAAAATCATAGGCTCCTGATAAGTTTAAAGAGTTCAAAGCGATGGTTGAAAAACAAAGTAGACAGTATCTAAAGATACTCAAATTCGATAGTGGAGGCGAGTACACTTCAAAATTGTTCGAGAATTATTGTAAGAAACATGAAGTCATTCATCAGCTGACAACAAGATATACACCACAAGAAAATGGTGTAGCTGAAAGAAATAATCGTACAATTCTTGATATAACAAGGAGCATATTGAAAGAAAAGAATTTACCAAAGAATTTATGGGCTGAAGTAGTTGTATGTGTAGTCTATTTGTTGAATCGATGTCCAACAAAAAGCATCAAATTTATGACACCTAATGAAGCGTGGAGTGGAAGCAAACCAGGTGTTGAACATCTTAGGATTTTTGGGAGCATTGCATATGCCCATATTCCTAACCAAAAAAGAAAGAAGTTGGATGATAAAAGGGAGAAACACATTTTCATTGGCTACGACAATAGGAGTAAAACATATAAATTGTACAACCCCTTAACCAAGAAGGTGATCATCTCAAGAGATGTTGAGTTCGATGAAGCAAACTACTAAAGATGGTGCAAAGAAGAAAAGAACATTCAAGGATTATTTTTTGATGATAAAGATGATGATGACCTAGATTTACAAGAACAACAAGATAATCATTCTCCTCCACAAAGTCCACCAATAACACCTGTCTCAACATTGTCAATGCCAAGTAGTAGCAGCAACAACAATTCAGGGGGAGGACCAATTAAAACAAGAAATCTTAGTGATCTCTATGATACTACTAAACGAATATAATCATTTGACTATTCATTGTTTTATCTAATGGCTGTATGTGATCCAGTGACATACGAAAAAACCGCTGGAGACAAAAAGTGGGAAAAAGCAATGAAGGAAGAAATTGGTGCCATCCAAAGAAATGATACATAGAAATTGACCAGTCTTCCAAAAGGACATAAACCAATTGGATTCAAGTGGGTATATAAGACAAAAAACAATCAAGAAGAAAAGGTGGAAAGATATATGGCAAGGTTAGTCGCGAAAGGTTATAAACAGAAATATGGAATTGATTATGAAGAAGTATTTGCTCCAATCACAAGAAATGATACAATCAGACTTTTCATAACACTTGTAGCACAAAACAAATGGAAGATTTACCAAATGGATGTGAAGTCAGCTTTTCTGAATGGCTACTTAGAAAAAGAAGTTTATATTGAACAACCATCTGGATATGTCAAAAAAGGTCAGGAAGACAAAGTCTACAAACTGAAGAAAGCTCTTTATGGATTGAAGCAAGCTCTAAGGGCTTGGAATACAAGAATAGATGAGTACTTTCAAATGAACGGATTTGTGAAAAGCCCGTACAAGCATGTGTTGTACACGAAGAAAAAAAAACAAGGAGATATCATGATCGTGTGCTTATATGTGGATGAAATTATTTTCATAGGAAATAATCCAAGTATGTTTTATGATTTCAAGAAAGCCATGACCAAAGACTTTGAGATGACTAATATAGGTAAAATGTCCTACTTCCTTGGAATCAAAGTGAAACAAATAGGAGAAGGAATTTTTATTTCTCAAGTGAAGTATGCAGATGAAGTCTTAAAAAAGTTCAAAATCAAAGATTGCAATTCAATAGCCACACCTGTCGAAGCAAGCATAAAGTTAAAAAGTGATTCAGACAGAAAATCTATAGACCCAACATTATTCAAGAGTTTGGTTCGAAGTTTGAGGTATCTGGCCTACATAAGACCATATATTATGTATGCAATTGGGCTAGTCAGCAGATATATGGAGAAGCCTAAACAAGATCACTATGACACAGTAAAAAGAATTTTGAGATATATTAAAGGTACAATTGACCAAGGTTTGTTCTATACACATTCTCAAAATTCAAAATTACTTGGTTATTCAGATAGTGATTTTGGTGCAGATGTGGATGATAGAAAAAGTACTTCTAGTTATGCCTTTCATATTGGGTCAGCGGTAATTCCATGGTCATCTAAGAAGCAATAAACAGTTGTCCTTTCAATATGTGAGGTTGAGTATTTAGCTATAACAACAAGTTCATGTTTAGCAATGTGGTTGAGATATATTTGAAGTGAGTTGGATCACGCGCAAGAAGGCTCGACTAGAATATATGTTGACAACAAGTCTTCCATATCACTTCGAAAGAATCCAGTGGCACACAGTTGAAGCAAACACATAAAATGTCATTTTATTCGGGAATAGGTGAAAAATAAAAATGTTAAATTGGTATTCTGCAGAACAGAAGATCAACTGGCAGATATTTTTACAAAGCCGTTAAATAAAGAAGTGTTTTGTAGACTGAGAGAAATGCTTGACATGAGAAGTCTGGTTTGAGGGGTAGTGTTAGAAAATACAAACCCTCCTTCATTATGGATAAGGATGAGTTACTTGAAGAGTCAAAGAAGTGGCCAAATTGTATTTGAAGTCTTATGGATAAAGATGAATTACTTGAAGTGTCAAAGAAGTGACCAAATTAAATTTGAAGTCTTGTGGATAAGGATGAATCAAAGAAGTAGTCAAATTGTATTTGAAGTCTTGAAGATAAGAATGAGTTAATTAATGTACGAAGTAGCTAAATTGTATTTGAAGTCCTCTAGCATGTCTTTATATACGTGTTCTTGTAACTATTTATAGATATAAAAAAATAGACAGTATTTGAGAAAATAAGTGTTTTGAGAGTTGTAGCTCTTTGTAAGAAAGAAAGATTGAGAGGGAAAGTGTGGTAACACTTATAGAGAGAAATATTTGTATCTTGTATGTGTCCTTTGTCCTCATAAACTTTTTTTATCAATACAAATGCATATTTTGTGAAAGTTTTTTTACTTGGATCCCATTAAAGCTTCCAACAGTATCAAAAGATGTAATTAAATTTTATTTGTAATCTCATACTGCAACATCCCGTCCCATATTAAGGGTTAAAATCCAGAATTCAAATGGAGAGAATAGCAATGTGAGAGTTAGGGAAAAAATTGCATTTCATGCCTAGCAGCATGTCAGCATACATGTAAGTGAATTTGAATCTTTGCACATACAAAACTAAGTGTACTTGCATTCATTGACAACTTTCAAGTATGATTGTTTTTAAATGTGATTTTATTAAAAATGAGAAGTACAGGGAGTTAAAAGAGTGATCTTGGTATGAGTTGTGATAAGGAAAGATTTGGAAACAAAAGTGGTGGTTGATCTAGAAAATGTTCATTGAGTGTGCTTCAGTCTGTTAGCCATAAATTTCTCTCTAGCTATCCAAATGAAAAGATTCTTTATTTAGATTAAACTAGAATCATATGGAAACATTTCTTATGAAGTTATCGAATTTCAATTCTATCTCTAAGAGTCTCAAATTTTGTCATGAAGTGAGAACTGAGTGTGGTACATTGGTGGATGAATATAAAATTCGTCTTTGGACTTTAAGGGACAATTTGGGATTGATCTAGATAGTTTTTGACAACATTTCCTTATTGAGAGTTGTATATCTTTCTGTTATCTTTCCAACGGTATATATTATGAGAATTTTGGACATTGGAGTTAAATTCATACCTAAAACATCTTCTGTGTTACTGTTCATAAACTTCTTCTGGGTTATTGTTCACCTTACATCTTCTATTTCATTTTTGATCCTTCAGAAAATGAAATTTGTCTTTGTATTCTCATGAAAGTTGTATCTCTTGAATTCCTATTTCAAACCATTCAAAAAACACCTAAATCTGATATCTGTAGAGGAATTTATGACAATTGCAAGCTTCTTCTATGTTACTATTCATAAATTTCTTCTAGGTTGCTATTCATCTTACATATTCTGTTCCATTTTTGATCTCTCATAAGATAGAATTTGTCTTTGAGGTCTTCATAAAATTTGTATCTATTGACTTCCTCTTTTAAACCATAAAAAGAAAAATTAAAACTAATATCTGTAGTGGAAGTTATGATAATAATTGCAATCTTTTTCTATGTTACTATTCATAAACTTCTGAGTTACTGCTCATCTTACATATTTTGTTCCATTTTTGATCCCCCAAAAGATAGAATTTATCTTTTAGGTCTTCATGAAAGTTGTATCTCCTGAAGTCCTCTTTAAAACCATCTAGAGAACACCTAAATCTGATATCTGTAGGGAAAATTATGACAATTGCAAACTTTTTCTATGTTACTGTGCATAAACTTCTTCTGGGTTACTTTTTATCTTACATCTTCTATTCCATTTTTGATCCCCCAGAAGATAGAATTTGTCTTTGTAATCTTCATAAAAGTTGTAGCTCTTGAAGTCTTATTTCAAACCATATAAATAAAACCTAAATCCGATATCTGTAGAGAAAGTTATACTAATTGTTCCACGATAGGTTCAATTTGATTGAGGATAAAACCAGATTGGATTCTTTTAGCCATAACTTCTTCTATAGACACTCAAATGACTTGATTCTTGAACCATTGGACTTGTAAGACATTTCTATACATCTCCACCAAAAAATACTAGCCATCTAAAATGAAGTGAGAGAGATTGAGTGAAAAATGTGGGACGGGTACAGTGTGTGCGTTTTTAAATACTATGAACTGGTATTATTCTACTAAACATACTTCAGTATTTTGATGGTTTCTAGATAGGTAGAGCTTCAAATAAGATGGTTTATGATTTGTGGTGAACTAGAGACATGGAACTACAAATGGTATGAGAAATTGAAATCTAATTCAGTTTCTAAGATGTTTAAATTTCGGATAGAAGTTGTGCATAGTATATTGATTTTGACAAGAACAGTCCAAAAAAAAGTTTGAATTATATCTTTCGAATCACTGAACCGAATTGAATGATTTTGATGTCATTAGAAACTTAAGATAATGGGGGACATCTTCTAGAAGAAAGTGTTATGTTAGAGTTTTCAAGGGTAATTTTGGCAAGACACTTAAGTATAAAAGACATAAGGCATAATTGGAAGGACGAATGGAACAATTCTTAATCATTAAGGGCATAATTGAATGAAAAAGTGTTGTATTGTTTATAAATAAAGAAGAAAAACGTTAATGGGAGGATAAGAAAAAGAGAACAATGAAAATGAGAGAGAAAGAGAAAGAGAGTTTGGTGGTTTGAGAGAAAAGAAGAGAGTGGGTTCGGATTTAATTCTTCTTAGTCTTCAAGAAAGATTTTGAAGTTGTCCAAGAAGAGAAAAAAGAAGAGGAAGAAAAGAGCTTCCATTTGAGCTAAAGATCTTTTCATTTAGTGAAGAATTAAAGTAAGATCATTTTGAATCTTTTGGATTTTTTGAAGGATTGTAGTTCATGGAGTTTAGAAAATGTTTGGGTTTAAGTATTCTAGAATCAATTTTAGTGATTTTGCATTATGGGATTTTCAATTTGGATTCCTATTGGATGATAATTGGATATTATGAGATCATAAGAGATTAGAAAAGACATGACGAGAAATTGAGTTATGATATAAAGTAACCAAGTGTTCTTAAGGTGTAAACTTATGAATAAGCTAGACATATGCAAAGGGTAAAGAATGAAAGGATAATTTAGAAAGATCATGTACAAATGAAGTGTAAATCTAAATTCAATTAGACACATATGAATTATGAAATGGGAATGAGCATAAAAGGTGTTCTAGAACATATGCCCCCGATTTTCATTGAGCATGCATTGTACATAGTCCATTTATACAATTGTGTATAAATAAATGTTTATACGTGTGCAATTAATTGTATGCAAGTGAAAGTGTAAATTCTCAACTATATGTTGAATGCTGGACCACGGTTCGATGATAACTGAATATGATTGAATAAGAGCATGCAAATGTGAGTGATGCATTCCATTGCATAAATGCATGAAACATAAATGAGTTGTGAAAAGAGTAGCCATTGATCAGAGCTTAAAGCTCAACGAGTGAAAAAGAGCCTCGAGCTCAAAAGTGATTCAGAACTTCAGGTTCAACGTTTAATAAGCCCTATATGGGATAATTATCGATGAGCCCTATATGGGACAGTTATCAATGAGCCCCATATGGGACAATTAGGCACTCGATCACAACAAAGTAACAATAGAAAGTGGGTCTCATGTGCACTGCATATGCATAATATGAATGATTAAATTGTATTGGATATGAAATATTGTGAATTATGTGTTATGTGACTGGTGAAGTGAATCACACGTTAATATATTGAACAATAATATGATCAAGATACACAAGAAGGGGGGGTTGAATTGTGATAAACTCTTCGTTAATCCCTTTAGAAATTACTTGTTCTTTCAAAAACTTATCGTAAATCAATTCGTAACTAGTTTAAAAAAAACTTTGTTAATTTTGAAAACTATGATATAAGTAATATGAGAGTAGAAAGAAAAACACAGCAATTTATCTGGTTCACCCCAAACCGTGGGCTACGTCCGATCCTCGATATCCTTACGAGATTTCACTATTCTGAAGCTGTTTATAAGTATTCTTTCGATTGAGCCTCTCGGTCTCTTTACAACAAGTATTCTTTTACTCTTAGCCTCTTCTTCAGTATGCGTAACACTTTCTAATTGAAAGAATAGTAAAGAGCTTATACTGATAGAAATGCTCTTAACACTGTTCACTCGAAATATCATTCACAATTTCTCTCTCAGATAATCTTGAAAATCAAAAGTTAAATATTCAAGGTTTCATGAAGTTATCTCTTCTTCAATCTCGACTCTTATTGTTGGGCCCCGAAAATTTTTTTTTTAATTTGAATTAATTAATTATTTATTTATGGATTTATTCGTTAATTATTTTATTTTGTCTTAATTGATTTAATTATGTGTTTATATAAATATTTTTATGTTGGGCTTGGGATTAGAAGTTAGAAATTAATGGATATGTGGAGTGGGCTTGAGAGGAGGAGGAGGAGCCCAATAGCAAAACTATGTAGTTTTGGGAGGAGTTTAAAGTGAGAATAAAAGGGCTAAATGAATTAAAAGGAAGAGAAGGAGGAGAAGAGTGTCGTGAGTTACCAAAGGAAAGAAAGAAGAGGAGAAAACGTGAACTAGAGGAGGAGGAAGAATAGCTTTACCAAGGAAGAAAGGAAGAGAGAAAATTGTGGGAGGCTTGTGGAGAAGAAGAAAGAAGGAGAAAAGAAGAGAAATCAAGTGAGAAAGGTAAGCTTTCATCTTTTCTTAAGTTAGATTCGAAAATGGTGTAGGATGGAAGTTAGGGTTTGTGTAGAGATTGAAGAAAATGGAAGAAGGTGAGATCTATGGAGGTTAGGGAAGGTTATGGTTATTCTAGCTTAAATGAGCCATGGGTAGGTTAGGTTAAGGTTAATGTTAGTTTTTCCTTTAAATTCTGAATATTATGACCTTTCCTATGAAGTTAGAAATTGATTAGAGATGTGTTTTGTTTGAAGGAACTCAAGAAAACCCTACTCAAGACAAGGAGGAAGGGCGATCTTGAATTCGGATTTCTACGATAGGTGGGTAACATGTTTATAGTTGTTACGTAGTGGGCAAATGCCCTATGTGTGCTATCTTTGTTATATTATAAGCATATTGAAAGTGTATTCATATGATTTGAAAGAAAAGAATGGAACTTTGATGATTTGAAAGATTAAAAGAAGCATAAAATGCTACTTTACGTATGAATATGTGAACATAATTTGTTGTGTTTGGGCGAGAGAGAACCTCTATCGTAAAGTCACGTGCACGTTGACCCCTTTTTGCCTTCTCCCGGCAGCCCGCTTGTGGCCCACGAGATCCGAAAACTGGACTCGTCGTGTTTATGGTAAACTTCGGTTTCCGTCGTGTTTATGGAACTCTCGAGCCAAATGTGTGCATTTCATCATTTATTTGTGTTTATGATGCATAATATGTGTTTCAATTGCAAGAGGATTCCATATTATGCTTTATGTGATGAGTTGAGTAAATTGTGATTTATGTGACAAAGTTGAGTATTTCAGCATATTATGTAATTGCTAATGCTTTGGATTATTAATTGTGTGTGTGGCTCATTATGTGATGGCTATAAATTTGTTAGCCATCGAGCCGTGTTAGCTCACCCCATTCTCCTCCTCGGTGAAAATTCAAGTTGAGAGTTGCACCTTGCAAGGCATCGACATCACTCCAAGAACTTAGGAACTTTTGTATTAAGTTAATAACTAGCTTTTGGAATAGCTTTGTAAGCATATTGATCATTGAGCATCTCATCTTTTGTGTTTTGTACTTGATTTTGATGAATATGCCAATATGTAACCAAAGCTATGCATGAATCTTTCTTATGATTGGAAAAGAGAATGAGAGCTCTAATACTCTCTTCATTATATGTTTTGTTGATTTGTGACCTATGTGTGAAGCATGTGTACCATTTTTGAAGTTTGGAGATTTACATTGGGTGTCTCTTTGGGTTTTGCCTTGAAAGAGCTTCTGGAAAATTTCCAAGGTTAGGAGTTGTAAAAGTTTTGTAAATTCGGGTATGTTGCATTTTCTGATATTTCGTGTTGTTAGAGGATTGTATGGGAGCATTATGACTCCTTGAGAGTGATAAGCGAGCTGTAGAGCTCTTCTAAGATGTTTATGAGCTATTTATGAGGTATTAAAATGGTAGGTGTGAGTGGTTAGAATTAAATGTAGGTCTTTGTCAAATGACAGATTTTTAGACAGAACTTTGTGACCATTTTGACCCTTATAGAGTTGGAATTTGGGTCAGTGATCTTCATGAAAATGTAGATCTTTCTTTCTCTATGAAATAGACACCAATTTTGTTAAATTTGGAGTTCTGAATGGAAAGTTATGACCTTTGCAAGTGGAGATGCCTCAGTAGCAAAACCAGACGATGTCTTGTAGCAAAAACCAGACGATGCCAGAAGCAAAAACCAGGCGATGCCTGTAGCAAAAACCAGACGATGCATCATGAGCAAAAAACCAGACGATGTAATCAGAGCAAAAACCACGATGACGACCGAAAGAAAAACCGGATGATGCATTTATGGCAAAACCAGACGATGCATCAGAGCAAAACCAGACGATGTTACTATAGCAAAATCGGGCGATGTTACTGTTCATCTCCGTCTGATTTTTGCTGAGGATGACATCATCTCCGTCTGATTTTGCTGAGGATGACGTCATCTTCGTCTCATTTTATCGTCTGTTTTGTCTTACGACCCTCTTCCTTCTTTTGGCCATAACTTTTGCATGGACCTCCGATCGACCTCATTCTCGAAGCATTGGATTTCTAAAGATTTTCTGCCTTTCTACACTGGGCTTATCAGATTTTCTTTCAAATTGAAAATGGTGGTTTGAAGCGAAGCATGGCGATCATTGATAAGGGTGACTATGCTTGAGAAATTTTAAAATATCTTGAGCTATAGAGCTCCGATCAAAGCGATTCTTGTTTTAAATTAAACTAGAGGCATAAACCTACAAGTTTTATGAAGAGACCGATTAGTGATTAAGCCTTAAAGATTTTCAAATGCTTACCGAAGTCGGTAGTGCTCGGTTTGATTGTTTTCTTGAGATAGTGTTTTAACCATAACATCTTCATTCCTAACTCAATTGAGCGATTCCAGTTGCATTGGAATCGTGAGATCGAGGATCATTTTATCAAGAGCTAACCCCAAATTTTATAAAGTGAAAATTTTCCATATTTGTGATTAGCATATGTGTTCGGTTGTGGGTCTTCTATTTGGATGGGTCCGAATGTTGGGCTTGAGACGGGTCCAACATTGTTTGGTATCAAAGCTTAGGCTTACTCCTAGGCTTAAAATGTATAGTAGGGAACATTGTATGTGATTAAGTGTTTATTTATGAATTGATTGTTTGCATTACGTGACATGCATATCATGCATACATATAGGAACTAAGCTTAAAAGCAATTGTAGCTAATCACTAGTATTTTCATTGAAGGATACGATGCCACCTCGTCGAAGGACACGAGGAGTTTTGCAGGTTCAATTGCACCCGACTCTCCGCCGAGAGAGGAGAGCACGGATGAGTCTGTAGCCCTCAGAGTGGCAGAGGCCCTCTAGGGCGGGGTAGTGAGCCTCTTCGTTCACGGACTCGGTGATCACCTAGTCTGTCTCGAGCAAGTGCTGCGTTAGACCCAGTTATTCTCTGCATTTACCCAAGCATTCGTTCAAAGCATGGGTCAAATGCCCCAGATTCTGGTTTGACCCTAGCTAAGAGGGAAGACAGTTTGATAAGCTAAGGAAGTATGGAGTGGTGGACTTCCACGGGACCACGGATCCCGAGGAAGCCGAGACTGGTTGAGGAAGGCGAGAGAGTCTTTGGATCGGATGGAGGCGAGGATGATGAGAGGGTAGTCTATCTTGCCACCGCTTCAGGTGATGCTTTACCTTTGGTGGGAGGCGTGCTGGGAGTCGATTGAGACCATGGGATTGACATGGGAAACTTCTGTTGTCTTGAGAAGAAGTATCTGTCTGAAGTGTACATTCAATGAAGCGAGGGAGTTCTAAGCCTTACCCAGAGGAGATGACGGTCGAGTGAATACGAGCGTCGGTTCACTGATTAGCTAGATATCTTTGCAGAGATGAGGTTGAGTGAAGCTGCTAAGTCAGTCGATTTGAGTCGGGTTTGCACTGCTATCGAGAGAAGGTGATAATCAGAACTTCGTGACTTGCAGCAGCTTGGTTGAAGCGGCGAGGTTGAGAACCTCGAGAACATCAAGAGTGCAATTAATGTGAAGAGGAAGGAAGAGAGAAGCGATTCGGAGGGAGGTGGTACTTCTATGCCTGAGAGAAGTGCTAGAGCCTTTCCTGTACAGTCTGTACGAGGAGAGGAGTACCGGTGGGAGCCGGCCTAGACCGATGAGGACTTCTTTCGTTTCCCACCAAGTCTCAACGGTGGGCGGTGGTAGAAGAGGAGATGGGGAGAGACCACCCCTTCCTAAGTGTGAGCACTGTGGATATCTCCATAGAGGAGAATGTCGCAGATTGACAGGAGCATGCTTCAATTGTGGCCAGAAGGGGCATATCGCTAAGTTTTGTCCCAAGCCGGACAGGAGAGAGGGATCTCGATCTGACCTCTAGAAGGGATGAGGCGATGGCTCGTAAAGCGGTGACAGAAGTGGGTAGCTCTGGAGGTCCTAAGAGAGCTTATCCTCCAGACAGATCCAGAGGGCAAGTTCCAGCCAGAGTGTTTGCCATGACTCGAGAGGAGGCAGAGACCGCGCCAGAAGTTGTAGCGGGTATGGTTAAACTGTTTGATGATTATGTGCTTGCTATGATTGACTCAGGTTCTACCCATTCCTTTGTGTCTTCGGGTAGGACTATTTCTAGGAGGAGTTTGAGCCCATTGGATACTCCACGATAGTGAGTACTCAATCGGCCAATATATTATTATCAGTTAAGTATATAAAGATTGTGAGATAGAGATTAGTGGAGGAAAATTGGTGGTGGATCTGATGCCTTTGAAGATGGGAGGATTGGATGTGATCCTAGGTATGGACACATTAGAGAGGTATCATGTTACTTTAGATTGTAAACAGAAGACAGTGGAGTTTGAGCTAGAGGATAGCAGGAAAGTGATACTCATGGGAGATAGAAAAGTCAGTCCACCTCGGGTTATTTCAGCTATGATGGCAGAGAGAATGATGAGCAAGGGGTGTGAGGCCTTTTTGGCTTATGTGCTAGATATGGAGGCAGATAGAGGGAGGTTGGAAGACATTCCATGAGTCGTGGAATTCCGGATGTCTTTCGAGGAATTGCCGGACTACCTCCTCTAGGAAATTGAGTTTCCATTGAGCTTCATTCGAATCTGCTTGCCGATCTCAATTCCGCTTTATCGGATGGCTCGTGGAATTGAAGGAGCTTAAGGAGCGATTGGAGGATCTTTTAGAGAAGGGTTATGTTAGACCGAGTTCTTCTCCTTGGGGAGCTCGGTTCTTTTGTGAAGAAGAAAGATGGGTTATTGCGGATGTGTGTGGATTATAGGAAGTTGAATCATGCCTTTATTGAAACGGATATCCGCTCCGCGCATAGATGATTTGTTTGATCGTTGCAGCGGGCGAGAGTCTTTCCAAGATAGACTTGAGGTCGGGTTATCATCGATTGAGGATTAAGGAGACCGATGTGTCAAAGAGCGCTTTTAGGACGAGGTATGGCCACTTTGAGTTTTGGTTATGTCTTTCGGGTTAACGAATGCTCCTGCGATCTTTATGGATTTGATGAATAGAGTCTTGAGGTCCTTCTTAGATCAATTTATCATCGTCTTCATTGATGATATATTGGTCTATTCTAAGAGTGATGAGGAGCATGAGGATCATTTGATGGTTGCCTTGGAGACATTGAGGAAGAATGAGTTGTATGCCAAATTCGATAAATGCGAATTTTGCTAAGGGAAGTGGTATTTTGGGGCGTGTGATCTCTCGAGCAAGGAGTGCATGTGGATCCGCAAAAGATAGAAGCGTGGTTAAATGGGAAGCGCCAAAGAATGTAGTGAAGTGAGAAGTTTCTTGGGATTATTTGGATATTACGGGAGGTTTGTGGAGGGCTTTTCCTTGATAATGCTCCACTTTTCAAGTTGACAAGGAAGAATCAAAATTTGAATGGACCGAGGAGTGCGGGGTAGTTTCGAGGAGTTGAAGAAGCGGCTTACCACCGCACCGATTCGACATTGCCTTACGTAATGATGGGTACATTGTGTCTGATGATGCCTCAGGAAGGGTTTAGGGTGTGTATTGATGCAAGGAGAGAAAGTGATTGCTTATGCCTCTAGGCGGTTGAAGCCTTATGAGATGAACTATCCGATCCATGACTTGGAGTTGGCTGTTATAATCTTTGCATTGAAGATTTGAAGACATTATCTGTATGGAGTTACCACTAGGATATTTACATATCATAAGAGCCTTAAATACTTGTTGACCCAAAAAGAGCTGAATTTGAGGCGAGGCGATGGTTAGAGTTACTAAAAGATTATGACTTGGTGATAGACTACCATCCGGGAAAGCTAATGTTGTGGTGATGCATTGAGTAGAAAGTCCACCATGGCACATGTGGAGCAATGTACCTTCCTTTCTTTGAAGGAAGGACTTGATGTGATGTTGAGGCAAGATGGGCCTGAGTGTATTTTGGCAAGTTTGAGTGGTGAGGCCGGTCTTTGAAGGAGAAAATCAAGGAATTTCAGGATCAGGATGAGTACTTGAGTAAGCTTAGGGAAGAGATAAAGAATGGAAAGCCGTCTAATGTAGAGGTAAAGGAAGATGGATTGATGGTTGTGGGTAGTAGATTGTGTGTTCCGGGCAAGTTAGAGTTGAGGGATGAAATTCTTGATGAGGCGCATAATGCTCCTTATGCAATGCATCCAGGGAGTTCTAAGATGTATCGAAATTTGAAAGAGCATTTCTGGTGGAAAGGAATGAGGAAAGATGTAGCAGAGTATGCTAAAAGATGTTTGGTGTGCCAGCAAGTTAAAGCTGAACACCAAGCACCTTCAGGCAAGCTTAATCCCTTGCCTATTCCGGAGTGGAAATGGGAAAAGATAACTATGGATTTTCTGATGGGATTGTCGAGATCTAGCCGGAAGCATGACGCTATATGGGTGATTGTGGATAGGTTGACTAAGTCAGCTCACTTCTTACCGATTCGTCAGACAGATTCTTTGAATATTTTGGCTAAGAAGTATGTGGATGAGGTGATCAGACTTCATGGGATTCCGAGTTCGATAGTGTCTGATAGGGATCCTAGGTTTACCTCCAGATTTTGGGAGAGTTTGCAGGAGGCTTTGGGGACTCGATTGTATTTTAATCTGACTTTCCATCCATGAGACCGATGGACGATCGGAGAGGACGATTCGGACTTTGGAGGCAATGCTGAGGGCTTGTGCTTTGGATTTCAAAGGTTCGTGGGATGATCACCTACCTTTGATTGAATTCGCTTACAACAATTCCTATCACTCGGGAATTCAGATGGCGCCTTATGAAGCCTTGTATGGTAGGAGATGTAAAACTCCTATATGTTGGGATGAGGAAGGTGAAAGAAAGTTTGTGGGGCCTGAGTTAGTGCAGTCACGATTGATAAGATAAAGCTAGTGAAACAGAGGCTTAAGGCAGCTCAAGATCGGATGAAGAGCTATTCGGATGCCCATAGGAAAGAGATGGAATTTGAAGTGGGTGAGAAGGTGTTTCTTAGAGCTTCTCCATGGAAAGGCGTTTTGAGGTTTGGTAAGAAAGGTAAGCTTAGCCCGAGGTATATAGGCCCATACGAGATCATTGAGAGGATTGGGCCTTTGGCTTATAAGTTAGATTTGCCATCGGAGTTGTCTAAGATTCATAATGTATTCCATGTGTCGATCTTTGAGGAGATATAGGTCGGATCCTTCGCATATAGTTCAACCTTGAAGTTCATTGAGAGAAGATTTGAGTTATGAGGAGCAACCGGTGGAGATCTTAGATTCAAAGGAAAAGTGCTAAGGAATAAGATTGTGAAGTGGTTAAGGTCTTGTGGAGGAACCATTCAACCGAGGAGGCTACTGGGAACCCTTGGAAGCCATGAGGAGAAGTATCCTACCTCTTCATGAATTAGGTAAGAATTTCGAGGACGAAATTCTTTTAGGAGGAGAATTGTTGGGCCAGAAATTTTTTTATTTGAATTAATTAATTATTTATTTATGGATTTATTAGTTAATTATTTTATTTTGTCTTAATTGATTTAATTATGTGTTTATATAAATATTTTTATGTTGGGCTTGGGATTAGAAGTTAGAAATTAATGGATATGTGGAGTGGGCTTGAGAGGAGGAGGAGGAGCCCAATAGCAAAACTATGTAGTTTTGGGAGGAGTTTAAAGTGAGAATAAAAGGGCTAAATGAATTGAAAGGAAGAGAAGGAGGAGAAGAGTGTCGTGAGTTACCAAAGGAAAGAAAGAAGAGGAGAAAACATGAACTAGAGGAGGAGGAAGAATAGCTTTCGGCCAAGGAAGAAAGGAAGAGAGAAAATCGTGGGAGGCTTGTGGAAAAGAAGAAAGAAGGAGAAAAAGAAGAGAAATCAAGTGAGAAAGGTAAGCTTTCATCTTTTCTTAAGTTAGATTCGAAAATGGTGTAGGATGGAAGTTAGGGTTTGTGTAGAGATTGAAGAAAATGGAAGAGAAGGTGAGATCTATGGAGGTTAGGGAAGGTTATGGTTATTCTAGCTTAAATGAGCCATGGGTAGGTTAGGTTAAGGTTAATGTTAGTTTTCCTTTAAATTCTGAATATTATGACCTTTCTATGAAGTTAGAAATTGATTAGAGATGTGTTTTGTTTGAAGGAACTCAAGAAAACCCTACTCAAGACAAGGAGGAAGGGCGATCTTGAATTCGGATTTCTACGATAGGTGGGTAACATGTTTATAGTTGTTACGTAGTGGGCAAATGCCCTATGTGTGCTATCTTTGTTATATTATAAGCATATTGAAAGTGTATTCATATGATTTGAAAGAAAAGAATGGAACTTTGATGATTTGAAAGATTAAAGAAGCATAAAATGCTACTTTACGTATGAATATGTGAACATAATTTGTTGTGTTTGGTAGAGAGAACCTCTATCGTAAAGTCACGTGCACGTTGACCCCTTTTTGCCTTCTCCCGGCAGCCCGCTTGTGGCCCACGAGATCCGAAAACTGGACTCGTCGTGTTTACGGTAAACTTCGATTTCCGTCGTGTTTATGGAACTCTCGAGCCAAATGTGTGCATTTCATCATTTATTTGTGTTTATGATGCATAATATGTGTTTCAATTGCAAGAGGATTCCATATTATGCTTTATGTGATGAGTTGAGTAAATTGTGATTTATGTGACAAAGTTGAGTATTTCAGCATATTATGTAATTGCTAATGCTTTGGATTATTAATTGTGTGTGTGTGGCTCATTATGTGATGGCTATAAATTTGTTAGCCACTGAGCCGTGTTAGCTCACCCCATTCTCCCTCCTCAGGTGAAAATTCAAGTTGAGAGTTGCACCTTGCAAGGCATCGACATCACTCCAAGAACTTAGGAACTTTTGTATTAAGTTAATAACTAGCTTTTGGAATAGCTTTGTAAGCATATTGATCATTGAGCATCTCATCTTTTGTGTTTTGTACTTGATTTTGATGAATATGCCAATATGTAACCAAAGCTATGCATGAATCTTTCTTATGATTGGAAAAGAGAATGAGAGCTCTAGTACTCTCTTCATTATATGTTTTGTTGATTTGTGACCTATGTGTGAAGCATGTGTACCATTCTTTTAAGTTTGGAGATTTACATTGGGTGTCTGTTTGGGTTTTGCCTTGAAAGAGCTTCTGGAAAATTTCCAAGGTTAGGAGTTGTAAAAGTTTTGTAAATTTTGGGTATGTTGCATTTTCTGATATTTCGTGTTGTTAGAGGATTGTATGGGAGCATTATGACTCCTTGAGAGTGATAGGCGAGCTGTAGAACTCTTCTAAGATGTTTATGAGCTATTTATGAGGTATTAAAATGGTAGGTGTGAGTGGTTAGAATTAAATGTAGGTTTGTCAAATGACAGATTTTAGACAGAACTTTGTGACCATTTTGACCCTTATAGAGTTGGAATTTGGGTCAGTGATCTTCATGAAAAATGTAGATCTTTCTTTTCTCTATGAAATAGACACCAATTTTGTTAAATTTGGAGTTCGGAATGGAAAGTTATGACCTTTGCAAGTGGAGATGCACTGTAACAAAAACCAGACGATGTACTGTAGCAAAAACCAGACGATGCCATCAGAAGAAAAACCAGACGATGCATCAGAAAAAACCAGACGATGCAATCAGAGCAAAAACCAGACGATGCATCATAGCAAAACCCGGACGATCAGAGCAAAAACCGGATGATGCATCATGAAGCAAAACCAGACGATGTAATCATGAGCAAAACCAGACGATATTATCAGAGCAAAAATCAGGCGATGTTACTGTTCATCTCCGTCTGATTTTGCTGAGGATGACATCATCTCCGTCTGATTTTTGCTGAGGATGACGTCATCTTTGTCTCGTTTATAAATCGTCTTTTTGTCTTACGACCCTCTTCCTTCTTTTGGTCATAACTTTTGCATGACCTCCGATTGACCTCATTCTCGAAGCATTGGATTTCTAAAAGATTTTTCTACCTTTCTACACTGGGCTTATCAGATTTTCTTTCAAATTGAAAATGGTGGTTTGAAACGAAGCATGGCGATCAGTTGATAAGGGCTGACTATAATTCAGAAATTTTAAAATATCTTGAGCTATAGAGCTCCGATCAAAGCGATTCTTGTTTTAAATTAAACTAGAGGCATAAACCTACAAGTTTTATGAAGAGACCGATCAGTGATTAAGCCTTTAAGATTTTCAAATGCTTACCCGAAGTCGGTAGTGCTCAGTTTTGATTGTTTTCTTCGATATAGTGTTTTAACCATAACATCTTCATTCCTAACCCGAATTGAACGATTCCAGCTACATTGGAATCGTGAGATCCGAGGGATCATTTTTATCAAGAGCTAACCCTGAATTTTTATAAAGTGAAAATTTTCCATATTTGTGATTAGCATATGTGTTCGGTTGTGGGTCTTCTACGCTGGATGGGTCCGAATGTTGGGCTTCGGAGACGGGGTCCAACACTTATTTATAGTCGGGTTCTTCAACTGTTTCTTGAATAACTGCTTCTTGAATCTTGAAAGAAACGGTTTATTCAGTTTGACTCCGTAACTAACTCAAACTGATGTTTCTTTCTTCCATTTGATATTTTGTATCGGCTGCTTTTCTCTTGTAAAGCTTTCTTCTTCTTTTCGCTTGTAAAGCTTTCGTCTGCTTTTCTCTTGTAAAGCTTTAAATGCGCTTTTAAACTTGTAAAGCTTTAATCGCTTTTCTCTTGTAAAGCTTTAAATGCCTTTTCTCTTGTAAAGCTTTCATCCGCTTTTCTCTTGTAAAGCTTTAAATGCCTTTTCTCTTGTAAAGCTTTAAATGCCTTTTCTCTTGTAAAGCTTTAAATGCGCTTTTAAACTTTGATTCTTACTTGACTGATTTTTCTCCTTCACTTTTTTTACTTCTCATCGTCCATCTACTTTTCATTTGTATATTTCTCTTTGTTTGTCATCAAAATTATTTAATCGTGAAGTCTAGTTTGACTTAACATTCTCCCCTTTTTATGATAACAAATATTGTGAAATAGAGAAATATGAAAGGTATCAAATATCTGTAAGTATGAATAAATCAAAATAACTTCGCTTTCAAAATTTCTTACGCTTTTCCTTTCAAATTGATTCTCCTTCTCATTCTTCCTTCTCCCCTAGTTGTTATTAATCAAAAATTATTTCCCAAACTGTTTCCCTAACTTTTTGACATCTTCTTAATCTTCTTCATATCCTTATCAAGTTTACGAACTTGTTTCTTTAAAGTCAATGATTAAATTTGCGATCGAGGATTCATCTCAACAACTTGTTCAGTAAACAACAACAAGCTGTTGTTGTATAAGCTTCCACGTTTGAGACATGTGGTTCAATAATTTGTAGGAGAGGCGGAGGAACATATCTGACTTGATCAGAATATCAAGATCATAGGAATCAAGTATACGTTGAAATGTGCTTCCAAGCCAAGGCATAGCTTCAGAATCGAGTTGATCTCCCAGAGGTCGATTTTGCGAGAATGTTACGTAAAATACTATAAGAACATTTTAAGTTGCCAATCGGAAAAGAACGACATCTTGACCCTTTCTCGACAAGTGCCTCCACATGGATCATCTGCTGTAGCCTTAGTTTGGCTTGTTCTCGGATCTTGATAAATGCAGATAGAACTTCCACTTCTTTTCTTTTCACATGCTTCATCAATCAATTGCCCGCTTACGCAATCGATCGAAGTCATGTCATCCAAAACTGGTTCTGGTTGAACTTTCAGCTTCAATTTCTCTTCACACTTGCGTTCAACAAAATTTGGTGGTTGTAAATCAGGTACCACCTTGATTACTGTACTGTCCAGTATTGGATAGAAAGTAAGACGCTCTCCAAATGGCTCTGGTGGATATGGTTCTCTTCCAACTCTCTTCAGTTGATCATAGAAATTTTTGTAACCCCTATCCAACAGATGTAGAATGCTGTTATCAAATTCAACTGATTTGAAGAAGGCTTTCACAAATCTCTTTGGTTTGTCTCGGATGATGACAGATTTGGTCTTCTTCTCCTCTATGACAACCAATCTGTGTTCCCAACTTTCTCTTTGAAAAGTTAAATATTTGGATGGAACATTAGTCATCATACTCAAGACTTTTTGAGTAACCTTTTGTCCCATAACACGTGTAGCAATTTGCTTACGAATAAGTGAAGATTGAAAAGTAGTAGAAACTACTTCTTCAAAAATTGGATTATCAAGGACATTGTGAGTATCCTTAAGATTACCGAGAATGACTTCCATATTTACTTGACAATATCAACCGTATCAACAACAGACTTTTATGTAGTATCAACAACAGTCTTTTCTTGCCTTACCTTCTTAGACTTTGTTTCTGTTATTGGACTTCCTTCTTTTGTCGCACTCATTTTCTTTCCCCTTGTTGACTTTTTAGGTTGCGTTTTTTTCTTTTCAGGTTCTTCTTTCCTTTCTCCTCCACTTCCTTGAGGCGAAGTTTCAATCTTTTCAAGGATTGATGTCAACGATTTTGTAACTTTTGATCTTTGCGATTCGTAATGCTTTCGTGACTTGATTCTCTGGATTGGTCGGCTTCTTTACATTGCACGTTTTCACTCTGGGTGACCTTCTTGCTTGCTTTGGAATGTCACTCAAGTAGTGGTCCCTTTATGCTTCAAGTCACCGATTGAAAAATTGAACACTTCTCGACTTTGATTCACGAGAATGTGATCTTGTTTCCTTCATAGAAGACTTCTTCAAGATATCGCTCCCCTCAATTGTTGCTTTCCTTGGCGATTCTGCTCCTTTTACGTCTGAAAATCTCGGACCCATTTTAGCAATTGATGTTGAATCTATATAGCTTTTAATGATATCTTACATCTAATTCCCAATCAATCGATGCGATTCTCTGAACACTCTTGTCAACAACATCCCATAAGGACAAGTGTTTGTATCCTTTATTGATTTTACCATGTCTTGATAAATCAAATATGGTAAATCTATTGGGTGATGATTCGAAGATGAAGAATACATTGTTCATCCAGGTAGTGACACGATGTCGTGAACCTATTCTCGGTAAAACACGATCCACATAGAACCGCGAACAATACCTCGCCTTTGGTACCAGCCAAGAGGCTCTCCTTTCGATTGGGTTATTTTGTCCATAAAGTTGACGATTAACTTCATCTTCGTTCATCTTAAGCTTAGTCATCCATTTCGCCATATTAGTGAGTTGAACTCCATCCATCGGACATTCGGTGACTTTCTTGATAACTCTCCTTCACATTATAACAGAGTGTGTGTCTACATACGACATGATTGTATCGTCTCATCGACTTAGTATTCTTCCGAACTCATAAACTTCTTGGAGATAGACTTCATCTCGCACTTGAAAGAAGTTTCTCCAACCTGCCGCTATTATCTCCGGCTCTATATCCATCTCGTTCTTTTCTTAGTTCTTGAAGTTTACCAATCTTCCCACCCGATCTGGATCAACTCGCAAAATGGGCTTGACATTCATCTTCTGATTACGATTGAGTAGGAACTTGCTTGAAGAAATTTCAGAGAGATTTAAGAGAACTAGCAATTTCGAATTGGTAGAAATCCCAAAAGTCGCTTTTAGGGAATTTATAGCGAATTCTAGAACTATTGTACTTCTCGATGATCGTGACAGTTTTTCCTCTAAAACTTTTTCTTCGAAAGAAGTTTTATATCTGAAACCGTCTAACGCCGTTAACTCCATCGCTCCATTGTCTTGTCTTTATAAAAAACCCGGATGAATGGTCCGTTAACTCCTCCGTCTGTCATCTTGTCTTTATGAAAACCGGATGAATGGTCCGTAACCATCACCATATTGAGGTTGCGTCGATTTCTTTAAAGCGATCTTCACTTAGTGGTTTGTGAAGATATCCGCCCTTGATATTTCGCTTTCTGAATTGTGGTCGACGACTTTCTTCCGAACGTAATCTCTCAAGAAATGATGTCGACTTCTATGTGCTTTACCCTTGAATGTTGAATTGGATTCTCTGGTGATGGCGCTGGTGTTGTCGCAAATATATTGGAATCTCTTCCTCTTGTATTGAGTAGTCCTCTAATTGATACTTGATCCACAATATTTGTGAACAACAACTTGCGGCGGACATATATTCAACCGGCGATTGATAATGCAATCGAGCTTTGTCTCTAGCTTGACCATGACACGTGTTTGGTCCGAAAGTGACACCACCACTCGTGCTCTTCCTTTCGATCCTATCACCTGGCATAGTCCACATCGCAATATCCATTCAACCTGAAATTTTACCTTTCTCATACATTAAGCAAAGATCGGTAGTACTGCGAGATATTTCAAAATTCGTTTACTGAATATAATGAGATTCTCTAGGATCGGCTGAAACCTTGCACACAACATACACTTGAATAGAATGTCAGTCTACTTGTTGTAAGATAAAGCAAAGAACCAATCATCCTTCTAAATAGGGTTTGATCCACCTTCTTACCACTTTCTTCTTTTGACAACAAGTTTGAAGGATGCATCGGGGTAGACATATATTTAACCTTTGCACATATCAAACTTAGACAACAATTCTTTAAGATATTTTTGTTCATGGATAAAATCTTATCCTCGGTTTGCTTTACTTGCAATCCAAGAAAGAATTTTAACTCACCCATCATGCTCATCTCAAATTCATTTTCATCGATTTTCAAAACTCATGCATAACCTTCTTGAAGTTGCACCAAAATAATATCATCAACATAAATTTGCACAATAATGAAATCATTACTCAAGTTCTTCCTAAAAGAGTTTTGTCTACTTTACCTCTAGTAAATCCATTTTCTATAAAAATGAACTCGACGATCATACCATGCTCTAGGGCTTGTTTCAGTCCATATAAGGCTTTATGAAGTCTCATGAGACATGATCTGGATACTTTATGTCCTCAAATCTAGGAGGTTGCTTAACATAGACTTCTTCATCTATAAAACCATTCGAAATGCACTTTTTACATCCAAATTGAAAAAGCTTTATGTCATGGCAAACCGCATATGCAAGCAGTATCCTTATTGCTTCAAGTCTTGCTACTGGAGAATATGTCTCATTGTAGTCTATTCCTTCTTGCTGATTATAGCCTTGTGCTACTAATCTTGCCTTGTTGCGACTTACTTTTCCTGATTCGTCTAGTTTATTCTTGAATACCCATCTAGTACCAATAATGGATTTCTTTTCGTGTTTAGGAACTAAGGACGGACTTTATTTC
This sequence comes from Erythroxylum novogranatense, assembly GCA_029891385.1. NCBI lineage: Eukaryota > Viridiplantae > Streptophyta > Magnoliopsida > Malpighiales > Erythroxylaceae > Erythroxylum > Erythroxylum novogranatense. The sequence goes on along the minus strand of CM057225.1, from coordinate 11,973,841 downwards.
TCTGTAATTGATTCAACTCCTCTTGCATAGCTAGTATCCATGCTTCATCTTTTAGAGCTTCATCAATCTTCTTAGGTTCTACTTCAGACATAAATGCCACGTTGGCTTCTCTTCTGAACTTGAACCTTGTTCAAACACCTTCTGAGGTTTCTCCAATAATTGACTCTTTAGGATGAGAACTTTTGTATCTCCAATCTTACCAATCCCGATTATCTTGCCCTGCTTGTTGTCTCCAAAAGTTACCGAACCTCCTTTCTTGTACTGAAGATCTAAGAACATAGACCTTTTTCCCGTCATGTGACGCGAGCATCCACTTTCCAAATACCAATGGTGCTTGCTGGCTCTTCCAAAGAAGGATTTCTGTAGGAGATATTATCTTGTTTTTAGGTACCCAGATTCTCTTGGGTCCTTTAGGGTTAGTATGGTGTAATGAATGAATAATAAAAAGTAGAATGAAAACGTTGATGACCTTTTTGAAAACCTGATTGATATCTTTTCTTATTTTTTGAACAATTGATTTCACGTAATCTTTGGGACTTATTTTAGTAAACCCTAATCCGGTTTTATCACTCGGATGTACGCATTTTCCTAGCATTTCATTCATCTTTTTGTACTATCTGTAAATTTAGCTAGATCAATCGAGATTATTGATTCTCGATTTCAACTGTTTAATCTCTTGGATCTATCTATAACTTTGTTGTTATTCGGTTCCTCAACTTGCTTTCTCGGACTTATATTCTCACTCTCTATCTCATGAGTATGTTTGAGGTTTTCTACATATTTCTTCTTCAACGACTTGTCTTTGTTTGAGAATAGCATGAGAATCCTCTAACAATTACGAGTATGCATCTTGTATATTATTATAGCTAGAAGTTACCTCTTCATCACTTTCTTCTTGACTACGGACATATGTTAGCATGTTTCGACGCTTACGAGCTTGTATGTCGATTATGATGAATCTAGATCCTCCACGTTGCCATCATGCTTTTCTTGTTATCCCTACTTTTTGGGTTGTCTTTTCAACATTGGACACTCGGACTTGTAATATCCCGGCTTATTGCATTCATAACATGTAATAGATGCTTTCTCGACTTTTCCATCGTCTTTGCCGCTGTTCCTTCTGAATGTTGAATTTCCTTTGGACTTCTTTTTCCACATTCTTCTTATCTTTCTTGAAATGAAAGATAGCTCATCGTCTTCATTACTTGATTCAGATTCTGACTTGCTAGAATCATCATCCTTTGATTCTTCAATCTTTAATGCCTTTGATGTATTCCTCTTTGTCTTTTTCTTCTGGATTTTGTGATTCTTTTGACCTGCTTTGAGCGCTATGGACTTCTCTTTCTTGGGCTTATCTTCTGCATCAAGCTCTACTTCATGTATCTTCAATGATCCAAGCAATTCATCAAGCTTTAGTACGCTTAAATCTTTGGTTTCTTGTACAACAGTTACTTTGGGTCTCCATCTTTTTGGCAGACTCCTCAAAATCTTTCGAACATGGTCTTGACTGTTGTACGTTCTTCCAAGAGCTTTTAGCCCATTAACAATTGTTTGAAATCTTCCAAACATTTGGTCAATGGTCTCTTCTTCTTTCATTCTGAACAACTCGTACTGATGCACCAGAATGCTTATCTTGGACTCCTTGACTTGATTTGTTCCTTCATGTACAATTGATAATATATCCCACATTTCTTTGGCAGTGTCACATCCATGAACTTTGTCATACTCGCTTCTGTTCAATGCACAACTCAAGAAAAATTTCGCCTTGGAGTTTAGTTGAAATCTTGCTTTCTGCTCAACTGTCCATCTTTCTCGTGGAATTGGATTTTTATCATCATCTTCAGGTGTGTATGGTCCGTTCTCGATGATGTCCCAAAGGTCAATGTGAGTAGATTCGATAAACAATCTCATCCGGTCCTTCCAATAGTGGTAGTCTTCACCATTGAATGCTGGAGGTCTAGTGACTGAAGCTCCTTCGGCAATATACATGTGTGATTCCACCATTTTCTTTAATTCACACTTTATTAAAGTGATTCTTGAACACTAGGCTCTGACACCAATTGAAGTGAATCACACGTTAATATATTGAACAATAATATGATCAAGATACATAAGAAGGGGGGGTTGAATTGTGATAAACTTTTCGTTAATCCCTTTAGAAATTACTTGTTCTTTCAAAAACTTATCGTAAATCAATTCATAACTAGTTTAAAAAAAACTTTGTTAATTTTGAAAACTACGATATAAGTAATATGAGAGTAGAAAGAAAAAACACAGCAATTTATCTGGTTCACCCCAAACCGTAGGCTACGCCCGATCCTCGATATCCTTACGAGATTTCACTATTTCGAAGCATTTACAAGTATTCTTTCGATTGAGCCTCTCCAGGTCTCTTTACTGCAAGTATTCTTTTACTCTTAGCCTCTTGGGCTATCGTAACACTTTCTAATTGAAAGAATAGTAAAGAGCTTATTCTGATAGAAATGCTCTTACACTGCTCACTCGAAATATCGTTCACAATTTTCTCTCGATAATCTTGAAAATCAAAAGTTGAATATTCAAGGTTTCATGAAGTTATCTCTTATTCAATCTCGACTCTTATTTATAGTTGGGTTCTTCATTTGTTTCTTGAATAAGCTCGCTTGAATCTTGAAAGAAGCGGTTTATTCAGTTTGACTCAGAACTAACTCAAACCGATGTTTCTTTCTTCCATCGATATTTTGTATCGGTTGCTTTTCTCTTGTAAAGCTTTAAATGCATTTTCTCTTGTAAAGCTTTAAATACGCTTTTCTCTTGTAAAGCTTTAAATGCGCTTTTAAACATAAAGCTTTAAATGCCTTTTCTCTTGTAAAGCTTGCCCGCTTTTCTCTTGTAAAGCTTTAAATCGGCTTTCTCTTGTAAAGCTTTTATGCTTTTCTCTTGTAAAGCTTTAAATGCCTTTTCTCTTGTAAAGCTGCCCGCTTTTCTCTTGTAAAGCTTTCGTCTGCTTTTCGCTTCAGCTGATTCTTACTTCGGCTAATTTTTTTCCTTTAGCTTTTTTTTACTTCTCATGCGTCCATCTACTTTTCATTTGTATATTTCTCTTTGTTTGTCATCAAAATTATTTAATACGTGAAGTCTGGTTTGACTTAACAACTGGGTGAGTGTAGCATCCCACTCCCGCAAGACCCGAACCCGATATCGATGGTGATATCCAAGCCCGTGCCTCACGAGGGTGATATGCTAGAGTAGTCAAAACCGTTCAAATACCTAGAATGACAATTTTATTTTTGAAAACAATCTCGTGCGTGGAAATCAGTAACTATATTGGGTCCACTTTAATACGAAAACATTTCGATCAAAACATAATTTCGGTAATCACATTACAATACAACATTTATCAATTTGGCCCCTATACAATAACAGTACTATTATGCAGAAATTGCAGAAATACAAATCTTATACAAAAACATAATAACACTAATGCAGACGTGACCTGATCTCGTCCTTAAACCCTGACTTACGAGCGGTGATCATACTCCCGTGCCTAACGGGGTACTCTTCGATCCCTGAAAAATATTTGCTGGGTGAGTTTGCGAACTCAGTGAGAAACCATCATCGATGGTTCACTCAACTCATGCATATACACCCAATTCACATAATATTAGATTTTAGCATACTCAGAAATATTACATGCATTCTATTTCACAATTATATGGCATTTCACCTTTCACACAATGCATGCTTAATCATTCATATACGGAATGCACATGTGACACTTTCCATTTTATTACGGTGTTGTGACCGTGCGCCTGAGCTCATTAACGGTGAGCCAATGGCTCTAAATTTTGTTAGGCTTGAAGCCCTGATAAGGTGAGCCTATGGCTCTGAATAACGTTGGGCTCGGGGCCCTGTTACGTTGAGCTTTAAGCTCTGAAATACGTTGGCTGCACCGGTCACAACTTTCATTATCTGAACATGTCTTTATGCATGAATGCATATGTCCCAATTTACATTTACAGTCAGTTTAGATTTCATTTTCCAATCCCCATTCCTTCGGACCTTTAACCCGGTATTTCAGTCACAATCAATTTGCACATTCACAATCTATTTCATTGGAGCATTCACAACAGTTACACACAAATAGCACTTCGATATCAAGTTCCAGATATTTCAGACACCTACGGTCCGAAATCAATCAAATCAAACACATAAACCCTCCATTATCTCCACATGGCATAAGCTTGTAATATTAACACTTAAAGGTTAAGGAACCAACTAGGTTACTCTCCTGCACTTCTGAGCTACTGCCTGGAAGTCTCAGCAATATCCGCAGAATGTCGATCCAGTGGTGCCTTTATAATAGACAAATAATTTCTCATTAATAAATGCACAGTCAAAATAATTTAATGATGCACATGTCGTAAATAAAAGACGTATAATGTTTATTCATGACCTTCCCGGCGCTCTTCCCCAATTTCCACTTTCTGTGCCAAATTCTAATTTTTCACTCAATTGCTCAGTAAAGACTCATTTCAATTCAATGGAATATTACGGAACTCCCCAATTTCAATTCTAACATTCAATCAATCTACCAAGTCATACACACTAGGATATTCTCAAGAAAGACCTTAATTTCAGTGTCACTATTCTCTATATCAAAATTCACCCTTTATGCTCAATTTCTAAAATCCCAATAACATTTCCTTAATTTCAGGAATCTCCCAATTATACTCCAATTATCATGAAACAATCCCAGAGGTTGCAATAGAAAACCATATTCAACTTTTCTTTCAATACCACTATTGTAGACCTCTTTCTCTAGATCATAACAAATCAAACATCATGTCATTTGGAGGTCTACACCGTAAGTTATGCCCCAAAAACTAAAATAAACTGATTCAGAAAACTGATCCTCGCCGCGGCCTCAAAACCCTCGCCGTGGCGTGAAGAGACGCTAGTCACGGCGAACAATCTCTTCGGGGCTCGCCGCGACGCAATGGAAAGGGCTCATCGCGACGTAGATTAACACGCTCGCCGCGACGTCCAACCATACTCGCCGCGGCGAGTGACTGTTTGCTCATCGCGACAAGGCCCTCAGCACACGTCGCGACGTTCGCGGCTCCGATCGTCTTCTCCGATGAATTTTTCTCATCTCTCTCACTAAAAACCTCCATAACTCACCTATAACTACCCCAACCTTTTACCATCAAACCCAAGAATGCATTAACTAACAAATAAACAACATAAAAGCCAATCACTTACCAAATCGAGCCTCGAATCTTCAAATCTTCCAAAAATCTTCTCCCACTCTTAACACCTACGACTTACTCACAAAACCTCCACGATCCTTCATCTTTTCAAGGATTAGAGTTGGTCTTAGCACAGAGGAAAGCAAACAAGCGAGGATCAAGCAGGAAGAAGGAAACGAAACTCAATCGAAGGAGAAGAAGATCGTGCCCTAGGATAGAGGAGAAATGATTTTCTTCCAAAATCAAAACCTAAAGCATTTAAAAGGTTTACAACCTATCAAACATAATTACTTGACACTTGTCAATTCCTCAGCACATTAAAGCTCATTTTCTTTCCAATTTCATTTCTAGTCTTGGTTATCTCCAAATTTCAATGGCTCAAAATAATAATTTCTAAAATCATATATCTAATTTTCCATGGCCATTGAACAGATATGTCAGTACTATACAGTCAATCAGTCCGTCACTCAGAAAATTTTCGGTCCGAACTTTTCTCTCGAATTTTCTAGAAAATTTTCCTAAGGGTCACTATCAACTGATGGTCGCTCCAAAACATTTCCAATTCAACTATTCAGACCCAATTGTTCCATAATTCTCAACCAATTCACAATCAAACATAATTATCTCGAAAATCACAAATCATATCGTATTCCCAAATAATTTCTGGGAAAATGTCATGAATGTATGTACCTACATGTGCGTGTGCCAATTGACTCATTCCTCTAAAATTAGAGGCCAAATAAATGCTCAATCAAAATATGCAATGCAAATTACTAGCTTGTCTCAATTGACCAACTTACCCTTCCCATCGGGGATGGGATGTTGCAGTGAGCCATCGATGATAGTCACTCATTGAGTTCACAAAACTTACCCAAAATTTGCAATTATTTTTCAAGATCAGAAGAACACCCCGTTAGGCCAACGGGAGTATACCTACAACATTCAAGTGACGAATAGAGGTCGGGATCAATTCGCGTCTGCATTGCATTTCTCTATTTTGTATTGAATTGTATATTCCGCAACGTTTTGTATGAATTGGTTTTCTGAAATGACTCAAGCGTTTTGTATTTATGAAAGGGCCCAAATGGCTAATGAAAATATTGTTGATGGTTTTGTGTTACTTGAAAATGTTTATGAATGAATGTGGGCCCAATTTGAGTATCGATTTTTGCATATTGTATTTGTGGTTCAAAAAAAATATACCAATTTTTGAATGATTGAGTGTTTTAACACGCCACTTTCGTCAGGCACAAACTCGAATATCACTCATCGATGTTGGGTTTGGGTCTTACGAGAGTGGGGTGTTACACATACGTTTTGGATGGATATGTTAAATGTTAGTATTAACTCAAATTTTAATTACAAACCTAAGATTAATCATGAACTTATATTAACAAACAAAATGTAAAAAAAACTATCTGTTTTGTTATCAATTGAATGACCGATAAATTACTGAATGCTTGAACAAGTTTTTTTTTATAAAAGTTGTATATTTTTATGTTGTCAAAGTCTTTCTGCATCTTTCTTAATGCTTGAATTTTTCAATGGCTCACAAAATTGAACATCCATAAACTTATTTAGGTAGATAGCAGGATAACTTATGTCCTTAACAGATATTTATAATAATATTATTAGGCCTCTTTATCACAGACTTAATAAATAATTGACTCATACTAATTAGGGCTCATTTTTCCATATGCTCTCTTCTTGATCTTTTTCATTTTCTTCACTCACGACCATCTTACTTTCACCCTCATCACATTAAGTTCTTGCTATCCTTCACTTTGTTTCTTCAAGATCCTTATTATCTCTTCATCCTGTAACTAAATACCTAACTTATTCCTCCTTGAAAGATTGACGATTGCATAAAGCTTGGAAAGCTAGGGTTTGTGTGATTTTGAAGAAGCTTGGAGTTTTATCAAGTAAGTTATACATTAATCTTCATGGGTTGTTTAAATATATAACTTATGTGATAATAGTTTAAAGGTGAAATGATCATGATAGTAGAGTTAAATATATGTTGCAACATAGATGAGGAAATAATTAGGTTTATGTCATATTTTTGTGTATAGGATGAGTGCAAGAAAATGATGAATGAATGTGTATGTTGTGTTCTATTTTTTAGAGTATGAAAACCATGGATTATAAGTTGTTATATGGATAAAATAGATTGGGATTTAAGGTAAAATGAAGGTGAAATTTATGCTTAAGAAATGTGTTATGAATTGAGAAGAAATAAGATTTATGTATGATAGTAAATGATGAAGATTATGTTATGTTTGTGTATGATTGATAAACAATGGTTCATGGATGGTTTAATGTATGTTATTGAGTTAAAAAAATGAGGTGAAAATGAAGAGGAAATGATTTAGAGTTGATGAACTATGCATAAGATGGTTTGAATGTACCATATAGGAGTTGAAAATCTGGAAAAATGAAAGAAGAATTGCTTGAATATGTTAGCTGTAGTATTTTCACGAAACATGCATACGTATTTTAGCTATATCTTGATATGTAAATATCCAAATGGGATGGTTTTAATTTTAGATTAAGCTAGAGACAGATGGATACAATTTTCATAAAGGAATCAAATTTGAATTCTATCTCTAAGGGTTTCAAATTTTGGCTTGAATTTGAGTACAGTGTGCTGTCATGGTGTGAGAATAGTCTGTAGTACTTTAGATATAACTTGCAAAATACCAAACCAACCTGCATGAAATTGATATCATTAGAAACTTAAGACATATAGTAACATTTTTTTGGGAGAATGTATTGCCTAAATACCTCATTTTCTTTGTCAAAATGGCCATGTAAAATTGACCCAAAAATCTATTTTTAGAAAAGTTGGCATTTTTAAGAACAAAGCTAGGATTTTTCGAATGGAAGTATCCCATGATCATGGGAACATATTAAACATGAGGATATAAATTCAAGAATGGATTTTTATTTACCAAGTGTTCAGATCTGAAATTTTGGAGATGTTATAAGAATAAATGTGATCCTATGAAGGATAATGTGATCCAAAGAAGGTGAATGATGAGTATTAAGTAAAGTGAATGATAAATTGGATGTTTTGTGATATTTTAATGCTTAAATGATCTTAGTAAATGATTGAAAGATGAACTTAAAATAATTTTGAACAAATGAAGTGTAAATCTAAGTTAAATTTAGACATATATGAGTTATGAAGTATGAATAATCATAAGATGTGAATTAAGGAAATATACCTGGGATTGTCATTGAGCATGCATTATATATATCATATATACATATGTATATGATTGAGTATTCATGAAAATGTGCAAATTAGTAATGTGTAAATGTGTATGTATTGCATGATATAGAAGAGCAATTAGAGCACAACATCTAGACATTATTAGGACGTCCAGGCAATAGCTATCTGGAGCACATTGTGAGTAACCTAGATGAACTCACATTGATTTATTGTTTTGTTTAAATTCTGAATTGAATTATTATGTGATGCGAAAGTATTGATTCCAGATATTGAATGTCTGAGGCATTTGATACATGAACAATATATTGGAAGTGCTCATTGTATGTGAATTTGACAGAATACATGATACTCAACTTAATTATTGAACGCCGAACTAGGTTCTAATGTGAATGCAAAAAAATTGAACACAAGTGAATGATTGAATACATATGATGCATTTCACTACATGAATGCATGATAACATAAAGGCAGTTGTGATCGGAGTCACCAGTGAAAAAGAGTTTAAAGCTCAAATGTGGTAAGAGCCTCTGGCTCACTATGTATAATGAGCCTTGCATCCCTAACAGATAAGAGACAGTTATTAATGAACTCGGTATTTACAATGGATACGGGATAATGAAAAACGTACTCGATCACAACAAATTAATAAATGAAAGTGAGCCTCATAAACATTGCACATACAATTTTTTATGCATTATATGAATGATTGAATTGAATTGTATGAACTGTTATGAATGTAAAAGGTGAATAAGTGAACCAAGTGTTATATGGTGCTTTTTGATAATTGGTAAAAGATGTGCATTATATGATGACGTAAATTGTTTGAGAACCTGAAACATGAACTGTATGTGTTATGTGTTGTGAGTGAGCCATCAATGATGGGTAGCTCACTGAGTTCGCAAAACTCATCAAAATTACAACGTTGACTTTGCAAGTGCAAGAGAGTGGGCTTAGCTTCTAAGACAACTTAGAAGACATCTAGTAGTATTTTTGGATAGAAGAAATGGATCAAAGGTCAGTTAGTCAAGACTGAAGGATTTAGATAAAATTTTGTATAGTTCCTCATTCATGTAGCTTGTAGCATATTTTGTAATAGAGCTGTAGACTCTGATAGTTCTTTGATATTGTATATAAGGATGAAGTATTTAATTCTACAATGTATATTCGGTTTTATGAAATGAAAATAAGGAATTGAGTTTTTAAATATTTTGTTATTTATGTTTTAATGATGATACCATAAAAAGTGAATGTAACTACTTTAGGGCAATGCTTTCACAGGGCATGTGCTCAAATGTCCAACGGACATATAGGCATAAATGTCTTATGGAAGTGGGGTGTTACAAAAACTGAAGTAATAAAGGCGATACTACCAACTACTTAGACTCCCTGCATGAACGTAATCGATCAGAAATTTCGAGGAGGCCTTGCCATATTAGGGACATGTAAAACTTGACATACATTGTTGGACCAATGGTGGTTGACAAATTAAATCCCTTTATGTTTTGATAATAATAAAATATCTAGAAATAGTTAAGAAATTATTTCAGGTATTATTCAATGAAAGGATTGTGCAAATCAAGATGAGCAAGTGTCTAATCAATGGAGAATCAAGATGGGAGTTGTCCTCTAAGTGAAAAATGGCATAAAACATGAGGATTATAAAGGATTTGGTCGGATGTTACCATTGAAGGCAATACAAGTCGACTTACAAATCACAAGTCGACTTACAGATGAAGCAATGTCAATACAAGTCGACTTATCAAACACAAGTCTGAAGTGAATCACACGTTAATACAGCACTTAGAAATACAGTAGAATGCACGAGAAGGGGGGTTGAATTGTGTATTCCCCTCTTTGAATATCTTTTCTAGAATTACTAGTTAGAATTAAAATTCTTTACAGAATCTTTATTAATCCTGATTGATCAAACTTTTCAATGCTAAGTATATGAATAGTAAGTAATGATCAACTTTGAGGCAAGATAAAGATAAAGAGTAAGAGTAGTAGACACGCGGATTTATCCTGGTTCACCCCAAACCGTGGGCTACGTCCAGTCCTCAGAGTTTCTTCTGAGATTTCACTATCTCTTCAAGCGTTACAGTATTCTTTCACGAGCCTCTTCAGGTCTCTACAACCAGTATTCTTTCACACTTAGCCTCTGCAGGCTATCTGTACAACTTTTCTTCTCAGAAAAATATTTGAACACTTTGTTACAGTAAGATAGCGCTCAGCTAATTCGCACTTGATCGCTTTTTCACTTTGTGTAATTTTTCTAACATCAGCCAGCTCTTCAGTTTTCGACTTCGACTTGTATTTATAGCCTTCGTCTCTAACTGCTTCTTTGATTCTTGAATCTTGAATCTTTAATCTTTAAAGAAATGGTTAATCAGTTGAGTTCTGTAACTAACTCGAACTGACTCTTGCGTCTGTTTCTTTTCTGCGTCTGCTTTGCTTTTGCGTCTGCGTCTGCGTCTGCGTCTGCGTCTGCTTTGCTTTTACGTCTGCTTCTGTGTCTGCTTTGCTTTTGCATCTGCGTCTGCATCTGCTTTGCTTTTGCGTCTGCGTCTGCGTCTGCTTTGCTTTTTGTATTCTGCGTCTGCGTCGACTTTTTTTCAACAAATGCATGTTTGACTTTTATCAACTTAAATGCGTATCATTGTTTTCTTGCAACCGTGCATCTCGGACTTAAATGCGTGTACGTCGTATCGAATTAAATCGTATGCATTTTGTTTATCTTGTATATGATCTCTCTTGTTATACATCAAAATCATTTTTATGTAAAGTCATTACGACTTAACAATCTCCCCTTTTGAATATAAAAATTACATACAAGAAAAGAAAACAAAACAAAATTCTGAGATGTTGCAAAATAAAAAAACTTATCTTCTTCCTTTCTTAAATACATTGTGGTCACACCTTCTTCATCCGAACATCCTCTCCTCTTACATTGATTATCTTTTTTCTGCTCTCCCCTATTTGTTATAATCAAAATGATTTAACGATTACGGTACTTCAGCAGATTCTGCTATCATTTTCTCGAGATAATTCACCGTCTCCTTCATGTCATTGAGTTCACCACGTAATCTCTCGACTTCATCTGGTGGATCAAGCGGCGAAGAGGCTTGATCTGCCTGGCGATGGAGGGCGAAAGGAATTGAAGTAGTGTAGGCATAAGAGGATGGAGTGTAGTCTTCATTGATCTCAAAAGTCGGTGGGCGAATAAGCGTTTCAACCAGGAAGATCTAAATCAAGCGGAATCGCGCAGCCTAATACGAAGAAGCTATGCGAGCGAGGAACTCTGTAAATGTTCCTGTTCTTATATTTCCCCCCACTGGACAGTGTTCCCTCCGATTAGTGTAGCTGCAGCTCGCTTGATCTGGATTCTGTGCAGGAGTGCATGCTTCATCAATTTTTCGCACTTCTTCTGCAATTTGATCTGCGGACAAATCATCACTAGCATCATCTTCAGGATACAACTTTTCTTTTCCCCTTGTGAAATCTTTTGGAAATCTTGGTTGTATGTCTGGTGCAACCATGATTTCTGTGTTCTTTGTGACTGGGAAAATGGTACATGGATGGCAGGGACGATTTGTAGGATATGGCATTGTAGTAGCAAATCCCAAGGAGTCATAGAAGATCCTTTCGTCTTCTTTGAGTAACTGCCATGTGTTGTGATTAATCACTATAGGTTCCACTATAGCCACTATTTTCTTCACTGGTTGAACACCAATTGCAATAGCAGTCCTTTGTCTGGTAACAACTTCCACCATTTTGATTTTCATCTTCTGTTTCCTCATAAATCTATGGTAGTTGTGTACCTTCAGACCTGGTCCAACATCCGAGTCTGAAACTACTGTTGCTCCTTGATGTCTTTGCGATGAGCGCCACCGAATGGACTTCCATCTTCGGCTCCTTTTTAGACCAAAAGGTGTTTCGGTGTTGGTTCCTCTACTAGCTCCTTTTCTTGATCATTAGGTGCTTCCTTAACCGTGTTTTCTTCAATTTGGTTCTTCTTGTTGAACCACGGGGTTTCTGAGCAGTATCTTTGCTTTCGACTTCATTTCTACTTGAACGAGATCGGTGATGTCTTTCGTTGACTAACGTCCTCAGCAGTTGAGATGTTCTTCTTTCGACTAACCTTCTTAGTCTTTTTCTCTGCTTCAGTTAGTTTCACTGATTTCTTTGCAGAAGATTTTCTTTTATCAGATGTTTCTTTTCTCTTCCTCTCAGTCTCTTTGGATTTTCTGGCCGTATCCTCTTCCAGAATAGAGACTAAGGATCTTGTGGCTTTGGGTGCACAAGATTTAAAGGTTTCTTCTCGCCTTTGTTCTCTGGCAATCTTCTCTTCCTGTTGCCTCATAGTCCTGATTCTTGGAGATCTCTTGGCTTTCTTCACAACCTCGCTCAAGAGACTTTCTCCTTGTCTCTTTGGCGCACTTTGCTTTGCCCTCTGAGATTGGCTTTCTCTGAAAAGAGGACTCGCCATTTTCATGAGAGGTCTCCTAGCACTCTCCTTAGTTCGGCGATGGCGATTTGATACTTATCTTGGCGATTGAGAACTTGAGACAGGAGTCTTCTTCAATACACGCTTCCCCTCAATTCTTGGCTTCCTTGAAGAGTCGGCTTGGTCTCTTTCTACTATGTTCAGACCCATTCGCCGAATCGTATGTGCATCGATTTTGCTCTTCACGAGAACAGTTAAATACGATCTGAGCAGTGCGGGCGAATCTTTGATTCCATAAAGATCCTCGTCAAAATCATACCATAAAGATAACTTGTAGTTTCCTTTAACCCCTTAACCATATAGTGAAAAATTAAGAATGGTAGATCTATGGGATTTCTATTCAGAAGAAAGAACATGCATTGTTCATCTAGAGTAGTCACCAAATGCCTTGAACCAACTCTGGAAAGAATGCAATTAAACAGGATTGCATGAAGAACCCGAGCCTTTGGAATCAGATTTGATGTCTTCCTCTCCCTGGAATCATTTGTGCCATAGAGCTGTCTCTTGACATCTTCTTCTTTCATTCCAATTGAGGACATCCATCCAGCCTTGGTAGACAATTTATCACCAACCGATGGGCAATCAGTCACCTTCTTTATTAAATCCTTTGTGACAAGAACAAATATTCTTTCCACAGAGGATACAATAGTGTCTTCTACCAGACGAGCGTTCTTCCAGAACTCATATACCTCATCCGTATAGACAAGTTCTCGTACCTGAAAGAAATTCTTCCTGCCAGCTCTTGTGATCTCTGGTTCTACATCCATGTCGTCACTCTTTAGTGACTCAAAGTCCACAAGTCTTCCATAAACCATGGCTGCTTCCATTGTATAGAGCGAAAAATTATCTTCTGGAGAACTTTTTGAGTGAGAAGATTTTGAAAGAATTGGTAAAGTAGAAATGAACCGTCAGGAGATGATGAAAAGACTGTTATAATCTCATCTTCAGTCTACTTATAGGATTATAGACTGATGGGTTCTCGAATCATTAAGAACCTCGAGTTTATCAGATTTTTCCCTCCAAAAATCTTCCTTGTGAGAAAAGTTACCAGCTGTAACTCTCTGTATATAACGCCGTTAGTTTCTCACGTTATTTTAGCATGACTGCTCATTTAGCATCACCATGTTAAGATTGCGTCTTATCTTCTGAAAACGTTCTTCACTTAGTGGTTTAGTGAAGATATTTTCCCATTGTAGTTCTGTTTCAACAAACTGTAGAATCACCACTTTCCTCTGAACATAATCTCTCAGGAAATGATGTCTGAATTCTATATGCTTCACTCTGGAATGCTGAATTGGATTCTTTGATAGATTTATCGCACTGAAGGCAATACAAGTCGACTTACAAATCACAAGTCGACTTACAGATGAAGCAATATCAATACAAGTCGACTTATCAAACACAAGTCTGAAGTGAATCACACATTAATACAGCACTTAGAAATACAGTAGAATGCACGAGAAGGGGGGTTGAATTGTGAATTCCCCTTTTTGAATATCTTTTCTAGAATTACTAGTTAGAATTAAAATTCTTTACAGAATCTTTATTAATCCTGATTGATCAAACTTTTCAATGCTAAGTATATGAATAGTAAGTAATGATCAACTTTGAGGCAAGATAAAGATAAAGAGTAAGAGTAGTAGACACACGGATTTATCCTGGTTCACCCCAAACCGTGGGCTACGTCCAGTCCTCAGAGTTTCTTATGAGATTTCACTATCTCTTCAAGCGTTACAGTATTCTTTCACAAGCCTCTTCAGGTCTCTACAACCAGTATTCTTTCACACTTAGCCTCTGCAGGCTATCTATACAATTTTTCTTCTCAAAAAAATATTTGAACACTTTATTCTGAGAAGATAGCGCCAGCTAATTCGCACTTGATCGCTTTTCACTTTGTGTAATTTTTCTAACATCATTGACTCTTGATTTCGACTTGACTTGTATTTATAGCCTTGGTCTCTAAGCGCTTCTTTGATTCTTGAATCTTGAATATTTAATCTTTAAAAGCGGTTAATCAGTTGAGTTTCAGAACTAACTCGAATCGACTCTTTCGTCTGCTTTCTTTTCTGCGCTCGCTTTGCTTTTGCGTCTGTGTCTGCGTCTGCTTTGCTTTTGCGTCTGCGTCTACGTCTGCTTTGCTTTTGCGTCTGCGTCTGCGTCTGCGTCTGCGTCTGACTTTTGTTTCAACTTCTTCTGTGTTTGACTTTTATCAACTTCCGTGCGTATCGACTATTTTCTTGCAACTTAAATGCATCTCGGACTTAAATACGTGTACGTCGTGTCTCGAGTTAAATGCGTATGTCTTTTTTTTTATCTTGTATATGATCTCTCTTTTTTATACATCAAAATCATTTTTATGTAAAGTCATTCTGACTTAACAAAGTCGACCTATCGAGGACGACAAGTCGACTTACCTAGTACAAGTCGACTTATTGGAGAGCAGAGGTGAAACTTTTACGTAAATGGTTGAAACAAGTCGACTTATACATTCGACAAGTCAACTTATGGATGCACAATTTCAGCTCCAACGGTCCAATTTGATAAAAATGGAATGGAGATTATCAAGGAACGGCTATATCCAATTAAGCAACGGCTAGTAGAGCTCCAACAGCTATATTTCTTCAAGTATAAATAGAGGATGATGGAAGAAGAGTACATACAAGTTCTACAAGTTCAAATACTCTTATATTGCTTCAAATTGCTTACTATTGCTCTTATTTTGCTACAAATTGTATTGAGCATTTGTTCTTCAATCTTTGTATTGTTTTATTTACAATTTGAGTGACTAGGTCACGTGAGGTAGGATTTGTGCCGGAAGACAAATCGAGTGTAAAGGTTGCTTGAGCCAGAATTCAAGTGGCGTTGTAAAAAGTTCACACTTAACTACAAAATGTGCAATAAAGTGGTTGGCAAAATCCTAAGTGGGAGCTTAGGTAGAGGACGAGGTCGAAAGCAGAACCTCTATAAAAACAAGATTTGATCTTCTTCCTACACTTTTAATTAAGTTTATCAAAATTATTTTGTGTGTTTTAACTTCGATTTTCTTGTAGAAATTTTCAAAGAATTTTAAAGATCTATTCAACCCCCCCTTCTAGATCACTTACAATTGGTATCAGAGCAGAAGTATCCGGGATGGCACACAGTAACTTAGCGGAAGAAGGTAATACTAATAATCGCCCTCCTTTATTTAATGGTACTAATTATTTCTCTTGGAAAAATCCTATGAAGTACCACATCATTAGCGAGGGAGTAGAATATTGGAAGATAATTATCTTCGGTCCACAACCACCGTTAAAAGAAAATGGTGAGTTAAAAATGGAGCTGGAATACGATGACAATGACTGGAGGCAAGCCTACATCAACGCTAAAGCGATGAAGCTAATCTATTGCGCTCTCACAGTTGAGGAAAGAAACCGAGTTAACTCGTGTACTAGCGCCAAAGAAATGTGGGAGAGACTTCGCATCACCCATGAAGGAACCAACCAAGTCCGGGACACAAAAATCAACATGCTACTTCATGACTATGAAATGTTTGTCATGAAGGAAGGTGAGTCCATTTCAACTATGCTTGATCATTTTGCAGAAATCATAAATGGATTAGGCAACCTTGGAAAGCATATTTCGGACATTGAGAAGGTAAAGAAAATCCTTCGCTCACTACCAAAGGAATGGGACTCACAAGTCACCGCCATTATGGAGTCCAAAGATCTTAATCATCTGGAATTCAACGCCTTGGTGGGATCACTTATCAACTATGAAATTATTCTCAAATCCAGAGGAGGTAGAGGTAAGCCTAAAAAATCTATTGCTTTTAAAGCTAACACTTCTTTTGTTGATGAAAGTGATGAGGAAATAGATGAAGACGAGGAAGACGAAGAAATAGCTATGTACGCTAGAAATTTAAGGAAGTTCAAGGGACTTCTCAAAAATCGAAGGAAAGAATTAAATGGCGGAAAACAAGTAGAAAGAAAGAGGTTTAGCGCGGAAAGAAAATCAAAAGGCTATGACGAAAAGAAAGGCAACGAAGAATGTTGGAGATGTGGAAAACGGGGACATCTCGCAAGAGAATGCAAAAGCTCATCCTCCACATCAAACTTTTAGAAAAATGACAAATACGACAAAGGTAAAAGGAAAACTAGCCTGGTGGCAACTTGGAGTGATGAAGAGGATGCATATCAAAGCGATGATGAAAACAACCTGGCACTCATGGCAAAAAGTTCATCAAGTGATGATGAAAATGAGGTAACTTTCAATGACCAAGATCTAAGAGATTCTTTTGATGCTTTGCAAGCTGATTTTGAAGAAGTCATTGAGATTAACAAAAAATTAAGAAAGAAAATACGAGAATTGGTTGCTGAAAATAATGCCTTACATGAGACTATTGATGACTTAGATAGTCCAAATGAAGATCATTCTGCATGTCTTATTGAAAAAGAAAATCTTATTTGTGAACTTGATAGACTTAGAAAAGAATTTTCGTATGTGGTTGGAAAATTCACAAATGGAAACGAACAGTTTGAAAAATTGTTATCGCTACAAAGATATTCCATTTCTAAACATGGATTAGGATATGACCCTTTTGATAGAGATTGCTCTTTAATTTCCAAATTCACTAAGGATGAAAAAATTGCTCAATGTGCTAGATGCTTGAAAGATGGTCACATAGAAATTGCCTGCAAGAGTACTAGAAGATGTGTTAAGATTAAGAAAATTTGGGTTATTAAAGGCACAATACCACCTAATGTGGTTTATATGGCTAACCAAAATGGACCCAAAATGGCTTGGGTACCTATAAGAAGAAAGAACGTTGATATTGTAGGTACAATCAAGGGATGAAAGGCCGTCAAGCACTTGGTACATTGATAGAGGATGTTCAAGACACATGAGTGGAGACAAGAACCTTTTTGCAGAAATAAAACCAAAGAATCAAGATTATGTCATTTTTGGAGACAACAACAAAGGTAACGTCATTGGAATTGGTAAAGTGGGTAAGGAACCTTTGCCAACCATGACAATGTTTTACTTGTTGATGGATTAAAACATAATTTGTTAAGTGTCTCTCAACTTTGTGATATGAATTTTAATGTAAGTTTTGAATCATCACATTGCATGGTTAAAAAGGACGGTCATATAGCTTTCGTTGATTTGAGACACGGAAATATATACATAGTAGATTTACATGATGATAGTTCGTTTAATGAAAAGTGTTTAGTGACTTTAGAAGAAAATGCATTTTTTTGGCATAGAAAATTAAGACATGCACCTTTGCCTCTAATCTCTAAGCTTTCGAAAAATGACATTGTAAGAGGTTTGCCTAAAATAAGATTTGTTAAAGAACACTTGTGTGAATCATGTTTAAAAGGCAAACATGTTAGAGAATCTTTCAAACCAAAGAAAGAAATTTGCACATCTAGAGTTCTTGAACTTGTGCATATGGATTTGATTGGACCATCTAGACATGCTAGTCTTAGTGGAAAATTATATGTCCTTGTGATTGTGGATGACTTTTCTAGATTTACTTGGGTAAGATTCCTTGCTTATAAAAGTGATGCAGTTAATGAATTTACCAAGTGGTGTAGATTGGTTCAAAATGAGAAAAATTTGTCGATCGTTGCTATTAGAACCGATCATGGAGGAGAATTTGAATGTGAACCTTTGAAAGTCTTTGCGACAAATACGGGATGGAGCACAATTTCTCAACACCAAGGACTCCATGACAAAATGGTGTGGTAGAAAGGAAGAATCGTTCTCTTGAAGAAATGAGCAGAACCATGTTAAATGAGTACAATCTTCCTAAATCATTTTGGTGGAAGCGATCAATACCGCATGCTACGTCATCAATAGGGTTCACTTGAAGAGACAAAATAAGACACCCTACGAACTTTGGAAAGGTAAGAAACCCAACATCTCTTATTTTCATCCTTTTGGTTGTAAAGTATTCATTCATAATAATGGAAAGAACAATTTAGGAAAATTCGATTCTAAATCTGATGTTGGTGTGTTTATTGGTTATTCTCAAACTAGTAAGGCTTTTAGAGTTTATAATAATAGGACTAAATGTGTTGAACAAAGTATACATGTTAAATTTGATGATATGATTTCACCCCCGAGAAAGGCTTGTTTTGATGATGATGCAGGAAGTTCAGGAAATAAAATTGAAGAAATTGAATCCAAGATTGAGGAATTGAAGCTAGACGAAGAAACTCATGTACCCGACATTAAATCATGGGCAAAAGCAAAGAACCATCCTATGGAGAAAGTCATTGGTGATTTAAATGTTGGTGTAAGAACTAGGAGAAATAGCTATGAGAATATGAGTAATTCAGCCTTCATTTCATTGGTAGAACCCAAAAATATAGAAGAAGCTCTTAAAGATGAAAACTAGCTTTTAGCTATGCAAGAGAAGCTTAATCAGTTCAAGCGAAATGATGTATGGGATTTGGTAGCTCCACCAAAGGACAAGACCATCATTGGATTCAAGTGGGTAAATCGGATAAAGTATGATGAGAATGGTGAAGCGATTAAAAATAAATCAAGGCTAGTGGCTCAAGGATTTTATCAAGAAGAAGGTCTTCATTATAATGAGACATATGCTCCTGTGGCTCGTTTGGAGGCAATTAGGCTACTATGTGCATTTGCGTCTCATAAAAGGATCAAATTAAATCAAATGGACGTCAAGAGCGCATTTCTCAATGGGTATATTCAAGAGGAAGTCTATGTCAAACAACCGCCGGATTTGAAGATCATGAGCATCCGGATTCGTCTACAAACTCAAGAAGGCACTTTATGGATGAAGCAAGCACCTAGAGCATGGTATGAGAGGTTAAGTACTTTTCTAACTCAACATGGATATGTTCGTGGTAAGATAGATAATACTTTGTTTATTAAACATGTTGATCATGATATGCTTATTTGTCAAATTTATGTTGATGACATTGTGTTTGGTGCCACTAATGAATTTTTGTGTAAAGAATTTAGCGATTTAATGCAAGGTGAGTTTGAAATGAGCATGATGGGAGAACTCAAGTTCTTTCTTGGATTGCAAATCAAGCAACACAAAAATGGAATATTCATCCATCAATCGAAGTATACAAAGGAACTTCTTAAGAAGTTTAAAATGGAAGGATGCAAAGTGGCAACAACACCAATGGCAACAAATGTGGTTTTGGAGAAAAATGAACATGAAGAAGATGTTGATCAAAAACTCTATAGAGGTACGATCGGTTCTCTCTTGTATTTAACTGCTTCTAGACCTGACATAATGTTTGCCACATGTCTTTGTGCTAGATTTCAATCTTGTCCTAAGATTTCTCACTTGAGTGCTTGTAAAAGAATTTTTAGATATTTGAGTAGAACTATTAATCATGGTTTGTGGTATCCTAGTTGTGATTCATTTAATTTGTATGCTTATAGTGATGCTGATCATGGTGGCTGTAGAATTGATAGAAAAAGTACTAGTGGATTATGTCATTTCTTAGGATCATCTTTGATATCTTGGGCTAGTAAAAAGCAAGTTAGTGTAGCCATTTTCACTGCTGAATCTGAATATGTAGCAGCTGGGAGTGCTTGTGCCCAAGTTCTTTGGATTAAACATCAATTGCTTGATTATGGTATTGTAGTTAAAAACATTCCTATCTATTGTGATAATATTAGTGCTATTTGTTTGAGTAAAAATCCTATATTGCATAGTAGATCAAAGCACAATGAAATTAGACATCATTTTATTCGTGATCATTTTTTGAAAGGTGACATTGTTTTGATACATGTTTCGTCTAGTGATCAATTGGCTGACATTTTTACTAAACCTCTTAAGGAAGATGTGTTTGTGAATATTAAATTAAGGTTAGGCATGTGTGATTTAAATTCCTTTGGTTGAATTTGTTTTTGCTACGTTAAATGGTCAATATATGAGGCACACATGCAATTACATCCAAAGATTTCATCACCATGTTTTACACTTAGACTACTTTCTCTATTGATTTTTGATTATGACAAAAAGGGGGAGTAAGATTGAAATTGATATTTGATTAAGGGGGAGTGAAAATTTCATTGATTTGTAATTTTATTGATTTCTATTTTAATCATTGATTTATAAATTAAGGGGGAGACAACCTAACCATCAAGACAAGGGAAACCTTGATCAAATTTTATGTCCTTCAAATTTCTTGTCAATTTCTACATATTTTGTCATTATCAAAAAGGGGGAGATTGTTGGACCAATGGTGGTTGACAAATTAAATCCCTTTATGTTTTGATAATAATAAAATATCTAGAAATAGTTAAGAAATTATTTCAGGTATTATTCAATGAAAGGATTGTGCAAATCAAGATGAGCAAGTGTCTAATCAATGGAGAATCAAGATGGGAGTTGTCCTCTAAGTGAAAAATGGCATAAAACATGAGGATTGTAAAGGATTTGATCGGATGTTACCATTGAAGGCAATACAAGTCGACTTACAAATCACAAGTCGACTTACAGATGAAGCAATGTCAATACAAGTCGACTTATCAAACACAAGTCGACCTATCGAGGACGACAAGTCGACTTACCTGGTACAAGTCGACTTATTGGAGAACGGAGATGAAACTTTTACGTAAATGGTTATAATAAGTCGACTTATACATTCGACAAGTCGACTTATGGATGCACAATTTCAGCTCCAACGGTCCAATTTGATAAAAATGGAATGGAGATTATCAAAGAACAGCTACATCCAATTAAGCAACGGCTAGTAGAGCTCCAACAACTATATTTCTTCAAGTATAAATAGAGGATGATGGAAGAAGAGTATATACAAGTTCTACAAGTTCAAATACTCTTATATTGCTTCAAATTGCTCACTATTGCTCTTATTTTGCTACAAATTGTATTGAGCATTTGTTCTTCAATCTTTGTATTGTTTTACTTACAATTTGAGTGACTAGGTCACGTGAGGTAGGATTTGCGCCGGAAGACAAATCGAGTGTAAAGGTTGCTTGAGCCGGAATTCAAGTGGCGTTGTAAAAAGTTCACACTCAACTACAAAGTGTGCAATAAAGTGGTTGGCAAAATCCTAAGTGGGAGCTTAGGTAGAGGACGTAGGTCTTAGCAGAACCTCTATAAAAGCAGTGTTTGATCTTCTTCCTACACTTTTAATTAAGTTTATCAAAATTGTTTTGTGTGTTTTAACTTCTGATTTTCTTGTAGAAATTTTCAAAGAATTTTAAAGATCTATTCAACCCCCCCTTCTAGATCACTTACACTTTATGTTCATGAACTATAGGAAAATCTTATAACATTCCAAGTATCATTTTTCAGGAGCAAATCTGACGCATTATTACATTATTTAGTGTAAATTATAACAATCTTATCAATTATACCAAACTCTTTAACTGGTGTTGATCTCATGATTGTAAACTTATTCTAAACTAATTTTATCCTTCATTAGGACAAGATTAATTCTTGTTGTTTTCAATCTTCTTTGTTCATAGAAGAGAAAACTTTTTCCTTTGGTGAAAGATAAAGACCGTTAGAGGTCAAAGCCAATGTATACTTCTTCATTCGTCTACTAAAAATACACAGATCTTAGCTGTTGTCTTTCATTTTGTTACCTATCAAAGTTCATTTATTATGGTTGTTAGTGTAAGGCCCCAAACTATACCCTAATTGAAATGTTACATGTTCATTAAAGTAAATGTGATAGGTGTTGAAATTAGGATATGATTGTGAATTATATATGTCTTGAATCTTGGTTTGATGGACCATAATTAGTAACTTGGAATTAATTGATATCATTAGAAATGATGTGTTAAAATGTACATTTGGAATAGGAAAAATTTCAAGTGGCAAGATAAATTGGTACATAAAAATTTGAATGACTAAGCCTATACGTTTAGTGACATTTGGCATAAGTAAATAAGGGATAAATGGCACTATAGTTGAATGACATTTAGCAACATTGAATGAATGAAAAATGGTCTGGCATGATTGTGAAATTTGGCACCTTATGGAGTGGAAAAATGGGACATATGCAATGGTGACAAGTGCCATGTTGTGAGAGTGACCCCTAGTAACTTAGGTGTTAAACTCTTGTAAGGAAGTTTATTGAGCTCTCATTCTTACTCTCCACCGAAATCACCCATCCTCACTTAGCTTCTGAATTTTTGTACCAATTCTATACAAAACTTTCCAAACTCTTTGCCAAATATTGCATTAAGAAAGTTACCTCATGCTATCCTCTTTGTTGCTATCTTTTTGGTGCTAAGATCATCCTAATTTCACCTTAATCTTGGGACAATGTTTGTTTGCTTGGAAGGCTAGTTTGGCTTATTCTTTGAAGAAAGAACTTAAAGTTAAACATATAAGGGAATTATTAACTTGATAGCATGTATTAACACAAGTCCTATGATGATTGAATTAGCATGGAATGTGTGTTATGATGATGATAAACGAGTGCTAGAAAATTGATCCTTGTATGAAAATTATGTTTTGGTTTGATGTATGAAAGATAATGATTTGTAAATTGCCTAATGAATGATTTTGTAATTAGATTTGGACA
The DNA here is from genome assembly GCA_029891385.1 of Erythroxylum novogranatense. Classification (NCBI taxonomy): domain Eukaryota; kingdom Viridiplantae; phylum Streptophyta; class Magnoliopsida; order Malpighiales; family Erythroxylaceae; genus Erythroxylum; species Erythroxylum novogranatense. The sequence goes on along the minus strand of CM057225.1, from coordinate 11,950,333 downwards.
TGAATTTGATAAGGGATTGAAGAATGAATAAGTTATAATTGAAGTGAAATTGATGGACTTTGGTGAAGGTATGCCAGATGGAGTATGAAGGAGTTAAATTTGGAAACAGAATAAAGGTCATGAGTGAGTGAATCTTCGGTTCACTCATTACACGATCGATGGATTTGTATGGCACCTTCCCAGGGTCGTGGGAAATGCTTTGGACGGGAAAAAGGTTGGTTTTGTACATTTTTTGTACTATATAAGGTTAAGGCACTTTTTAATGGTGTAATTGGACTTGATTAAGGTGTAAAATGAACCTAGTTTGATGTGGAATTAGTTAATTAAAGGTTGAATAAGGTTTGGATTATTAATTGAAGTAATAACTTAAGGAAGTTGTTATTTGATAACAAAGTATCTAATTTTGGAACTTATAAGTTGTTAAAGGAATGAAGTTTACTTATGAATGCTAATGTGATTTAAAGAACAAGAGTAATGTGTTAGTAGTGAATGTTTATGAATTGGGAACTTGTTGTTAAGTCAAACCAGACTTCACGTATTAAATAATTTTGATAATAAACAAAGAGAAATATACAAATGAAAAGTAGATGGATGCATAAAAAGGAAAAGCAGACGGAAGAAAAACAGAAGGAAGAAAAAGTAGACGGAAGAATAATGAGCGGAAGAAAAGCGAAGGAAGAAAAGCGAAGGAAGCGAGCGGAAGAATAATGAGCGGAAGAAAAGCGAAGGAAGGAAAAGGAAGGAAGAATAATGACGGAAGAAAAGCGAAGGAAAAAGGAAGGAAGAAAAAGCGACGGAAGAAAAAGCGAAGGAAGGAAAAGGCATGAAGAATAATGAGCGGAAGAAAAGCGAAAGAAAAAAGCGAAGGAAGAAAAAGCGAGCGGAAGAAAAGCGAAGGAAGGAAAGCGAGCGGAAGAATAATGACGGAAGAAAAGCAGAAGGAAGAAAAGCGAAGGAAGAAAAGCGAGCGGAAGAAAAAGCGAAGGAAGGAAAAGCGACGGAAGAATAATGACGGAAGAAAAGCGAAGGAAGAAAAGCGAAGGAAAAGCAGAGCGGAACAATATCGGGCGGAACAAAAATCAGACGGAAGCTTTACGATGAGAAAAGCGAGCGATACAAAAATCGGCGGAAGCTTTCGAAGAGAAAAGCGGGCGATACAAAAATCAGGCGGAAGCTTTACGAAGAGAAAAGCGGGCGATCTGAAATCGAATCGAAGAAAGAAACATCGTTTAAGGCGATTCTGGAGTTAAAGCTGAATAACCGATTTCTTTAAAGATTCAAAAGCGAGATATTCAAGAAAGCAGTTGAAGACACGATTATAAATAAGAGTCGAGATTGAAGTAAAATGACTTTTGAGAAAAGTGAATGAAACTCGAGTATTCAAACATCGACTATCGAGAAAATTGTGAACTATTTTTCGAGTGTACATTGTTAAGAGCAACTCTTTTGTAAAAAGCTCTTTATTAGTTTTCATTTTGAAAAGTGTTACGGTAGCCTGAAGAGGCTAAGAGTAAAGAATACTTGTTGTTAAGAGACTGAAGAGGCTCAGTCAAAGAATACTTGTAAGCAGTTAGGAGATAGTGAAATCTCGAAGGATATCGAGGATCGGGCGTAGCCCACGGTTTGGGGTGAACCAGGATAAATTGCTGTGTTTCTCTCTCTAACTCTTACTTTACTTAAATCGTAGTTCTCATTATTATCAAAGGTTTTCAAACTAGTCAAGAATTGATTTAAGATAAGTTTTCTGAAAGAACAAGCAATTGTTATTGAAGGGATTAACGAAAAGTTTATCACAATTCAACCCCCCCTTCTTGTGTATCTTGATCATATTATTACTCAATATATTAACGTGTGATTTACTTGATTGGTATCGAGCAAGGTGTTCAAGAATCACTCTAATAAAGTGTGAACTAAAGAAAATGGGGAATCACACACGTATATTGCGAAGGAGCCTCGGTCACGGACCTCCAAAGCATTCAACAAAGTGAAGACTACCACTATTGGAAGGATCGGATGAGATTGTTTATCGAGTCTACTCACATTGACCTTTGGGAAATCATCGAGAATGGACCATACACACCTGAAGATGATGATAAAATCCAATTCCACGAGAAAGATGGATGGTGAAGCGAAAGCAAGATTTCAACTAAACTCCAAAGCGAAATTTTCTTGAGTTGTGCATTGAGCGAAGCGAGTATGACAAAGTTCATGGATGTGATCTGCCAAAGAAATGTGGGATACATTATCAATTGCACATGAAGGAACAAATCAAGTCAAGGAGTCCAAGATAAGTATTTTGGTGCATCGATCGAGTTATTCAAGATGAAAGAAGAAGAGACCATTGATCAAATGTTTGGAAGATTCCAAACAATTGTTAATGGACTAAAAGCTCTTGGAAGAGCGCATACAACAGTCAAGACCATGTTTGAAAGATTTTGAGGAGTCCGCCCAAAAGATGGAGACCCAAAGTAATATTGTACAATAAGCCAAAGACTTAAGCGTCTTGAAGCTTGATGAATTGCTTGGATGGTTGAAGATACGAAGTAGAGCTTGATCACGGAAGATAAGCCCAAAAAGAGAAGTCCATAGCGCTCAAAGCAAGTCAAAAGAATCACAAAATCCGAAGAAGAAAACAAAGAGGAATACATCAAAGGCTTTAAAGATTGAAGAAGCAAAGGATGATGATTCGATGAAGTCGAATCTGAATCAAGTGATGAAGGCGATGAGCTATCTTTCATTTCAAGAAAGATAAGAAGAATGTGGAAAAAGAAGTCCAAAGGAAATTCAACATTTAGAAGGAACAACGGCAAAGACGATGAAAAAGTTGATAAAGCATCCGTTACATATTATGAATGCAAGAAGTTGGGACATTACAAATCCGAGTGTCCAATGTTGAAAAGACAACCCAAAAGGAGTAGGGATAACAAGAAAAGCATGATGGCAACATGGGAAGATCTGGACTCATCAGAATCAGATACAAGTTCAGAAGCGTCAGAACATGCTAACATATGTCTGGTAGCTGAAGAAGAAAGTGATGAGGAGGTAACTTCTAGCTATAATGATATACAAGATGCATACTTAGAATTGTTAGAGGATTCTCATGCTATTCTGAAACAGTACAAGCTGTTGAAGAAGAAATATGTGAAAACCTCAAACATACTCATGAGATAGAGAGTGAGAATATAAGTTTGAGAAAGCAAGTTGAGGAATTGAATAACAACAAAGTTGTAGATAGATCGAAGAGATTAATCAATTGAAAGCGAGAATTAATAATCTCTCGATTGATCTAGCTAAATTCTAGATAATACAAAAAGATGAATGAAATGATAGGAAAATCTGAGACATCCGGGGATAAAAGCTGGATTAGGGTTTACTAAAAATAAGCCCCAGAATTACGTAAAATCAATTGCTCAAAAAGATAAGAAAAGATATCAATCAGGTTTTCAGAAAGGTCATCAACGTTTTCATTCTACATCTTATTATCATTCATTACATCATACTAACCCTAAAGGACCCAAGAGAATCTGGGTACCTAAAAATAAGATAATATCTTCTACAGAAATCCTTCTTTGGAAGAACCAGCAAGCACCATTGGTATTTGGACAGTGGATGCTCGCGTCACATGACGGGAAACAAGTCTATGTTCTTAGATCTTTAGTACAAGAAAGGAGGATCAGTAATTATTGGAGAAACCTCAGAAGGTGTAAGAATAAGGTCCAAGTTCAGAAGAGAAGCCAACATGGCATTTATATCTGAAGTAGAACCTAAGAAGATTGATGAAGCTCTAAAAGATGAAGCATGGATATTAGCTATGCAAGAGGAGTTGAATCAATTCGGTAGGAATAAAGTCGGTCCTTAGTTCCTAAACACGAAAAGAAATCCATTATTGGTACTAGATGGATATTCAAGAATAAGCTAGACGAATCGGGGAAAAGTAAGTCATAACAAGGCAAGATTAGTAGCACAAGGCTATAATCGGCAGGAAGGAATAGACTACAATGAGACATATGCTCGATAGCAAGACTTGAAGCAATAAGGATCTGCTTGCATATCTTTGTTGCCATGACATAAAGCTTTTTCAGATGGATGTAAAAAGTGCATTTACGAGCGGTTTTATAGATGAAGAAGTCTATGTCAAGCAACCTCTTGGATTTGAGGATATAAAGTATCAGATCATGTCTCTGAGACTTCATAAAGCCTTATATGGACCTGAAACAGGCCCCTAGAGCATGGTATGATCGTATGAGCTCATTTCTTATAGGAAATGGATTTACTAGAGGTAAAGTAGACAAAAATCTTTTTAGGAAGAACTTGAATAATTATTTTATTATTGTGCAAATCTATGTTGATGATATTATTTTGGAGCAACCTCAAAAGGTTATGCATGAGCTTTGAAAATATGATGAAAAATGAATTTGAGATGAGCATGATGGGTGAGTTAAAATTCTTTCTTGGATTGCAAGTAAAGCAAACTAAGGATAAGATTTTTATCCATCAACAAAAATATGTCAAAGAATTGTTGTCTAAGTTTGATATGTGCAGTGTTAAAAGTATGTCTACACCGATGCATCCTTCAAACTTGTTGTCAAAAGACGAAAGTGGTAAGAAGGTGGATCAAACCCTATTTAGAGGGATGATTGGTTCTTTTCTTTATCTTCTGACAAGTAGACTGACATTCTATTCGGTGTATGCTTGTGTGCAAGGTTTCGAGCCGATCTAGAGAATCTCATTATATTCTTTGTAAAGCGAATTTTGAAATATCTCGCAGTACTACCGATCTTTGTAATGTATGAGAAAGGTAAAGATTTTAGGTTGAATGGATATTGCGATCACGGACTATGCGGTGATAGGATCGAAAGGAAGAGCACAGTGGTGGTTGTCACTTCTTTGGACCAAACACGTGTCATGGTCAAGCAAGAGACAAAGCTCGATTGCATTATCAAGCGAAGTGAATATATATCCGCCGCAAGTTGTTGTTCACAATTGTTGTGGATCAAGTATCAATTGGAGGACTACTCAATACAAGAGGAAGAGATTCCAATATCTTTGTGACAACACCAGCGCCATCAGCTTGTCAAAGAATCCAATTCAACATTCAAGGGTGAAGCACATAGAAGTCAGACATCATTTCTTGAGAGATTACGTTCAGAAGAAAGTCGTCAGTCTACAATTCGTGGAAACAAAATATCAGTGGGCGGATATCTTCACAAAACCACTAAGTGAAGATCGCTTTAAAGAAATCGACGAACCTCAATATGGTGATGTTAAGACCATTCATCTGGTTTTTCGTAAAGAAGAAACAGACAGACGGAGGAGTTAACGGACCATTCATCTGTTTTTTTTATAAAGACAAGACAGATAGATGGCAGAGTTAACAGATTGATCATCTGATTTTTCAAAAAGAAAAGACAATGAAAGCGGTGGAGTTAAGCGGCGTTGACGGTTTTAGACTTAAAACTTCTTTCCAAAGAAAAGTTTTAGAGGGAAAAGGTTGTCGAGATCATCGAGAAGTACAATCGTTCTAGAATTTGCAATAAAATCCTAAAAGCGACTTTTGGGATTCCTACCAAATTCAGGAATTGCTAGTTCTCTGAAATCTCTCAAAATTCTTGAAGCAAGTTCTATTCAACGAGAATCAGCAAGATGTATGTCAAGCCTATTTTATGAGTTGATCCGAGGATCGGGATGGGAAGATTGGTAAACTTGAAAAACTAAGAAAAGAACGAGATGGATATAAATAGGAGATAATGGCGGCGGGATGGAGAAACTTCTTTCAAATACGAGATGAAGTCTATCTCAAGAAATTTATGAGTTACGGAAGAATACTAAATCAGTAGATGATACAATTGTGTCATATGTAGACACACACTCTGTTATTGTAACAAAGGAGTTATTGGAGAAAGTTACTGAATGTCCAATGGATGGAGTTCAACCCACTAATATGGTGAAATGGATGACAAAGCTCAAGATGAACGAAGATGAAGTTAGTCGTCAACTCTATGGACACAATAACCCAACTGAAAGGAGAGCCTCTTGGCTGGTACCAAAGGCAAGGGTATTGTTCACGATTCTATATGACTGTATCTTACCGAGAATAGGTTCAAGACATCAGTACATGGTAAAATCTATAAAGGATACAAACACCTGTCCTTATGGGATGCTGTTGATGAAAGTGTTCAAAGAATCTGGCATCAGATTGGAAAGGGGAATCAGACAGAAGATAGCTGTCAAAAGCTATATAGATTCAACAACTGTTGCTAAAATGGGTCTGAGATTTCCAGACAGAAAAGGAGCAAAAGCACCAAGGAAAGCAACAACTGAGGGGGAGCCTATACCGAAGAAATCCTCTATGAAGGAGAAGATCACTCTCGGGAATCAAAGTCAAGAAGTGTTCGATTTTTGAATCGGGGAGACTTGAAGCGTAAAGGAAACCTCGGTGAGTGACATTCCTAAGCAAGCAAGAAGGTCACCGAGCGAAGCTGTAAACGACGAGAAAAAGCCATCCATCCGAGATTCAAGCCAATCAAAACATTATGAACTACGAGAGATCAAAAGCTACAAAATCACTATCATCAATCCTTGAGAAAGATTGAAACTTCGATCTCAAGGAAATGGAGGAAAAGGAAAGAAGAAGAACTGAAAAGAAGAAAGAATAATCCAAGAGGTCACCAAGGATAAAGAAAATGAGTGCGAGAAAGAAGAAAGTCCAACAACGAGACAAAGTCTAAGAAGGCGAGGCAAGAAGAGGCATTGTTGACACTTCTGAAAAAGTCTGCTGCAAGTGTTGTTAGTCTTTGTTGATCTTTCTGAAGTTAATATGGAAGCACTCATGAAGCAATTGTGGAAGCTGTTACGGGTAATATTAAGGATTCTCACAAAGTTCTTAATAATCCAATTTTTGAAGAAGTAGTTCCTACTACTTTTCAGTATACACAATCCACAAACAAGTTGCTACTCATGTTATGGGTAAGAAAGCTACTCAAAAGTTGTGAGTGTGATGACTAATGTTCCATCCAAGTATTTAAGCATTCAAAGAGAAAGTTGGGAACACAGATTGGTTGTAATAGAGAGAAGAAGACCAAGTCTGTCATCATCGAGACAAACCAAAGAGATATGTGAAAGCCTTCTTCAAATCAGTTGAATATGATAATGGCATTTTACATACATTGGATAGGGGTTACAAAATTTCTATGATCAACTAAAGAGAGTTGGAAGAGAACCATATCCACGAGCCATTTGGAAGCGTCTCACTTCTTATCTTATCTTGAGCGATACAATAATCAAGGTGGTACGATCTTGACCACCAAATTTTGTTGAACTCAAGTATGAGAAGCTGAAGCTAAAAGTTCAACGAGCCAGTTGTGGATGACATGACTTGATCAAATTGAAGAGGCGATAAAATTGATTGATGAAGCATGTGAAGAGAAAAGGAGTGGAAATTCTATCTGCGTATATCAAGATCCGGACCAAGCCTAACTAAGGCTACAAGAGAGGATCCACAGGAGGACTATCGAGAAAGGATCGATTGTTACATTCTAATTGGCAACTCGAATGTTGTTATACTATTTTACGAACATTACGTGAAATCGACCTCGTGGGAGATCACCTCAATTCGAAGCTATGCCATGGTTGAAAGCACTTATCAGCGTATACATGATTCCTATGATCTTGATATTCATGAACAAGTGTATTTGTTCCTCCACCTCTCTAAAATCATTGAAACAAATGTCTTTAACAAGGAAGCTTATACAACAACGGTGGCTATCGTTGAAAAGCAAGTTGTTGAGGCAGAATCCTCGACTGCAGATGAATCATCGACTTTAAAGAAGCATGTTGAAACTTGATAAGGATATGAAGAAGATTAAGAAGATCTGAAAAAGTTGGTGAAGCAGATTGGGAAATAATTTTTTAATCAATAACAAATAGGGAGAAGGAGAAGGAAGAAATCAATTTGGAAGGATAAAGCGAAGTTATTTTTATCTCAATACTTACATATAATTGATACTTTTCATATTTCTCTAATTCACAAGTATTTGTTATCATCAAAAGGGGAGAATGTTAAGTCAAACCGGACTTCACGTATTAAATAATTTTGATAATAAACAAAAGAAATATACAAATGAAAAGTAGATGGATGCATAAAAGGAAGCGAGCGGAAGAAAAAGCGAAGGAAGAAAAAGCAAGCGGAAGAATATGAGCGGAAGAAAAGCGAAGGAAGAAAAGCGAAGGAAGCGAGCGGAAGAATATGAGCGGAAGAATAATGAGCGGAAGGAAGCGAAGGAAGAATAACGAGCGGAAGAAAAGCGAAGGAAAAAGCGAAGGAAGAAAAGCGACGGAAGAAAAAGCGAAGGAAGGAAAAGCGAGCGGAAGAATATGAGCGGAAGAAAAGCGAAGGAAAAAGAAGAAGGAAGAAAAGCGAGCGGAAGAAAAACATAAGGAAGGAAAAGCGGGCGGAAGCATAGCAGACGGAAGAAAAATAGAAGGAAGAAAAGCGAGAAGGAAGAAAAGCGAGCGGAAGAAAAGCAGAAGGAAGGAAAGCGAGCGGAAGAATAATGAGCGGAAGAAAAATAGAAGGAAGAAAAAGCAGAAGGAAAAACAGACGGAACAATATCAGACGGAACAAAAATCAGACGGAAGCTTTACTAAGAGAAAAGCAGACGATACAAAAATCAGACGGAAGCTTTACGAAGAGAAAAGCAGACGATACAAAAATTAGACGGAAGCTTTACAAAGAGAAAAGCAGACGACACAAGAATCATACAGAAGAAAGAAACATTAGTTTAAGACAGTTACGGAGTTAAACTGAATAACCGTTTCTTTAAAGATTCAAGCGAGATATTCAAGAAGCAGTTGAAGACACGATTATAAATAAGAGTCGAGATTGAAGTAAAAGCGACTTTTGAGAAAAGTGAATGAAACTCGAGTATTCAAACATCGACTATCGAGAAAAATTGTGAACTATTTTTCGAGTGTACATTGTTAAAACAACTCTTTTGTTAAAAGCTCTTTATTAGTTTTCATTTTGAAAAGTGTTACTGGTAGCTTTGAAGAGGCTAAGAGTAAAGAATACTTGTTGTTAAGAGACTGAAGAGGCTCGGTCAAAGAATACTTGTAAGCAGTTCGGAGATAGTGAAATCTCGAAGGATATCGAGGATCGGGCGTAGCCACGGTTTGGGGTGAACCAGGATAAATTGCTGTGTTTCTCTCTCTAACTCTTACTTTACTTAAATCGTAGTTCTCATTATTATCAAAAGTTTTCAAACTAATCAAGAATTGATTTAAGATAAGTTTTCTGTAAGAACAAGCAATTGTTATTGAAGGGATTAACGAAAAGTTTATCACAATTCAACCCCCCCTTCTTGTGTATCTTGATCATATTATTACTCAATATATTAACGTGTGATTTACTTCACTTGTGTGAATATATGTAATGCGTAATTACTTAATTTATTCATTGGTGCATTATTGCAAATGTTTATGTTTATAACGCATGTTAAGTTTGATCAAATGTGAATGAATATGTTAAAATTAAGCAAAATAGAATAAAGTCAAATGTAATGCACTACATCACTTACATGTGATTCTAAAATCTGAAATGTTTTGTTTTTAAAACTGCCAAGTCTTGGTCGTTAGTAAATAGGCATGCCTAAAAGGGTCTACAGTTGCTTCTGTAACTAGACACTAAGGTTTCTTCTATAACTAGACACTTCGGTGTCTTCTGTACTTGGCATTTCGGTGTCTTCTGATCTTATACACTTTAGTATCTTCTATTTTAGAGACTTAAGTCTCTTCTGTTTCTGAGATACTAATCATAGGTATCTTCTGTTCTAGTCTCATTCCCTGCTTCTGTAAAAAGGACTAACAAGCTAATATGTTTTGTGCTTTGATATATGCTTTAATCTGATATAAGATATATTCTGATTTGCTACAAGTTCTGTTATGTTATGACACAATTATATCCTGTTTTGAGACTTGTAAAATATGTTCGACTTGCTCATGATATGACATGATTCAGTACATGTAAATGTTAGATGACTGCTTGAAACAGTCACCATTTTATATCTTGTTTAGTTATTCCCCATTAAGCTATATGCTTAGCACAGTGATTTTGTCTCCATGTAGGTTCTGATAAGAAGACTTAAGGCTAGGCCAACCACAATGGCTAATGAAGGACTTGATATGATTTGGAAAAATGTTATGTTTAAGTTTTAAGTTGTATTTCAATATGTTGAGTCGTATTATATTTTGTGTAAATGGTTAATAATAGCTTATAAATGGTTTGTAATAACTATAATATAGGATGAATTTGTATGTTAGGCATGTATATGATAAGTACAATATGTATATGATGTTTTGTATATAACTCAACAAAGTATGAATGTGAAGTATGTTATCTTATTTTCAAAGAATTTCTGGAATATCTTGGTATGTTTTAAGATTGTTTTATGTGGCATTTGTATATCCTCTTAGGGGGTATTCAAGTGTTATAGTTAGTGTAGCTATTTTTGGAATGTCAAAGTCAGTGAGTAAATCGACTATCATGCCTATAAAATGGCCCTTGTATGTGTAATACATGTATGAGAGAAAAATAGAGAGAAAAGGAGCATAAACTCATATAGTAGTAGCTAGTGTAACGTTGCTTTTATTACCAATATATATTATTGTTTGACTCTAGTAGTGAGTTTACTTTGCTTCTAACAAGTGGTATCAGATTCAAGTTCGTGACTATGTTTCAAGAACGTGAAAAATGGTCAATATGATTAAACCTCAAATTCTAAAATTAACAAAGACAAATTATGGAAACTAAAGCATCCATATGAAGGTACTACTCGGATCATAAGATTTGTGGGAGATTGTTGAAGAGGGCTACTGAGCCTGAAGATACAACCACCGAAGCATCTTTATCAAATGCGTAAAGGACATCGCTTAAGGAATCACACAAGAAGGATAAAAAGACCTTATTTTTCATCTTTCAAAGAGTTAATGAATCAATAAAATATTAGATGAAAAAAACATCAAAGGACGTGTGGGAAACTCTACAGAAATCTCTTCAAAGAGTCAAAAAAGCTACAAAGGTATAACATCAATCTCTTAAAGTTGAATTTGAAACATTAAAAATGCAGAGTTCTGAAAAGATTATGGACTATGTTACTATTCTGAAAATGGTGGTAAACAAGATGAAGAGAAATGGAGAAACTCTTGACGATGTTAGGGTAATGGAATAACTCTTATGTTTGTTGACAAGGAAATTTGATTATATGATCCCTGCCATTAAAGAATCAAAGGATTTGTCACAAATCTCTACTGATGAGCTTTTAAGCTCTCTTCAAGCTTATGAGCTAAGAATGATCCTAAATGAAAATATTGGACATTGAAAGCAAGCTTTGCAAATCAAGTTATCTATTGGTTGCAATCAAACTAGTGACAGCTATGAACAAGACAAAGGAAATTGAGGGAGCTACAGAGGTGCCTACAGAAGTGGCCGTGGTAGGCAAAGACGTGGTAGAAAATATTTTGAAAATGGCCAAACAAATGAAGGCTATCAAATATATGGTTATGGTCGAGGACTTCAAAACCGATGGAGAGGCAATTTTCAACAGCGAGCTAATAGATCATAAATGCAATGTTATAACTGTAACAAGTATGGTCATTTTAGTTACAAGTGCAGATTAGCCCCTAAGAGGGAGGAAACAAATCATTTTACGGAAACAAAAGATAAAGAAGATGAATCAACTATTTTCTTAACATAGAAGGAAATGAAGATTGCAAGAAAAATATTTGGCACCTTGAGACCGGTGTTGGCAACCACATGTGTGACGAAAAGAGAAGTTAAAAGTAAAGGTAAACTTATGATTACCTTTAAAAATGGAGAGAAGATGTAAATATATGATGTTTATTATGTACCTACGTTAAGAAGCAATATTATCCACCTTAGTCAGCTCTTAGAAAAGGGATACAACATACATATGAAGAATTGCCCTCTTGTCATCAACAAAGGTGTAGAATTAATTACTAAAGTTGATATGACAAAAAATCATCTTTTCACACATAATATTCAGTCAAAAGTTTGGAAACACATGAAGCCTGTCATTAAAGATGAATCATGGTTATAACATTTAAGGTTTGTTCATTTGAATTTTACTGGCCTAAAATTACTATCAAAAGCAAAGATAGTAAAGGGACTTATAGAAATTAATCAATAGGATCAATTATGTAAAGCATGCATCAAAGGGAAACAACATAGGCAAAGTTTTGAAGTTGGAAAATTATGGAGAACCAAAAGACCATTAGAGATTATTCACTTAGATATAGCTGGAGCATTTGATATACCATCACTTGGCAGAAATAGGTATTATATTACCTTTACTGATGATTTCAGCAGAAAAAGTTAGGTTTATATTCTTAAAGAAAAATCAAAGGCCCTTAATAAATTTAAGGAGTTTAGAGCAATGACATCTTAGGAAGAAAGAATCGTACAATTCTTGATATAGTAAGAAGCACGGTGAAAGGAAAAAACTTATCGAGAACTTTCAGGGTTGAAGTTGTTCTATGTATTGTCTATTTGCTAAATCGGTATCCAACAAAAAGAGTAAAAGTTAAAACACCAAATGAAGCATGGAGTGGCAATAAGCCAGCAATTGAACATCTCAAGATTTTTGGGTGCATTGCATATGGTAATATTCCTAATTAAAAAAGAAAGAAGTTAGATGACAAAGGTGAAAAGTGCATTTTTATTAGTTATGAAAAAAGGAGTAAGCATATAGATTGTACAACCGTTTGACCAAGAAGGTGATCATCTCTTGAGATGTCAAATTTGATAAAGCATATTATCGGAAATGGAGCAAAGAGGATAAGAAAGTTCAAGGATTATTTGTCAATGGTGATAATGATGATGACTCTAACACACAAGATGAACAAGGAGATGAATGAACTCCTCCACAGAACTCTACTTTAATAACTCTTGAATCAACACTATCAACTTCATCATATAGCAGTAGTAGTAGTAGCGATTCAGGAGGAACACTTATAAAAATGTGGAGTATACATGATATTTATGACGCCATAGAATAGGTACAGACAATATTCGATTATTTATTGTTTTGTTTAATGGAAAAGTGTGATCCATTAACATACGAAGAGGCTATTAAAGTTGATAAGTGGATAGAGGGCATGAATGAAGAAATTGTTATGATCAATAGAAATGACACATGGGAACTAACTAATCTTCTGAAAGTACACAAGACAACAGGAGTTAATTGGGTGTACAAGAAAAAGACTAATCAAGAAGGAAATGTTGAAAAATAGAAGACAAGATTAGTTGCTAAAGACTATAAGCAGAGAAAAGAAATTGACTATGAAGAAATGTTTGGTCCAGTTGCAAAAATTGATACTATTAGACTTATTACAGCACTGGCAACACAAAATAAATTGGAAGATTTATTATATGGATGTGAAATCAACTTTCTTGAATGGATACCTAGATAAAGCAATCTACATTGAGCAACCACTAGGATATATTAAAAAAGGACAAGAAGACAAAGTATATCATCTAAAGAAAGCATTGTATGGATTAAAACAAGCTCCCCGGGCTTGGAACATGAGAATAGATAAGTATTTCCAAAAGAATGGCTTTGTTAAAAGCCCACAAGAGTATGCCTTATACACAAAGAAAAATCAAGATGGTGATATCATGATTATGTGTTTATATGTAAATGATATGATCTTCACGAGAAATGATCCAAGTATGATCAATGATTTTAAGAAAGATATGACTAATTATGTCACATAAGAAGTATGTGGAACAAATCTTAAATAAGTTTAGAATGAAGGATTGCAAGCCAATAGTTATGCTAGCAGAAACAGGTGTAAGATTGAGAATAAATTTAAATAGAGAGTTGGTAAACTTGACATCATTTAAGAGTCTAGTCGAAAGTTTGAGATATTTAGCTTTCACACAGCCTCATATATTATGTAAGCAATTATATTGCTCAATAGATTTATGGAGAAGCCAAAGCAAGATCACTTCATTGCAACAAAAAGAATTTTAAGATATGTTCAAGGTACAATAAATCATGGTCTATTTTATATACATTCTCAAGATTTAAAGTTGATTAGCTATTCAGATAGTTATTATAGTAGAGACTTAGATTATCGAAAGAGCACTATTGGATATGTATTTCACATTGGATCATCAATAATTTCGTGGTCATAAAAAAAGCAATAAACAATTGCTCCCGCAACATGTGAAGCTGAGTATATCGCTACAGCAATATGTACATGTCAAACAATATGGTTAAATAATATTTTGAGTGAGTTATATCACCCGCAAGTAGGTCCGATTACAGCATACACCGACAATAAATATGTTATATCACTTGCAAAAATTTTAGTTTCACATAACCAAATATCATTTTATTCAAGAGCAAGTGAATGAGAGAATTGTAGAACTCATTCATTGCAAAACTGAAGGTCAACTTGAGGATATTTTTACAAAATCATTGAATACCGATAACTCAAAGAAAAGTTTAACATGTAAAGTTGAGTTTGAGAGGAAATATTAGAGGTCAAACTCGATGGACAATCTTAATCCTTCCACTTAAAACACACGGTTCTTAACTGTTGTCTTTCACAAAGTTCATTTATTATGGCTGACAGTGTAGCTATTTTTGGGCTGTATCGACTGTCATGCCTATAAAAGGCTGTTGTATGTCTAATGCATATACGAGAGAAAAACAGAAAAAATAGACAGAAATAGAGCAAAAGTTAATATAGCAGTAGCTAATGTAACGTTGGTTTTATTACAAATATATATTGTTGTTTGATTCTAGCGGTGAGTTTGCTTCGCATCCAACAAAGACTGTCAACATCGAAAGGGGACTCTTCAACAAAGTAAAATTCAATTAACCGTCGAGGACAATACGAGATTGAGAATGTAACCCGCACGAATTGCTGTAGCCTGTAGATAAGACATGGTGTATAAGGATGTCAAGGTGGGACCATGCAGGCGTTAGTGTAAGCTGTAGGAGCAACCAAATTCATGAGATAAAATCCGTCAGATGGTGCCGGGAAGCGGGAGCCCTCGAATGGGCTGCCACCGTGCAAATGAAATTATAGGAACGTGATCAGATTGTCAGGATTTTTAATTGTTAGTGCATTTTATACTGTGAAAATTATTTATTTTAATGTTTATTTTTTACTATTTTTGCCTTTCTCGATACATTATTTTATCTAATGTGTCGTTTTCAAAGTAACCCTCGTATTTGTCGTCTATTACTGCACCGCCGCATTTGAGTTCCTTTGAGGACTCGTTTCCTTTTTCTTACATGCCTTCAAATACTCCTCTTTCTTTCTTTTCACAATTCTCTCTCGTCTGAAACTTAACTATTTTGTTGCTGTTATGTTTCTGTTCTGCTTGTGTGCAAAATTCCAGTTTGCTACATCTCTTAAGAGCATTTCATCACTCAACATGCATGCGTCCCTTAAAAATATCATGGCTCCGTAGAAATGGATTAAAGCATTTTGCATGCATATATCACTTTTTAGGCCTATTTTAATAACATGGGCATATATTTGCTTACCCGTCCAATAGCCATTAATAGATGTGGTTATAGACAACACCTTCCACTTGAATTGCTCTGAAATGATAATTACCTAAGCAGCTCAGAAATATCAAAACATCAATATTTATGCAATTAGTTATAATGTATTTAATATATTTTGTAGCATGTTTTAAATTACTAATGTATTTATGCTAAAGTTATGGTCACTGGATATTGGAAAAAATTACTGCTGCAATTTGTCCTACCTCTAGAAAGAACACCATTAAGTAGGATGTGAAGATACATATGGGCCATAATCAAAAAGGTAGCCTTAAGAAAAGGTAACCAAATTTGTTTTGGACCATCTTAATATGATCTTCTGAATAATGAATGTACATTGTAGCTTTTAATCTTAATAGACTCTGTTGGGATTTCTACTACTATTCTGCTATTCTTTAAACAAAAACTTAGCAAAGATTTGTTATTTTGCAAAAATGTAACTTGCAGAAATTAAAGAAGACAGATTTACTTAGTTCGATAGCACAAAGTTACCTACATCCAAGGTTCCCACTTGATAGTGGTGAAGAAATTCACTATATGAAGAAGTACAGAAGAAGATAATACAGAGATTTGAGTGTTCCATTTGAACACCTGCAAAAAGAGTCTAAAAACTCCTCAGTACCCAAGGTCAGTACTCTAGCACTCTCTGACTAATTTTTCCCTCTGATTTTCTCACTTTCACAACTGAATACAATCAACAATTGAAGATCGAAATTTCTGTGTGATGTACTGTGTACTGTCTTAAGCCTCTTTCCTTGTTTTTATACAGCTGAAGAAGATGATGCATTCGGATGTATTTATTTACATCTGCTCTCCTCCATGTGCCTATCACGTGGGTCTTTAAGTGACTCTTCTTGATGCTGTGCGTTTTGGAATATGTTAAGTCTCTTTTTTTAGTTGCTTCTGAAGTGCTGCAGTAATGGGCATTTTATGTTGCTCTCTGTTACGTTTTGTAACTCCTTTATGTATGAAAAACAACACTGCTTCAGACTTGTTTCTTTTGGCTCACGTGGGTGTATGAGTATGTGTGCTGAATCATTGTTGTCTGAAGTAGAAACATCCAGAACTCCTTCACTTCTCTCTTCGACATTCTCACAGACACCATCACACACTTTAGATATTCTTGTCTTCGATTCTTCCATGTATTCATGTTGATTCTGGGAATAGATTAATGGAGATTAACGTGATTATTATCACATCTTTCCCTCCTTCTTCATTTATCGATGCTTGGGACTCAGATCTGAGAGTGAGAAAAAAAGCCGAAACCCTAGTTTTCAAGACATAAGTGAGATCTTATGAAATCAGCTTTGATTTCAAGTGGTTTCCCTCCTATTTCACCAATCCTAGCTCTAATTGAAAAAACCCTAAAAGAAAATCCCCAAATATGAAAAATCCCCAAATCCCGTAAACCTAATCTTCACCCCTTGTGGGATCTGCTGGTTCTGACTTCGGTATCATGGGGGTTCTTTGATCTGTGAGTAATCCCTGCAAAAAATGAATTTATTTTGGGTTAGTATTTAAGTTTCGAAATCAGAAGGATTTAACTCACCTTCGATCTTTTTCAGGTGGACGAAGCCTTGAGCTATCTTGTCCCTCACGAAGTGGAGTCTGATGTCAACGTGCTTGGACCTCTCATGCAAGACTGGATGTAACATCCCGTTACTGCGAGCAAGGGTATTCTGGTAATTTGGGACGGACCGAAAGGTTTCATTGCATTCATTGATTGATTTTGTTACTGGCCTCTAATTTTAGAGGCGGTTTCTTGCATATGCATTTATTTATAGTACATGCATTCATCATTTTCCGCATTTTAATTGTGATTTAGAATCGATTGGATTCGAACTAAGCTGAATGATTGAATTGTGGTTAATTGAGGAATTAGGAGTTATTGGGCTCAGTGGTGATTTAGTATAGTTTATGAGTATTGGTATTTTATAGTAACTTATAGGAAATTTCGGGAAATTAGGAGAAAATGCGGATAGGAAATATTTGAGAGGTAGTGATTATTTGTATAATCTTGAAAGAATGGTTCGATGGCAATGGAAAAATTTAGAGTTATACTGTTAAGAAATAAATGTATTGAGTCATTGAAATTTAGAGACTGAAATTTGGACTGATATGGAGACTTAGGTCTATAAATACTAGGGTTGAATGAAATTGGGGATTTTCACCCTTGCGATTGCGATTTTCTTCTTCTCCCCTACGGCGATTTCGATTTCCTCCATAGGTAAGGATTCCTTGATTCTTTCTTATGGGTTTTCTTTTCATTGTGTTAGGCTAAGTGATTTATGGTGATTAGTGAAGGTTAGAGGCTTTGAGATTGGAGGATCGTAGGTTTCGAAAGATTTTAGGGTTACGATGATTGGTGGTTTCGATCTGTGATTTGGTGAGTTTTTAAGGCTTTAATGTTGTCTTTAATGGTTGTTCTTAGCATTTATGGCATTTATTGGGTAAGATTGTGTAGTTAGAGCGTTAATGGAGGTTATTAATGGCTTTAATGGCGGAAGGCCGATCGGAGAAGACGACCTGCGACTCGCACGCCGCGACGTGCCTGAAGCCTCGCCGCGGCGAAAGGATTATTATTTCATCAAGGCGAGTGCAAAAAGGTCTCACGCCGCGGCGATGGACTAGGGGCCTTGTGGCGGCGTCATTGGTTGATGTCGCAACGAGCCCGCCCCGCATGGCGGTGGCGTGGCGTTGCGATGACAGCGTGTTACGCTTGTGAGCTACTACCGTCGTGGCGCGTGAAAGGCCGCAAGGTCGCGCGAAGGAGCTATTCCATTGGATTTAATTTGGTTTATTGGGCATAATTCATGGCGTAGACCTCCGATTGAAGTGATTCTCGAGTCATTGTGAACTAGGAAAGAGGTCTACTATTGTGGATAATTAGAGGATTGGAATTTAATTTAAAGGGTATTGAATTATAGAGATTAAGGTCAATTAGAGTTCATAGTGTGACCTAAATGTCAATTGAGACAATTGGAGTTTTAATTGGGATTTTCAATAGAGGTTTCGACCCGATGGATGAGGAATTACTATAGGGATTCTGAAGTGAGAAAAGCGGATGAATTTAGGAGTGAATCAAATCGGGATCGATCCAGTTGGATGAAGAGTTAGAAATTGGATATAGGATGTCGAATTTGGGTTTTAGATGAAAATCGTGAATATGCATTGTACATCATTTTCTTGAGACAACGCATTCTTGAAGCGCTTTAGCGAGCATCTAGTAATGGGGTGTATTTTCTTGTTATAGAGGCACCGTTGAATTGTCGTTCCACGGATATTCTTTGGGACTTCAGCGATAGCTTCGGAGATTCTGGTGAGTAACCTAGTTGGTTTCTCAAATTCGATTGTTTATATGCTCTGTATGAATTACTTGCAAAGGTGGCTGTATGATTCTTGGCGTGATTAGGATCGAATTGCATGCTACTCTTGAATTAATTTGGACTATTTCATGATTCTTGAAATTTATTGGATTGAATTGCATGCTTATTTATGCTGAGCTGGATCCTTTGCATGATCTTTGGAGGCGATATCTTGGGCTTTATAGCCATATCTTGTAAATTGATTTGAATCCTTGAATCTTGAATTCTTGAACATTACCTTTGCATGCATAAATGCATGATCGAGATAATGGGCGTGTCCCAAGTTGCTATTATCCTTTGAAAAGAGCCTCGAGCTCGAACATCGCATCTTGTCCGGGCTTAGCCAGGGAGAAAATCACACGCGTCCCCACATTGAACCTTGATGAGCACTTGGGCACAATCTTGAATAACGGAAAGAGTCTCATATGCATTATATACATGGTGATTAAATTGCTAGATTGTGTGACAATTCTTGAGCGTGTGATGCCATGATTTATTGCAAATTATAAGGCTATCTCGTAAAGCATTCTATACTACTTGTAATATTATTACCGATACTATACAATCGATATAGACTCTCGTACCTTTGTTATATAATACCGTTAATTGATATTCTTGTGTCGTCTTTGTCACGCGATTTCGCGTAAAGCATGATTTGAGTGAACCATCGATGATGGTTTTTCTTGAGTTCATAAACTCACCCAAAATTGCAATCTATTTTCGGAATGATAGAGTAGATTCCTAGCTCAAGATTTTCTTTCTGTAAATGCGATTTCTTTGGCAAGAGGCGTGATGGCACAATTCGGTCATTGGGTAGCTTTGAGGATGACTTAGGATAGATGCTTGTATCAGTTTCCTTTTTGGTTTTGTTAGGAAACTGATAGACTTGTCTATTCTGACATTGGATGACTGTACCAGATGATTATTATTATTTTGGATTTTAATTTACTGATTTATGCTATTGTGATATTTTATGGTTTTATTTATTGAGATGCCATGTGGATATTATTAGAAAATGTTCTGGTAGTGCACCCTTATCGTGGGAATAAGCGTCGGCGTGACCTTCGGGCTTCCCGATGTGTACCCTACGGTGAGGGGGCGCTACATTTAGTGGTATCAGAGCATGGTTTGGCATCTTTTGGGGATTAGTGAAATTAAGTTGGAATTACTGTAAGGATAGCAGAACTGATCGAAATTTCTGGTCTATTTTAGGTCATCCGTACTGGGAGATCGAGTGAAACAACCAGCTGATCTGGAATCGGTAGGAGCTAGTAGGGAGTCTCCTGCGCCTCGTACAGAGGAGTTGCCTCCTCGAGTTCCTGCGAGACGGGAACAGAGATATGATCTCTGCGTGGCGAGGCGATTGACTTTATGGTAGCAGACCTGCGGAGGTGAGGATGGCTAGAGAGGTGAGAGAGTCCTCGATCGGATGGGCCGTGAATCGGATGGCGTTTCGACTACGCGGTTTCTCTACTGAGGTTACGCATATCGGTGGTGGAAGATCGTCCCGAGCGATACCACCGAGCTCGCACATCGACATGGAATGATTTTACGAGGCGTTGAGGATAATTTCATGCCCAAGATTTATCTGGACATGAAGTTGCAAGAGTTCTAGAGTGAGATAGAGGCGATTGGTGTGGCCGACTATGAGTGCGGTTCAGCGAGTTGTTAGTTTACGCTTCTTCTTTGGTGGCCGAGGCGACAAGTGTCGGCGTTTTGAGGGCGGACTCAATCTGGAGATCCGTACCCTCTTGGTCAGGTCTGATATGGGCAATTTCATTGAGTTGAGGGCTGCAGCAGTGAGGATAGAAGCATTTCTTGAGACAACAGAATTGAGACCGGTCGGGGACCGGGCATAAGAGATCAGTGATAGCGTGGCAATCTTGGCGAGAGAATACAAACAAGCGTCGAGTAGGCCCTTCAGGTCCGTAGGAGGGGCTAGACAGGCAGGACATGGTCAAAGAGACAGCTTTGCACAGACTGGTAGTGACAGAGGCGGTGCTAGAGGTTCAGGGAAGTCTATTCCTCTATGTGAGCATTGTGACAAAAGACACAGTGGAGAGTGTCGATGGCTATCTGGAGCATGTCTGAGGTGTGGTTCGATGGACCATCTAGTGAGGAAGCGCCTGAGGGCTGTGGGAGCCCAGTCTGCCATGAGTGGAAGATCTGGTAGCAATACCCCGACGCAGTGAGTCGTGGAAGTGGATCCGGATGGAGAGGCCAAGGCCGAGGCCGAGGTCAAACAGAGGGATCAACATTGAGGTCGAGGACTGGCGTGAACAGACGATCTCGGCCGTGGTCTATGCCATGATTGACGGAGACCAGGATTCCCGGATGCGATCAAGGGTATGCTTTTAACTTTTGGTTTGAAGCATATGTATTGTTGGATCTTGGATCCACTTATTCTTTTCATTGTACTGCATTGCATCGCATTTAGCATGTAGACTGCATGTGGATAGAGAAAGGTTATAGTTAGAGTTAGAGGTGAGTACACCTCTAGGTAGTATGACTGTATAGGAAGATGGATGGGATTTTGTGGATGGACTGATTGATTATGCACACAGTGCCCTGAGGTCGTAATGGATACCGGATTTGATTGGATGATGATAACTGAAGAATTTAGCAATGAAAGGATAAACTGGAAATAAATTTGAAATAAATAAAAAGTCGTTATTGGGAGATCTGATTCTAGTGGAAGCTCAAGTGTGAGAGGTAGACTCTGTTACTGAGGAAATGTACATTGTGTTAACGTAAGGAACTCGACTGTGTAATAGGATTACTGAATAGTAAGGAGAAATTAGTCATGACATTGAAGGGATTATTGGCTCATAAAATTTTTTTATGTAAAATGTTTTGGAAGTATTAAGTTAATTTGATGAATATGGAGAAAATAGTGTAAAGGAACTTGTAGTAGGCGCCTCTATGATATTTAGAAATTAAGAAATCATAAGAAATTTTCAATTCGAGTATAAATTGTATTATTGCAAATTCGGAAACTTTACAATATATTGGCGTGTCTCGATGAGGGTTATGAGGTAATCGGTTAAATTGATGCAAAGTAGTTTTATTTGTGTAGAGATAAGTACAATCTCTTAGACTGTATTATAGTTGATGACTGGAAATTATTGTGTTGGATATTGTTCTGAAAACTTGGAGATGCGGGTTGGAACAGAAATATTTCAGATATGACCATGAATAATCAAATTGATAATGATCGAGGTAGCAATGAATTTGAAAGAATTGAAAAGGGATGTGTCATTATTAGTTTTGGGAATTCCGGATCAGTGTGTATATTAGTGACTAGCAAAACAGATTGGGAATTTAGAATGTCAAACCTTCTTGGAAAATCTAGTGGGATTCAACTTTTGAGAAAATGATATTTATGATTGTATTGTGAAGTATGTGTCTTACCAAAGAAAGCTGTTAAAGAAATTTCTAGGACCTATCCAGTGTTTTATGGATTGGGTTAAGAAAGCGTGTTAAGATCGGTAAATGTGTTTACGTGCCGAGTGTGAGGATTTGCGAATCATTATAAGGAAATGAGTGAGAATCGGGATAGAAAAAGCGGACTAAGTCCTATCTTATGGATCAATCGTATATGAAATTTCGAGGGCGAAATTTTTATTAGGAGGGTGAATTGTAACATCCGATTCTGCGAGCAAGGGTATTACGGTAATTTGGGACGGACCGAAAGGTTTCATTGCATTCATTGATTGATTTTATTCTTGGCCTCTAATTTTAGAGGCTGGTTTCTTGCATATGCATTTATTTATAGTACATGCATTCATCATTTTCCGCATTTTAATTGTGATTTAGAATGATTGGATTCATGAATTGATGGTGATGAATTGTGGTTAATTGAGGAATTAGGGTTATTGGGCTCAGTGACTGATTTAGTATAGTTTATGAGTGACTGGTATTTTATAGTGGCTTATAGGAAATTTACGGGAAATTAGGGAGAAAATGCGGATAGGAAATATTTGAGAGGTCGAATGGATTATTTGTATAATCTTGAAAGAATGGTCCGATGGCAATGGAAAAATTTAGAGTTATACTGTTAAGAAATAAATGTGTTGATTCATTGAAATTTAGAGACTAAAATTTGGACTGATATGGAGACTTAGGTCTATAAATACTAGGGTTGAATGAAATTGGGGATTTTCACCCTTGCGATTGCGATTTTCTTCTTCTCCCCTACGGCGATTTCGATTTCCTCCATAGGTAAGGATTCCTTGATTCTTTCTTATGGGTTTTCTTCTCATTTTGTTAGGCTAAGTGATTTATGGTGATTAGTGAAGGTTAGAGGCTTTGAGATTAGAGGATCGTGGGTTTCGAAGGATTTTAGGGTTACGACGATCGGTGGTTTCGATCTATGATTTGGTGAGTTTTTAAGGCTTTAATGTTGTCTTTAATGGTTGTTCTTAGCATTTATGGCATTTATTGGGTAAGATTGTGTAGTTAGAGTGTTAATGGAGGTTATTAATGGCTTTAATGGCGGAAGGCCGATCGGAGAAGACGACCTGCGACTCGCACGTCGCGGCGTGCCTGAAGCCTCGCCGCGGTGAAAGGATTATTATTTCATCAAGGCGAGTGCAAAAAGGTCTCACGCCGCGGCGATGGACTAGGGGCCTTGGCGGCGTCATTTAGTTGACGCCATGACGAGCCCGCTTCGCCCATGGCGCGTGGCGTGGCGTTCGCATGCAAGCGTGTTACACGCATGCAATGACGACTAAATGTCTGTGGCGTGACGAAGGCGCAAGTCGTGGCGAAGGAACTATTCCATTGGATTTAATTTGGTTTATTGGGCATAATTCATGGCGTAGACCTCCGATTGAAGTGATTCTCGAGTCATTGTGAACTAGGGAAAGAGGTCTACTATTGTGGATAATTAGAGGATTGGAATTTAATTTAAAGGGGTATTGAATTATAGAGATTAAGGTCAATTAGAGTTCATAGTGTGACCTAAATATCAATTGAGACAATTGGAGTTTTAATTGGGATTTTCAATAGAGGTTTCGACCCAATGGATACGAAATTACTATAGGGATTACGAAGTGAGAAAACTGACTGAATTTAGGAGTGAATCAAATCAGGATCGATCCAGTTGGATGAAGAGTTAGAAATTAGATATAGGATGTCGAATTTGGGTTTTAGAGCGAAAATCGTGAATATGCATTGTACATCATTTCACCGAGACATCGCATTCTTGAAGCTATTTAGCGAGCATCCGATAATGGGACCGTATTTTATTGTTATAGAGGCACCGTTGAATTTGTCGTTCCACGGATATTCTTTGGGACTTCGAGCGTGCTTTCGGAAGTTCTGGTGAGTAACCTAGTTGGTTTCTCAAATTCTGATTGTTTATATGCTCTGTATGAATTTCTTGCAAAGGTGAGCGTATGATTCTTGGCGTGATTAGGATCGAATTGCATGCTACTCTTGAATTGGTGGACTATTTCATGATTCTTGAAATTTATTGGATTGAATTGCATGCTTTATCAGAATCGAATGGATCCTTGCGCATGATATCGAGGCGATATCTTGGGCTTTATAGCCATATACTGTAAATTGACTGAATCACTGAATACTGAATTACTGAACATTGCACTGCATGCATCAATGCATGATCAGATAATGGATGTGTCCCAAGTTGCTATTATCACTGAAAAGAACCTCGAGCTCGAACATCTTTGTCATTGTCAGGGCTTAGCTTTGAGGAGAAATCACAGCGCGCGCCCCCATCGAACACCGATCGAGCACTTGGGCACAATACTGAATAATCGGAAAGAGTCTCATATGCATTATATACATGAGTGATTGAATTGCTAGATTGTGTGACAATTACTGAATTGTGTGATGCCATGATTTACTGCAAATTATAAGGCTATCTTGTAAAGCATTTCTATACTCTTGTAATATTATTCTTGATACTATAATCGATATAGACTCACGTACATTGTTATATAATACTGTTAATTGATATTACTGTGTCGTGCTGTACGCGATTTGCGTAAAGCATGATTTGAGTGAACCATCGATGATGGTTTCTCACTGAGTTCGCAAACTCACCCAAAATTGCAATCTATTTTTCAGGACTGATAGAGTAGATTCCTAGCTCCGAAGATTTTCTTTCACGTAAATGCGGTTGCTTTGGCAAGAGACGTGATGGCACACAGGTCGGTCAGCTGGGTAGCTTTTGAGGATGACTTAGGATAGATGCTTGTATCAGTTTCCTTTTTGGTTTTGTTAGGAGACTGATAGACTTGTCTATTCTGACATTGGATGACTGTACCAGATGATTATTATTATTTTGATTTTAATTTACTGATTTATGCTATTGTGATATTTTATGGTTTTATTTATTGAGATGCCATGTGGATATTATTGGAAAATGTTCTGGTAGTGCACCCTTATCGTGGGAATAAGCGTCGGCGCGACCTTCGGGCTTCCCGATGTGTACCCTACGGTGAGGGGGCGCTACACTGGATCTTTACTCAGGTATAAAGCATTTTGACTATCTATGAAAGTTACTGTTGTATCTAGGTTAGTTTTAATTTCTGCTAGGATGCCTGTTAGCCATGTTAATTCCTTAACCCCTTCTGTGATTACATAAAATTCTGCTTCTATGGTTGAGAGTGATACAACTGATTGTTTTTGTACCTTCCAACTTTTTGTGTTTCCTGCTAGTGTAAAAAAGTATGCAGACATTGATTTCCTTGTGTTTTTATCTGCTGCATATTCTGCATCTACATATCCATATAGGCTTAGACTGTTAGTATTTGCTAGCTTAAACTTAGTAAAACATAGTCTATGACTTAGAGTTCCAGCAAGGTATCTGAAGACATTCTTCAGTTCTTGTCAATTCTCTAAGCCAGGATTAGACATGAACTTGCTTAGAATGTTAATAACATGAGCAAGATCAGGTCTGGTACACAGTATCATATACATGATGCTACCAATTCCAACATCCTAGGGGTATTTTAGTATGACTTTCTTCTCTTATTCAGATTGGGGGCACTTGTCTACAACCATCTGAAGATGTGGGTTTATAAGAGTGGAGGTAGGTTTTGCCAATTCCATATTGAACTGACCTAAAACCTTTCAGATGTAGCTTTTCTAGTTCAGCCACAGTTTCCCTTCCCTCCTATTCCTTATAGTTTGCATCTCTAGCAACTTCTGAGCCTTAGCTTCTTCAAAACTTTCAGCAACCTTACCCTCAAAACCTTCAGCCACAAGGCAAGCATATTCAACTAAATCTAATTCAGTGTACCTTCTGTTAGGTATGTTGATTCTTGGTTGCCAATCCCTTGTGAGTTGGTAGGCTTGTAGGTTCTCTTGAATATCATTTGAAGGTGGGTTTAAGGCTTCTCCTTCACCCTCAACTTCAGCCTCTTCCCTCCTTTCTTCATACTGTGCTATGCCTTTTGGAGGCTCCACAGTTTCTAATTGTGAACCACTATCTTCTTCAGATTCTGGTGGTACAAAAAAGTGGGCTGATTAGTTTAATGCTCCTAAATTCTCCTGAATATCACTTTGGAGATCAGAGTTTTCTTTAGATATTAAACCTTGCCTAGAGAGATGATGCAGGCTTTTATTGCCTGCATGAACCAACCTTGCACTTTCTGTTGGTTCAGGGTTTCTAATTTCTGAAATTTGATTAATTTTAGTTGTGCCTATTACATAGTATAGGCCACCCCTCTTCAACCCTCTAATGATGACTTTCCTATCCCTTAGGATTTCTCTAAGTCCATATTTGGATCTGATCTGAAAGCCTTGCTTATCAAGCAAGCTTTCTGAGATCAGATTTCTCCTTATTCCAGGCACAAATCAGACATTGCTTAGGATCCTCCTCTTTCCATCAAACATGTTGATGGAAACATTTCCTGTGCCCTCTATCCTTTGCTGCCCAGAATTTGTCATTTTAACCTTAGCAGTAGCTGGTTCAAATGTAGTGAACTAGTCCCTATGAGGAGTGACATGCATAGTACACCCTGAGTCAAATATCCACTCTCTACTAAGATCTTCACAAATTTCAGTCACAGCCAAAATTTCATCTTCACTGGAATTTTCAGGCTTTTCAACATTTCCTGAAATTCCACTTTCAGCTGCCTTATCCCTCTTCTTTTTCCTACAATCCCTTGGAAAGTGTCCCACTTTATCACAGTAGAAGCATTTCTTCCCTTTACCATTTTTCTTCTTTGCATTTTCTGTAACATCCCACCCCCTACTGGAAGGGTAAGATGGTAAAATTGCCATAGGATGGGATAGATTGGGATTTCATAGAACTGCTTATGCATGATAGGATTGCTACAAAGGCAATCGTGCACATGAAATATTTGTACATGCATTCATGACATTTCGACTTGGGTTTCAAATGGAGATCTTTGTGAAATTTATGGGATACTTGTATTTGAAAACTTATTGGTCGTAAAAATTGTTTTATATTTTATGGGATTTTCAGGAATTTTTCTGGAATTTTCCGGAGAAAATTCCCGAACTGACAAAATCGCCGGTCTAAGGCCTAAAGGTGTTTTTGTTTGGAAAACATGGTTTTCGTGTTTGAAAAATTATATGGAGTGAACTGTTAAGTGTTTTACAATTTTGGGTAATTTAGGTAATTGTCAAAAAAATAATTCGGAGAAATTCCCGGAAATTCCCGGACTGGGAAAAAATTGTCAAGTGGCGAACCGGTCGCTTTTCGGCAGCGAAAATTGCTATCAAATGGCACTGCCATATGGGACATATTATTTTTGAGATTTAAATTAGGACTATCGGACTAGAATGGGTCCGATTTTATCAGGATTTCTACATCCTATCCATTAATTTGACCTATTGCTATTTTGTCATTTTCTTCCATCTTATGCCACTTGTCCCTAATGCTTTAATGGGTTTTGTCTTTTGTCAAGCTTCCTTTCTCGGTTGTGTATAAGTGAAAGAGTGAAAGACCAACATTTCTTTGCTTTTAACCCACTCATCCGAACCCTACTTCATGCTTTCACTTCTCTCCATCGATTTTCTTCCTTCTCTCACCAAAGTAACCTAAAACCTTAAGAGTTCCTCCATGAAACCAAGCTATGTTCTTGCCATGAAGACCTTGCTCTTGCTTGGTGTTAGAAGAAGTGGTTAGAAAGAATAGGAAAGAAAGAAGTGAAGAGAATTGAAAGATTGAAAGAGTGGAAAATTGGAAGCTTAAGTAGGTAAGTTGTTTTGTTAGTTTTAATTATGCTTTGAATCATGGTGGAGAGATACATTTAATGGGGATTTTGATGCATTTATTATGATTATTGAAGCCTTACTTTGATGCCAAGTAGTGTTTGAATTGATGGGTATAAAGCTAGGTTAAGGATGACTTGAAAGAAGTAGGATAGAAGTGGTTATGGCTTGATTTTGAATTGACCATGGATGACTAATCTTGCAAATAACTTAAGAAGTAGGTGCTGCCAAATTGAGATGGGTATTCCTAGTGAATGTAAGAATATTGTAGGTACTGATTTTGTGCCCATTTGGATGCTTAGTGATGTGTTATTGGCATTGAAAATGATAGGAAGTGTATTGGAGAAATAAAGCTGGAAAATGGATTGTTGCCCACTGTATTGTTTTGATCATAACTAATTGTGTGGTTATCCAATTGAGGCAAGGTTTGTGCCCACTGAAACTTTGGGATGTTGGATTCATTTTAGTGTGAAATAGGTGTTGGTAAATTTTAATGTTAGAAGGTCGAAAATTGGCATGGAAAGTTTCTGTTTTGGGTCTGGGAACAGTACCCGCAAAGATGTCAAATGAGTTTTGCTAATTTTTCTAAATTAATTGGTATGGGATTAGGGAAAATGGTCTTCATGAAAGTTGTAGCCTATTGAGTTATCTTTCCATTTCCACTGATCTTGTTAATTTTCGAGTTGTATATTGGGAGATATGACCTGATTACTGATGACTGTTTTTATGCATTGGTTGAAAC
Source organism: Erythroxylum novogranatense (assembly GCA_029891385.1). Classification (NCBI taxonomy): domain Eukaryota; kingdom Viridiplantae; phylum Streptophyta; class Magnoliopsida; order Malpighiales; family Erythroxylaceae; genus Erythroxylum; species Erythroxylum novogranatense. The sequence continues at coordinate 11,921,414 of CM057225.1, read as the reverse complement.
TTAGCTGGATTGGCACATTTAGTGCACATTCAGGTTTGGAGGAATTTTAGGATTTTTGTGATTTGATTTGGGGTTTGCATTGTACTGAAGAGTTTTATATGTCAGATTGATCTTGAAAATGGTATATGGCTTATACTTTTTGGAGGTCAGATGTGGGAAATATGGAATTTCAAAATCTGGACCTATATTGTGATGTTAAGTGTTGTTTAGGTCAGAAACTTGCATGACAGATTTGAAAATGTTAGAGGCTGAATTGGAGTTTGGTTATTTCAGGAAGAATTGAAGTTTGGGATTTTATCTTTTCAGGGATATAAAGCTCTGATTTTAATGACTTGTATACAGGGAGTTAAGTTGGTTATAAATTTACTGCTCAGATTGCATGATTTCAGGGACAACAATATTCAGTGAATTGTTTGAGGTGGTTAGCAAGTGAATTTGATGTTGGGTTGTTCATGAGAGTTGTAGATAACATTGTGAACTGATTGCTCATATTTTTGTGGTAATTTTTAACTAAAGAATCAGTGAGTTATGGAATTGGTAAGGTACTGTCCTGTTGTGATAGGTTTTGTGTAGGCAGTTGGTGTGATTGGATTTTTGACACCTTTAGGGGTGAAATTGATTTTCATGGTCTTCATGAGAATTGTAGAGGGTTTCATGATCTTTCCAACAAGGCATGATTTGTATTTTTCTGAGTTGTGTGCTAGGATTTATTGGTGTTGAAAGTTGGCTTGAAATCAGGAAAATAAAGAAGGAATAAGGGTTATATATAGAGATATTAATTGGTTAATTTGAATTTTGGTTTCTTTTGTCAAATTCTTTTCCGTCCGACGTCCGATTGACCTGATTTTTGAGGCATCGGATTAGTAAAATATTGAATTTCAATTGGTGAGAAATTGGGAATTTTTGGACGGAAAATTGGCGTGGGCGAGTAATCTGAGCCTTTACTCCTTTATTTTATTTAATTGGGGACCTATAGAGGTCCAAATTGCGCGTCGGCGCCAGCAGATTTCTTATTTTTAAACGGATTTTTTTTCTGATAGAAAATACTGGATTAGGGTCGGGAATCTCATGAACATGCATTTATCACGCACATGTGCATTATTACTAGTTCGGATTGAAGAGTTAGTGATCGATTTCTTTTCTGTTTATTATAGAGGTACAGTTGGAGCGTCGACCTACCGACGTTGCCGAGACTTCCCGGCATTAGCTTGGAAGTACAGGTGAGTAACCTAGATGGTTTCTCAATTTTTTTTAATGTGTTTAATATTTCGCGATTATGCCATATGGAGATAATGGATGGGTATATGTGTGTTTGACTTTGATTGATTTGGGACCATAGTGTATGCGAAATATTGGGAATGAGATAACGAAGTGCTACTTGTGTGTATTGTTTGTGAATGTTTACATTGGAGATCTCGGACCAAAGGTCCAGGAAATAGGATTGATATCGAAGTGTTAATTATCCGTCTCGATACATTGGATGTGACTTTTAAATGCGATATGGTATGACGCAATAAATTGGAAAATATATGATTGAAATACGGACCGAAGGTCGAGGAAATGGGAAATGGCATTGAATGTAAGTGATAGAAATAGCGTAAATGAAAATTGGAACATATGCATTCATGCATAAGGACATGATCGAGATAAAGGCGGTTGTGGGGAGGCGGCGACCACGTATCGGGGCATATCACGCCTAACGATGTGAGAGCTTTCACTCAGCGCACAGGACCTCGGGTCCAGCGTATTGAGCCTCGGGCTCGATGTATTAGGCTTCAAGCCCATGTTTTCGAGCCACCGGCTCAGCGCAATATGCCAAAATCCTTCGACAAGCCAGTATGCAGTCACAACAACGTAATAAAAATGGAAAGGGTCTCATGTGCATTGCATAAGTGGTATGATTAATGTGAATTGTATTGCATTTATGAATTGTGATCATGTATGATAATTGGTATCTTGATTGACTATGCATGAGTTGAGTGAACCATCGATGATGGTTTCTCATTGAGTTCGCAAACTCACCCAACATTGCAACTATTTTCAGGAATTGAAGAGTACCCGTCGGTGAGATGGGAGTATGATTTCTGACAAGAAAGTCGGTGTTTGGAGTCGGGATCGGTTCACGTCGCATTTGTATCATTTTGAATTATGTATAAATTGTATTTCGCTGATGTGTCTTTGTTAATGTAAAGGGCCCAAGATTTGTAATATAGTCTTGAAAGAATATTTTGATTGAAAATGTTTTGCGCACTCGATTGGTTACGAAAAAAATGTATTACCGAAGTTTTGAAGCGCATTGATCGCTTCTAGCATACCACCCTCGTGGGTCGCGGGCTCGGATATCACCGTCGATATCGGGTTGGGACTTGCGGGAGTGGATGCTACATTTATGGTATCAAAGCCCGGCGATGCGTAATGTATCGGGCACGATCAAACATAGGTCAAATTGCATGCATTTGAGTCGTGTCGTTGCGCATCGTGGTAAGCGATCCCTAGTATGAGGCACGAGGATAAATCCTACGTGTGCCTACGTGTTAAGTGACTAAGTGAGAGAAAAGTGAGACCAGTATTAGAAAGTGAACCCATGAATGTGTTTGAGCAATGAGGAATGGGAAAAGGAAGCGTAACTAATGAGAATTTTAATGTATTGTGGTGTGTATGGTGATTAAGGAAAGATTACGACGACAGAGAACGAATATGTCTAGAATCGGGAGAGGTCCATTGGAAATATGAGAAGTATATTGGTTATAGGCGTAGTAAAAGTTAAAGTTAGGAGTGAGAGCTCATTGTAGATGCAATGAAATGGGAAATATTGAAACCGAGTAAAAGCGTAAATGGTTCGATTAGGCAAATATTGATTCATTGTACTACACCTATTGGTGTTAGACATCGATAGATATCATAGAGATGATGATAGTGAGATTGTAATAAGAGCAATATTATCAGTAATGGTTTACCTAGAATCGAAAGAGTACTAGTAGGGTAAGAAAAAGTAGACATGGTGAGATCAAAATGTACAGATAGTGAAATGAACTCGTGAAAGCGGTTATGATTATGGCGCATATCGTGAGACTGAAATGGTTATGCGAATCTTGTGATAAGGGTTTGGAAATCGGTATACTAAAATCGTAAGGAAAAAGATAGGTGACAATTGTGGTGATTGTATATCGGAAATGTTGGATTGGTGGAATATGTGGATTTAGACACGAAATGGTAATGGATGGGTAAAGTAGATAAATGGATGAAGATACGGTGGAGTTGTATTAACGGATTTGTCAAGTATTGGGGATTGTGAATCTTGAGGAAAATAATGAGATACGTAGTAATAAGTAGATGACGATGTATAAGTCGAGTTGTTATGACTTTACAAGGTTAAGCTCGCATGTGACGGATATGAAAATAAAATGATGAGACATATAGTTCAATGATATGTGGAAAATGAAACAATGATAGTGATATAGGAAAGAGTAGTCGCATTTACCGTGGGGAGTATCTATTGGATAGTAAAGTTGATCGTGATTAATAAAGCGATGTAAGATACATGGAAAGCATAGAGGAGATGATCGGAAATGAGTGTAGTGGCTATAAGTGTAAGGGTTATAATGGATTAAAGTATGAGAAGAAATAAAGAATGATTATGGAATCAGTCCTCTATTTGAGGATCAATATAAATAGAGAGGAGTTTGGTGAAAGTCTAAATGGTATAGGTGATTAATTGGTCTCCGTATAAGATGAAATATGTTCAGTGATGTGTAAATTACTGAATAGGTGTTGAAGAAGTGTTTAGGTGGTCGTCGCATGGGACCTTAGTGCAAGGAATGTTTTGATCTTTAATATGGCATAAAATGTTACGATTGAGGTAGTGCTCAAGAATGATTGAAAAGCAATAGGGACACCAATTGGTGACGAGAATGTCGTGAATAGTATAATGACGGTAGCAAGACTAATGAGAATGACTAGAATAAAACGAGAGTATGTATGTATTAAATCAAAGTGTGAATTGGAGTTCGCATACTACCGAGGTATTATGCATGTGTGTGTGTGAGAGTGTAAAGTATTCAATGACAGAAATGGAATGTTGATTAGAGGTGATCCTATTGCAAAGTGAATTCTAGTTGGATCAATACAATTTGTGGATGATTTAGTGTTTGAACATGGCATATTGGGAGATTAAATGAAATAAATTGCGAAGTCTTAAGGAATATATATATATATATATGGAATTTGGAGTTACTTGGGATTGGTTATAGGCTGGATACATCCAGAAGTTGCGAAAGCTCAAAATATTGGAGGAAAAACGTATGAGTTATAAGATTGATAATTGTAAAAGGAGACATTTGGAAAAAAATTTATAAATTGAGTATTGATTGTATCGCTTCAATCTGGAGACTTGGCAATCTGTATAGAAATGTTCCAGTAAATGTTATGATACAGTCTGATGAAATTGTGTGAAGTGATTTTGTGTGCATAGGGACAAGTATAATCGCATGGGCTGCTTTGTGACTAGTGATTGAAATATATTGTACTAGCTATTGTTTGGAAAAAAAATTGGAGACTCTATTCGTACAAAAATGTGTTTAGAGGTAGCCATGATACGTATAGTGATAATGATTAAGATAAATTGAACCGACGTTGATAAAAAGGTATTGGAGACTTTAGATTCCTATAAGGATACATTGTGTTAATTCGAGGAAAAAGATGGGCATGAATGACTACTATACTGACAATTTTGAAATAAAGAAAATTTTGCCTACTAAATTCACATAGTGAATAGTTAAAGGAACAAATTACAGATATTGGGATTTCAATGAATGTCAAGTAGATTATGGGTAAGTGTGCGGTGTTTCGGAAAATGGAATCTTGGATAAGGGTAAGAATGGTTAATAATGCGGGAGTTTAAGTAGTGAATATGCAAGTCAAATCGAATTACAATAGCGAATGATTCAAAGAAAAGGTATGTGTATTCGATAAAAGTGCTAGGCGTGAAAAGTGAAATTGTTTATAGATTTGAATGGTCAACAGCACAATCGTAAGTGGTTTAGGTTTCATAGGGTTATAACCATGTTATAGAGTTCGATTTATCGTAGGAAATCTTCGCTACATCGCATAATGCTTATCGGTGTCAAAGACCAATATGGATTTGAGGCGTGATGTGAGAGACAAAGGAAAGTAACTTAGGAAAACCGAATGGGTTAGTGGAGGTAAAACCGGATCGGACAAATGAATTAGCGTAAAGTACATATTGAATAGAGTGTGTGAATTCAAAAGGGAAGTGAAGGGACAAGGACAAGATAAATGATGTTATTGTGTGTAACACCTTGAATAGATGTACACAATGGAATATATGAATTAGTTTGTATATTCTTGGAGAAAAAAAAATATTGGATAGTAGTGAGAATAAGACAATATTAGTAATCTAGACTGAATGACTAACACGTGATAAGTGAGCGGGTTGGAAATAAGAAATGAATCATAGCATCGAACAAAAGGTAATAGCTATTACGAAAATGGTAAATGAGATAGTTAAGAGAATGGGATGCCAATTGGCGGTCTTGTGGAGTCATTTACCGTGACAAGTGATAAGGAATTAGCGAATAAGTGATGGAACAACTGATGAATATAGTTCTTGTGCCTTTTGGAAAATGAATTATGGAATGGAAAAGTGTATAGGACATGTAGGAACATATGATTCTTGTCATCTTGAGCGTTGATTGAGAATTTCGAGGACGAAATTTTTATAAGGAGGGGAATTGTAACATCCACCCCTACTTTGGAAGGTAAGATGGTAAAATTGCCATAGGATGGGATAGATTGGGATTTCATAGAACTGCTTATGCATGATAGGATTGCTACACAGTGGCAATCGTGCACATGAAATGACTGTACATGCATTCATGACATTTCCCGGCTTGGGTTTCAAATGGAGATCTTTTGTGAAATTTATGGGATACTTGTATTTGAAAACTTATTGAGTCGTAAAATTGTTTTATATTTTATGGGATTTTCAGAATTTTCTGGAATTTTCCGGAGAAAATTCCCGAACTGACAAAATCGCCGGTCTAAGGCCTAAAGGTGTTTTTGTTTGGAAAACATGGTTTTCGTGTTTGAAAAATTATATGGAGTGAAGCTGTTAAGTGTTTTACAATTTTGGGTAATTTAGGTAATTGTCAAAAAATAATTGGAGAAATTCGGAAATTCGGATGGGAAAAAATTGTCAAGTGGCGAACAAATTAAGCTCGCAGCGTAAAATTGCTATCAAATGGCACTGCCATATGGGACATATTATTTTGAGATTTAAATTAGGACTATCGGACTAGAATGGGTCCGATTTTATCGAGATTTCTACATCCTATCCATTAATTTGACCTATTGCTATTTTGTCATTTTCTTCCATCTTATGCCACTTGTCCCTAATGCTTTAATGGGTTTTGTCTTTTGTCAAGCTTCCTTTCTCGGTTGTGTATAAGTGAAAGAGTGAAAGACCAACATTTCTTTGCTTTTAACCCACTCATCAGAACCTACTTCATGCTTTCACTTCTCTCCATCGATTTTCTTCCTTCTCTCACCAAAGTAACCTAAAACCTTAAGAGTTCCTCCATGAAACCAAGCTATGTTCTTGCCATGAAGACCTTGCTCTTGCTTGGTGTTAGAAGAAGTGGTTAGAAAGAATAGGAAAGAAAGAAGTGAAGAGAATTGAAAGATTGAAAGAGTGGAAAATTGGAAGCTTAAGTAGGTAAGTTGTTTTGTTAGTTTTAATTATGCTTTGAATCATGGTGGAGAGATACATTTAATGGGGATTTTGATGCATTTATTATGATTATTGAAGCCTTACTTTGATGCCAAGTAGTGTTTGAATTGATGGGTATAAAGCTAGGTTAAGGATGACTTGAAAGAAGTAGGATAGAAGTGGTTATGGCTTGATTTTGAATTGACCATGGATGACTAATCTTGCAAATAACTTAAGAAGTAGGTGCTGCCAAATTGAGATGGGTATTCCTAGTGAATGTAAGAATATTGTAGGTACTGATTTTGTGCCCATTTGGATGCTTAGTGATGTGTTATTGGCATTGAAAATGATAGGAAGTGTATTGGAGAAATAAAGCTGGAAAATGGATTGTTGCCCACTGTATTGTTTTGATCATAACTAATTGTGTGGTTATCCAATTGAGGCAAGGTTTGTGCCCACTGAAACTTTGGGATGTTGGATTCATTTTAGTGTGAAATAGGTGTTGGTAAATTTTAATGTTAGAAGGTCGAAAATTGGCATGGAAAGTTTCTGTTTTTGGGTCTGGGAACAGTACCCGCAAAGATGTCAAATGAGTTTTGCTAATTTTTCTAAATTAATTGGTATGGGATTAGGGAAAATGGTCTTCATGAAAGTTGTAGCCTATTGAGTTATCTTTCCATTTCCACTGATCTTGTTAATTTTCGAGTTGTATATTGGGAGATATGACCTGATTACTGATGACTGTTTTATGCATTGGTTGAAACTTAGCTGGATTGGCACATTTAGTGCACATTCGGGTTTGGAGGAATTTTAGGATTTTTTGTGATTTGATTTGGGGTTTGCATTGTACTGAAGAGTTTTATATGTCAGATTGATCTTGAAAATGGTATATGGCTTATACTTTTTGGAGGTCAGATGTGGGAAATATGGAATTTCAAAATCTGGACCTATATTGTGATGTTAAGTGTTGTTTAGGTCAGAAACTTGCATGACAGATTTGAAAATGTTAGAGGCTGAATTGGAGTTTGGTTATTTCAGGAAGAATTGAAGTTTGGGATTTTATCTTTCAGGGATATAAAGCTCTGATTTTAATGACTTGTATACAGGGAGTTAAGTTGGTTATAAATTTACTGCTCAGATTGCATGATTTCAGGGACAACAATATTCAGTGAATTGTTTGAGGTGGTTAGCAAGTGAATTTGATGTTGGGTTGTTCATGAGAGTTGTAGATAACATTGTGAACTGATTGCTCATATTTTTGTGGTAATTTTTAACTAAAGAATCAGTGAGTTATGGAATTGGTAAGGTACTGTCCTGTTGTGATAGGTTTTGTGTAGGCAGTTGGTGTGATTGGATTTTTGACACCTTTAGGGGTGAAATTGATTTTCATGGTCTTCATGAGAATTGTAGAGGGTTTCATGATCTTTCCAACAAGGCATGATTTGTATTTTTCTGAGTTGTGTGCTAGGATTTATTGGTGTTGAAAGTTGGCTTGAAATCAGGAAAATAAAGAAGGGAATAAGGGTTATATATATAGAGATATTAATTGGTTAATTTGAATTTTGGTTTCTTTTGTCAAATTCTTTTCCGTCCGACGTCCGATTGACCTGATTTTTGAGGCATCGGATTAGTAAAATATTGAATTTCAATTGGTGAGAAATTGGGAATTTTTGGACGGAAAATTGACGTGGGCGCAATGTGAGCCTTTACTCACTGTTTTATTTAATTGGGGACCTATAGAGGTCCAAATTGAGCGCCGTCAGCGCCAGCAGATTTCTTATTTTTAAACGGATTTTTTTTCTGATAGAAAATACTGGATTAGGGTCGGGAATCTCATGAACATGCATTTATCACGCACATGTGCATTATTACTAGTTCGGATTGAAGAGTTAGTGATCGATTTCTTTTCTGTTTATTATAGAGGTACAGTTGGAGCGTCGACCTACCGACGTTGCCGAGACTTCCCGGCATTAGCTTGGAAGTACAGGTGAGTAACCTAGATGGTTTCTCAATTTTTTTTAATGTGTTTAATATTTCGCGATTATGCCATGTGGAGATAATGGATGGGTATATGTGTGTTTGACTTTGATTGATTTCGGACCATAGGTGTCTGAAATATTGGGAATGAGATAACGAAGTGCTACTTGTGTGTGACTGTTTGTGAATGTTTACATTGGAGATCTCGGACCAAAGGTCCGAGGAAATAGGGATTGATATCGAAGTGTTAATTATCTGTCTCGATACATTGGATGTGACTTTTAAATGCGATATGGTATGACGCAATAAATTGGAAAAATATATGATTGAAATACCGGACCGAAGGTCCGAGGAAATGGGAAATGGCATTGAATGTAAGTGATAGAAATAACTGTAAATGAAAATTGGAACATATGCATTCATGCATAAGGACATGATCGAGATAAAAGCGGTTGTATTTGAGAAGCACCGTGTCGGGGCATATCACGCCTAACGTATGTGAGAGCTTTCACCAACGCACAGGACCTCGTGTCCAACGTATTGAGCCTCGGGCTCAATGTATTAGGCTTCAAGCCCGATGTTTTCGAAGCCACGGCTCAACGCAATGTGCCCGCCACCGGGGCGAAAGTATGCGGTCACAACAACGTAATAAAATGGAAAGGGTCTCATGTGCATTGCATAAGTGGTATGATTAATGTGAATTGTATTGCATTTATGAATTGTGATCATGTATGATAATTGGTATCTTGATTGACTATGCATGAGTTGAGTGAACCATCGATGATGGTTTCTCACCGAGTTCATAAACTCACCCAACATTGCAACTATTTTTCAGAATTGAAGAGTACCCGTCGATGAGATGGGAGTATGATTCTGACAAGAAAGTCGGTGTTTGGAGTCGGGATCGGTTCACGCCTGCATTTGTATCATTTTGAATTATGTATAAATTGTATTTCGCTGATGTGTACCGTTAATGTAAAGGGCCCAAGATTTGTAATATAGTCTTGAAGAATATTTTGATTGAAAATGTTTGCGCGACTCGATTGGTTCGAAAAAAATGTATTACCGAAGTTTTGAACTGCATTGATCGCTTCTAGCATACCACCCTCGTGGGTCGCGGGCTCGGATATCACCGTCGATATCGGGTTCGGGACTTGCGGGAGTGGGATGCTACATTTTCACCTTCTTCAGACTGTTTTTCTTTATCACTCCCCTTCAGCCACTTTCCCTTCTTGTTGTTTTTCTTATGAGCTTTATTCTCATAGTTATTCTATACAAACAATATTTCAGCCTCTTTCTTAAATGGATTGACTTCAACTATTTCTTCCATAAGAGAATCTAGAACCCTCTTTATAGTAAGTGTTTCTCCACTAGCATGCTTAATTACCTTCTTGAATGCATTAAATTCATAAGGTAATGCCTTTAACATTACTATAGCTTGATGTTCTTCACTTATTTTCTCATCTATAGCTTCTAAATCTTGTACTAGCTTGAAGAAATAGTCTAAGTTATCATCTAAGGATACTGAAGTGTTCATTTTATAGTTTGCAAGGTTGTGGAGAAGTGTCATCTTGTTAGGAAGACACTTCTTAGCAAACAATTCATTTAGTTTCACCCAAAGTTTCTGTGCAGTGTCGCAATTCTGCACTTTCCTTATCACAATAGGTGATACATGAAGCATTAACTTGCAATGTGCCAGTCTTTGCATTTTCAGCTTCTTAATAGGATCAATTTCAAGGTCATAATCATCATCAATAGCACCATAGCAGTCATAAGATTCCAGAAGTGCTTGCATCTGGAGTTTCCAGATCGTAAAATCTTCTTTACTAGAAAAAACATCCATTTCTTTGCCTGCCATGATTTTGACTGATCTTGACTGATTGTTTATGCTTCTTTACTGACTGATCTTGGATGATTCTTAATACTTCTTTGCTGCTTGAAGTGTCCAAGAATTGTCCCAGGAGGTCTTGATGCTCTGATACCACTTTATGTTGGGATTTCTACTGCTATTATGATATTCTTTAAACAGAAACTTAACAAAGATTTGTTATTTTGCAGAAATGTAACTTGCAAAAATTAAAGAAGAAATATTTACTTGGTTCGATAGCACAAAGCTACCTACATCCAAGGTTCTCACTTGATAGTGTTAGAGTAGTGCCCTAAAGGCAATCGCCTTTAGCGCGTTTTGTACAAAGTTGTGTACATACTTTATGAATAAATAAAGAAAGGCATATTTCATTACTTTGCTGTTCATTGTTTATGAATGGATATTGATCTATAAGCAAATTAATGAAGTACATGATATATGACATAGCATGAAAGAAATTATGAGGTGATCATACTACTGAGATTCCTATCATGTGCAATTATGTCAGTATCTAAATTATCCCAAGTCATAGGATTACTGAAATTGGACATCGGTAATCTAGAGAGACGAGCACATCTCAAGCTCCTTGATTTGATCAAGCAGTGGATCTCAGAAACTGTAAATATGAGATATTTAGGGTTGAGATGTGAATGCTTACTAAAGGTAGTAAGCACATTGGATGACCTGCTATGAGATCATCACATGGATGTCCTATTCTAATGTCAGTGATAATCTCATCATAGCAATGGTGCAAATATCCTTAGACTTGAGGTACTCAAGGATATCTTGGATACTGATTTTGTGCTTTGACTCCATTCCTTGTTGCCTTACACAGGTCGCTCATAGGGTGGTGATTGGGTACGGCTTGAGGTATTCGAAGGTAATTGAGTAGCCAATAGAGGATTCACCACTTTTGTGATAGCAGAAGATGATACCCATGATCTCTTGTCAGGGTCATTACTTGGAAATCTCTGGCCGGAGTTCATATGTCATGAAGAGTGTCTTCAGTGACATATAAAATAATGAGTCCCAGGACAAGAACTGATATCACTTGGATAAGATTTGATGTAGTCAGTCTAGTAAGAGTTGACACGTTGCCCATACTCATAACCAAGTGGGGTATAGCATGGTGAAAGGAAGAATTGCACGGTAATTGTCTATGGAAAGGTTCATGATATGGTTCTTGATGAATATATGTTCATTCGTCAAACCAATTACTTTCCGGTCAATTGGGGGTCATGATGTGTTGCTAGATACTGCTCATGACTTGCTCAGATTAAGTGTTAATCTAAGTGGCCAACATAACCGGGAACCTAATGGGTCACACGTATAAGAGTGACTCGGAGAATTCGTAAAATAGTTTTGGACAGAGATCCAATATATGGAGAGCAAAAGGATTAAATGGATCCTGATGAGATCGAGATATGTCCCGATGAGATCGCGACATCGATATTGCTGAAAAAAGTTTTCGGTAGTTTTTCTATACTGGGACCCGGTAGGCCGGTAGGACCGATCTCAGTGTGACTGGACCACTTCAACATTTATATACATATATATATTATTAATTAATTAAAGAATTAATTAATACATATATATATATATATATGGCCATCGTTGATGGAAGGAGAAGATGACTCATCCTTTAACATTTAATGTCTTTAAATGTTAAAGACAAAATTGACTAAAAGACAAATATGCTAAAGGATCGTGATCATCGTGGATGACAAGTGTCCATGAGAAGCCAAAAGCTATTTGAAGACTAAAAATGAACATGAGATGTTCGTTGGTTTTTGGTGAGAAGAAGTAAGGTTTGAAGAGAAAGAGTTTCTCTCTCAAGCTTCATTATATTTCATCAAATTCTTCAAGCTTCTTCCCCCTCCATCGATGATTCCAAGCTCTCCAAGAACAAAGGTAAGATCTAGCAGTCTATAATTTGTTCTAGCTATTCCTGGGTCAAAGGGTTTGTCCCAGTTAGGTTCTCCGATCTCTGTGTGGATACCGTTAGAGACGGTCTCCTTTGGTCGTTATGGTTTGAGTTTGTTGTATAGACACATGGATCCTGGCTTTCGGGAAGGTCCCGGAACAAAAATTTTTGTTTTCGGCACCGTGTGCATGTGATGCACACACTGGGATTTTCCTACAGTGGTATCAGAACCACTTGTGTCGTATATAACGAAGAAATCATAACTAGGTCGGAGCTGCCTATTGCTTGTGACGATGATGCATGTTGACTGTGTTAATTTCGAATTCAGTATAGAAATATAGTTTCGAAATTTTCTTGCCCAGATGTGTTCATAAGATGTTGTGAAATATGTCTGTGGAAGACCAGAATTTATCAATGTGATTTGATATGGTTTTGCTAATTTATTCCCTAATGTTCTGTTTGCTGTGTTTGTACACATTCCTTGAACAGGCATGCTTATAAATTCGAGAATAAATTGTAGAAAACAAATTTTCGTTTTTTCTTTCACCAAAATGTCTCTAAGATGTTTATGAATGTCTATAAGAATGAAAAAATGTTTTCGAGGTGATTTACTATTTATTTGAGAATTTATTGTGTGCTGCTGGGAATAACTGTGTTGAGGAACACAGATTCTACATTCGCTTTGTTGATGAGGTTGGATGAGTTTTTGTTGGAAATAAATCCTGAACAAATTCATGGAGCATTTTGTGAACACGTAGTAACCTCTGTAATTTTCTCAGAATTTATTGAAATTGTTTCAATGAGTTTTTCAAGCAAAAGACAGAGCTTGACAGTTTTGAGAAAGTTGTTGGAGCTGTTTTGTTTGGAATGAATGAATGTGTATTTCTCAATTCCAATGCCTTGGATCATTTTTAATGTGATTAAAAATGTGTTACATTGATTTTGTATGCTTTCCAAATTGAATTTCTTGAAATTGGGTTTCCAAAAATTTTCGGATGTCAAATATGTCACGTTAGCGCCTCGTTAGTGTATTTCGTTGTCCTGATTGTTTTGGCCGTCACAAATTTTTTGTGACTAGTGCCGAAGTAGTCTTGATAAAGTGTAGACTACCTAGAGATACTTAGGGTGATAGTTTGATATTCTCAAATTATTTGGAAATCTAAATGAATAAGAGTGTATTCATTGATTTCAAGTTTCATGTATAGTATAACTATATATGGTAAGCATGGTACAATGAAAGTGTTTCATTGGTACATCATAATAAAGGATATTACACTTGGTATTGTGAATTTGAACTACACGGATTGAGAAATTAGCCGATTAGAGAGCATGCCAAAAAGTAGTCGACTAGCACATGTACCAATCGACTAGCACATGCACCAATGATTAGACATGCACCAAATCGACTAGCTGCGTACGATAATCAAAAGTAGTCGACCAGCACATGTACCAGTCGACTAGCGCATGCACCAGTCGACTAGCACATGTACCAGTCGACTACAACATGCAAAGGTAGGATGATGGATGATTTTAGGTATAGATTCAATGTGATTGATGAATTGCCCTAAATCATTCCATATAGTCATGGTGACTATAATCCTATAGCTTGGAGAAGAAGAAGATGAGACCTGAAAACCCTCACACATCATATGAAAACTAACGCCTTCCATTAATATGGGAAGAACCAGAGTTCTTATAGAGTTGGTTTGTTGGGTAAACCCAAGCTCACTCTATACGGATATGTTCGAACCATGAAAATACGATTTTCGGATTAATGGGTCGGTTTTCACTAGAAGCGTTGATTTGTTGAGTAACTCAAGGTCAATGTGGACAGAGGCAAAATTGGGTAGTGTACATCAGATGTACGCGCATCAAGAGTTGATAACCCAATGTGTGTGCATACATCACGAGTTGATAGCACTAGTCGATAGTTGCATCTATGATATAATTGGTATGACCGATACCTGCCGATTGATCTAAGGTGGCTTGTTGGGTAAACCCAAGGTCATTTTAGTAATGTCGGATATCTATGATGCAATTGGTATGACCGATACCTACCGATTGACCTAAGGTGGCTTGTTGGGTAAACCCAAGTTCATTTTAGCAATGTCGGATATCGACCCACTAGGACATTTTGTCATAATGTTTCTTGGATTCGTAATGAGGGTTATGGATTCTTTGAAACTAGTGGGATCCATATGCATGTCATGCAAGTCCTTATGATCATGCATGTAATTCTATTCTAACATTCTTTCTCTCTTTCCCTATAGGTTATTGAAGATGACTTCCAGTGTGAACTTGCGCTCACTAATGGATTCGAACAAATTAACTGGACCCAACTTTTTAGATTGGCTGAGAAATCTGAGAATTGTTCTCAGATCTGAGGAACTGGGCTATGTCCTAGATGTTTCACTTCCTGATCCACCTGCTGTTGATGCTTCTGATGAGGATGAGAAAGCATATTGTAAAAATAGTGACATGGCTACCTGCATTATGCTCGCATCTATGTCACCAGAGCTGCAGAAACAGCATGAGTCTATGGATGCTAATACCATAGTGTTTCATCTTAGGGAGCTGTTTGATGAGCAAGCTCGGTCTCAAAGTTTCGAGACCTCGAGGCTACTCTTTACTACTAAGATGACTTCAGGTTCATCTGCAGTGCAGTATGCACTGAAGATGAATGGGTATATTGAGAGGTTAGCTGTCTTAGGTTTTGTTATGGATTATGAATTAAGTGTTGACTTAATTCTAGTTGGATTGTCTGATAGTTATTCACAGTTTGTGTTAAACTATCGGATGAACCAAATATTCACGACAATCCCTGAGTTGATCAATCTGCTCAAGACAGCAGAGCAAGCTATTTAGAAGGATAGCAAGCAAGTGCTTATGGTGGCCTCTTCTTCTTCTGGTTCAAAGAAAAAGAAATTGAAGAAGAAAAGGTCTAAGAAACCGAAAGGAAGTGTAGCCAAGAAGAAAACCAAAGAAACTGCACTAAAAGGAACTTGCTTCCTTTGTGGCAAGACTAGCCACTGGAAGCGAAACTGTAAAGTCTATCTGGAAGAATTGAAGCAGAAGAAGGCATCAGATGCCTCGGCTTCTTCAGGTATGTTTGTCATTGAGTTTAATACTGTTTCTGACCATAACATATGGGTATTAGATACCGGTTGTGGTTCACACATATGCAATGATATGCAGGGCCTCAGAGACAGTAGACAGCTCATGAAGGAAGAACTAGACTTGCATGTAGGAAATGGAGCAAGAGTTGCAGTATTAGCCGTAGGCACTTATTTTTTGTCACTCCCCAGTGGGCTTGTAATTACATTGGATGAATGCTATTTTGTACCTGTTTTAACAAAGAACATATTGTCTGTTTCTTGTTTAAATAGAGCTGGTTTCCATTTGACTTTTAGTAACAATGGTTGTTCTATTAGTTTGAATGGAATGCTTTATGATACTAGTACATTATGCAATGGAATTTACATATTAGATATGTCACATCCAATTATGAATGTCAATGACACGAAAAGACATAAACGAGATAATTTAAAATCAACTTACTTATGGCATTATCGCCTTGGCCATATAAATGAGAGACGCATAGCTAAGCTCCACAAGATTGGTAGTTTAGGGTCATTTGATTATGAATCATATGACACATGTGAATTTTGTTTATTAGGCAAGACGACTAAGTTACCCTTTAAGGGAAAGGGTGAACGAGCGACTGGAGTATTAGACCTAATACATTCAGATGTATGTGGTCCGATGTCCATCCATGCTAGAAGTGGTTGTCTTTACTTCATTACCTTTATCGATGATTATTCTCGATATGGGTACCTGTATCTGATGAGATACAAATCTGAAGTATTTGAAAAGTTCAAACAATTCAGAAATGAAGTAGAAAACCAACTTGGGAAAAGTATCAAGATATTACGATCCGATCGTGGTGGGGAATACTTAGACCAACAGTTTTTGGATTATCTCAGAGATAATGGGATTTTATCTCAATGGACTCCTCCTTACACACCACAGCATAATGGTGTGACTGAAAGGAGAAATCGAACCTTGTTAGATATGGTACGATCGATGATGGGCTTTGCAAAGTTACCAAAATCCTTTTGAGGGTATGCAATCGAGACAGCTGTTTACTTGCTAAACTGAGTTCCATCAAAGACAGTTGATGTTACTCCATATGATATGTGGACTAACAAATGACCCTATCTTACTCATTTGAAAGTTTGGGGTTGTCCTGCTTATGTGAAGCGGATACAGTCAGATAAACTTAATGCAAAATCTAACAAGTGTTTGTTTGTAGGATATCCTAAAGAAACAATAGGATATCAATTCTACCTTGCTGAGGAACAAAGGGTGTTTGTTTCAAAGCATGATGTCATTTTAGAGAAAGAGTTTCTTTTACAAGAAGACAGTGGGAGCAAAATTGAACTTGAAGAAGTTCAAGATGCTCGAACAGACGCAGATCAATTGCCTGAACCTGAAACTGTGACTTATACAGATGAAGTAACAGTTCAACCTTCTATAACACACAAAAATCGTAGGTCACGTAGGATACGCTCTGTTCCCGAGAGATATGAATTTCTCATGAGTGAACAGAATGACGTATTGCTCATAGAAGATGATGAGCCTACCACCTATGAAGAGGTTCTGAAGAGTTCAGAGTCTGAGAAATGGCTTCAAGCCATGAAAGCTGAAATGGATTCCATATATGAAAACCAAGTATGGACTTTGGTTGAGACACCCGAAGGAATAAAACCCATAGGGTGTAAATGGGTTTTCAAAAAGAAAACCGACATGGATGGTAATGTAGTTACCTATGAAGCAAGGCTTGTGGCTAAAGGTTTTCGTCAAAGACAAGGAATTGACTACGACGAGACCTTCAGCCTAGTAGCAATGCTTAAATCCATTAGGATACTCTTAGCCATTGCCACTCATTATGATTATGAGATATGAAAAATGGATGTGAAGATAACTTTCCTAAATGGGAATCTAACTGAGGATGTGTATATGACACAACTTGAGGGCTTCATCTCCCATAATGGCGAAAAGGTATGCAAGCTTCAAAAATCCATCTATGGATTGAAACAAGCATCCAGGAGTTGGAATATCCATTTTGATTAGGTAATCAAAGAGTTTGGTTTCTCACAAAATCCGGATGAACACTGTGTGTATAAAAAGGTTAGTGGGACTGCAATCGTATTCCTTGTGCTATATGTAGATGACATATTATTACTAGGAAACGATGTCTCTATGCTACAATCTGTGAAGATTTGGTTATCCAAACAATTTGCTATGAAAGACCTTGGTGAAGCAACTTATATCCTTGGGATAAAGATTTATAGAGATAGATCAAAAAGGTTCCTTGGTCTTTCACAATCAACGTACATAGACAAGATGCTGAAGAGGTTTAGCATGGAGCAATCCAAGAGAGGGTACCTTCCCGTGACTCATGGGATAACATTCTCGAAATCTATGTGTCCTAAGACACAAGATGAGAGGATGCGCATGAATATGATCCCGTATGCATCTGCGGTAGGATCTATCATGTACGCTATGCTATGTACGAGACCCGATGTATCATATGCTCTAAGTGTTACGAGCAGATACCAATCGGATCCTGGTGAGGGTCACTGGGTGGCAGTCAAGAATATCCTCAAGTACTTGCGAAGGACTAAGGATGTTTTCTTGATATATGGAGATGGAGATCTCAAAGTGAGCGGGTATACAGATGCCAGTTTTCAATCTGATAAGGATGATTCCAAATCCCAATCAGGTTATATATTCATACTGAACGGCGGGGCAGTCAGTTGGAAGAGTTCCAAACAAGAGACGACTGCCGATTCAACAACCAAGACAGAGTACATTGCCGCTTCAAACGCGGCAAAGGAAGCAGTTTGGATCAGAAAGTTCATTACTGAACTTGGTGTGGTTCCTAGCTGTGATGGGCCCATACAGTTGTATTGTGACAACAATGAGGCTATTGCGCAGGCGAAGGAACCAAGGTCTCATCAACGATCCAAACACGTACTCCGCAGATATCATCTGATCAGGGAGATCATTGGACGAGGTGATGTCCAGATAGAGAGAATTCCCACAGAGCAGAATATTGCTGATCCGTTGACAAAGCCATTATCAAAGAAGAGTTTTGATTCTCATGTACTCGCCTATGGTATTAGATATCAAGGCGATTGGCTTTAGGTCAAGTGGGAGATTGTTAGAGTAGTGCCCTAAAGGTAATCGCCTTTAGCGCGTTTTGTACAAAGTTGTGTACATACTTTATGAATAAATAAAGAAAGGCATATTTCATTACATTGTTGTTCATTGTTTATGAATGGATATTGATCTATAAGCAAATTAATGAAGTCCATGATATATGACATAGCATGAAGGAAATTATGAGGTGATCATACTACTAAGATTCCTATCATGTGCAATTATGTCAGTATCTAAATTATCCTTAGTCATAGGATTACTGAAACCGAACATCGGTAATCCAGAGAGACTAGCACATCTCAAGCTCCTTGATTTGATCAAGCAGTGGATCTCAGAAACTGTAAATATGAGATATTTAGGGTTGAGATGTGAATGCTTACTAAAGGTAGTAAGTACATTGGATGACCTGCTATGAGATCATCACATGGATGTCCTATTCTAATGTCAGTGATAATCTCATCATAGCAATGTGCAAATATCCTTAGACTTGAGGTACTCAAGGATATCTTGGATACTGATTCTGTGCTTTGACTCCATTCCTTGTTGTCTTACACAGGTCGCTCATAGGGTGGTGATTGGGTACAGCTTGAGGTATTCGAAGGTAATTGAGTAGCCAATAGAGGATTCACCACTTCCGTGATAGCAGAAGATGATACCCATGGCCTCTTATCAGGGTCATTACTTGGAAATATCTGGCCGGAGTTCATATGTCATGTAGAGTGTCTTCAGTGACATATAAACTAATGAGTCCCAAAACAAGAACTGATATCACTTGGACTAGATTTGATGTAGTCAGTCTAGTAAGAGTTGACACTTTGCCCATACTCATAACCAAGTGGGGTATAGCATGGTGAAAGGACGAATTGCACGGTAATTGTTTATGGAAAGGTTCGTGATGAATATATGTTCATTGGTCAAACTAATTACTTTCCGATCAATTGGAGGTCATGATGTGTTGCTAGATACCACTCATGACTTGCTCAGATTAAGTGTTAATCTAAGTGGCCAACATAACCGGAAACCTAATGGGTCACACGCATAAGAGTGACTCGGAGAATTCGTAAAATAGTTTTGGACAGAGATCCAATATATGGAGAGCAAAAGGATTAAATGGATCCCGATGAGATCGAGATATGTCCCGATTAGATCGCGACATCGATATTGTTGAAAAAAGTTTCCGGTGGTTTTCCATACGGGACCGGTAGAGGTCGATAGACCAACTCGATGTGATCGACCACTTCAAAGATTTATATACATATATATATTATTAATTAATTAATTAATTAATACATACATATATATATATATATATGGCCATCGTTGATGGAAGGAGAAGATGACTCATCCTTTAACATTTAATGTCTTTAAATGTTAAAGACAAAATTGACTAAAAGAAAAATATGCTAAAGGATGGTGATCATCGTGGATGACAAGTGTCCATGAGAAGCCAAAAGCTATTTGAAGACTAAAAATGAAGATGAGATGTTCGTTGGTTTTTGGTGAGAAGAAGTAAGGTTTGAAGAGAAAGAGTTTCTATCTCAAACTTTATCATATTTCATCAAAGTCTTCAAGCTTCTTCCTCCTCCATCGTTGATTCCAAGCTCTCCAAGAACAAAGGTAAGATCTAGCAGTCTTTAATTTGTTCTAGCTATTCCCGGGTCGAAGGGTTTGTCCCGGTTAGGTTCTCCAATCTCTGCGTGGATACCGTTAGAGACGGTCTCCTTTGGTCGTTATAGTTTGAGTTTATTGTATAGACACATGGATCCTGGCTTTCGAGAAGGTCCCGGAACAAAAATTTTTGTTTTCCTCACCGTGTGCATGTGATGCACACACCGGGATTTTCCTACAGATAGTGGTGAAGAAATTCACTATATGAAGAAGTACAGAAGAAGATAATACAGAGATTTGAGTGTTCCACTTGAACACCTGCAAAAAGAGTCTAAAAACTCCTCAGTACCCAAGGTCAATACTCTAGCACTCTCTGACTAATTTTTCCCTTTGATTTTCTCACTTTCACAACTAAATACAATCAACAATTGAAGATCAAAATTTCTGTGTGATGTACTGTGTACTGTCTTAAGCCTCTTTCCTTGTTTTTATACAGCTGAAGAAGATGATGCATTCAGATGTGTTTATTTGCATCTGCTCTCCTCCATGTGCCTATCACGTGGGTCTTTAAGTGACTCTCCTTGATGCTGTGCGTTTTAGAATATGTTAAGTCTCTCTTTTTAGTTGCTTCTAAAGTGCTGCAGTAATGGGCGTTTTATGTTGCTCTCTGCTGCGTTTTGTAACTCCTTTATGTATGAAAAACGACACTGCTTCAGACTTGTTTCTTTTGGCTCATGTGGGTGTATGAGTATGTGTGTTGAATCATTGTTGTCTGAAGTAGAAACATCCAGAACTCCTTCACTTCTCTCTTCGACAATCTCACAGACACCATCACACACTTTAGATATTCTTGTCTTCGATTCTTCCATGTATTCATGTTGATTCTGGGCATAGATTAATGGAGATTAACGTGATTATTATCACAGACTCTTTACGAATGTGTGACGTATGTAGGTAGAAATGCTTTCCTAGCTAATATAACCTGAGCTTAACTTGGTATAACTACAATGATATTTATGGATATCCAATTGGATTTATGATTTTTTTGGATTAATGGTGATTGAAGAATTGAATTTTGATATATAGGTTGGTTGGACCTACCCCTTTAGTTTCTTTTTTTTATCATAACTTTTAAGATAGAAGTTCCCTACCAATTCCTACTAAATTATTTGTATCCACTCCTATAAATTGCTTATAATAAAATAAGGCTTTAGTTTTATAGAAATTATTTAAGTTCAGATGGTACTCAAGATCATATGAACAACCATTTTTTTGTACTATCAAAGGTTGTTTTTTTTCGGTATATTAATTATAACATTTCATTGGTCTTAGAAAGAGTAGAAGATAAGGAAAAACACTTGTTTGTGTTGGAATTATACCCATGACCCAATCATTATGTAATAGATTGAGCACTTTAGTTTTGTGATTATTAATTTTGATTAATAACATGACAAATGATTTTATTATCATATTATGTTTATTGTTTTTATTTTAATATAATAAGTCCTTGATTAAATTTATACACTTACAATCATAATGGAGATTATAATAATGATCGCCAAGTATTTAGGATTTAATCTTAAAATATTCTTGATCATAGGATCATCAAATCAGACTTTAATGATCTGGTTAGATTAATATATATGTAATAGTATCTATTAGATAGATATTAGTAGATCTCATTTACTAAGTTACATATATAGATGATGCATATGGAGATATGATCATTGAACTAACCAAACTGAGAATTCCCAATGGTTAATATTACCTATGAATTATCAAGTGGGATATTCTCATAAAAATTTAAATATATATTTTTCCTTTGACCTGGGATCATCATAGTAATCAATAGGTCACTAATTATGTTTTGATGTCGGAAACCTAGTATGTAAAAATGCTAGTTGAATGATCATTAGATATAATTAAGTACCTATTGGATTAGTGGTGAGTCAAGATGAGATTTATCGACTCTAGATAATGAGTTTGAGCTCTATGTTGTCATTGATTTTAATAGTTGATTCAAGACCTTGACCAAGGCGATTGAATGAATGAGGAAAAGGAGTTTTCTAAGTCATTCATCAATCATTAATGATCGACATATAACATAGTTGGTTATCTAATAAGGTTTGACAGTTGAACTATACCTTAGGATAATCCAGAGTTATAATTATGGAAGGTAATTATACATTATCCCTAACCAGGTTTCATCTTTGTAAAGTTCTTACTTCATACTATCCGGTCATTGAGGAGTGTTGCTAGACACCAACCTTGATTAGTAATTAATTAGATTAATTATTAGCAGCTTAGTGATAAACTTATGTTGTCACATACTTACGAGTGTAATATTTCTCGTTTATGATTATTTAATTTATTATAAGATAATTTATTAAATAATTTATATAGAATATTATTATATTTTTGCTAACACAAAAATATAATTAATATTGAAATTCTCTTGTACAAAATAAATGAATAAAATAGTTTTATTTTATTTCATTTTATAAATAATAATAATAATAATTCAATTATTATTTTATGTAAATAATAATCATTATTATTTTAAAAAATGTTGTAACCATAACGAAGAAGTATGTAACGTTGTATTGGTTACAAAGGGAGGTTACAAATAAAGAAGACAACGTGAATATAAAAAAAAAAAGATAAGTCTTTGGTTTTATATATGAATGTGAATGATACGATACACAGGAGAGTTAGAAAAAGAAACTCTAAGGGTATGTTTGGGAGTTTAGGATGGAATGGAATGGAATGACAATTAATGGAACGAAATGGAGTGGAGTGGAATGGAATGGAATGGAGTGGGCTACTCCATTGTTTGGAAGTTTAAATAAAATAAGAGAGGGACTCCTTTGACTATTATTTGGAAGTGATATTAAAAATGAATGGAATGGAATGACTTGTAATATTTTTTCCAAAATTACCCTTGTAATAAAATATGTATAGTTGCCATGAAACTATCTTAGTAATCCCAAAGCATTTCAAATTGTAGGATGCCTAGAATATAATTTTCTCATTTTCTTATATAAACAATCAACTTTTTCATCGCACTTTTCAGTTGAAGGAGAAACACAATTGACGTAGTAACATGTAGCCGCGTAGGTATTTGCTGGATTGGGGTTATAATTTCATTAATTTTTTTAGGATATTTTTGTCATTAAATTAAGGTTTGGAAGGCAAGCCATGCCATTCCATCCTTGACCCCCCAATTTGGGAGGTCACAAAATATTAAATTTTGGATGGCAAAGGATGGCTTCCAAAGCCATTAATTGTCATTCCATCCTGTTTCAAAATAAACTCCCAAACAATGGCCTGAGTCATTTGAGTCATTCCATTCCATTCCTAAGATATTCTTTCAGTTTCTTTTCGTTGTGTGATACATAAAAAGAAAAAACGTTGGTGAATACACATTGATGAGAGAATAACGTGCATGAAAATTGAGAGGAAAAATGCTGAAGACTTGTTTTTCGATTTTTGTGCATTAGGAGACATACAAAGAGTTGTTTTGGTTTTGTATGATAGTCTTATAAAACACTAAGACAAGAGAAAAATAGAAAATTTGTTTTCTTCATATTTGAATAAAGGATTCTTCAAATTAACCATAGTCATATCAAGTGTTGAAAGCGGAATATATTTTTTGGTGTGGAACACATAGAAATTTCGTATTTTTGAAGTTTCGTATTGATAAATTGTCACATTCTAGGTATTTATTCTACATGTTCTGATTATGATTATGTTTGCCAAATGTAATTTTTTGTCCACTGCGTATTGCGATCCTTCAGTTTGTCCTTAATGGTACCTAAGAGGGAGGTGAAATGGGTATTATAGAATTCAATAATTTTTTAACCAAATTACTCATTGACAACAATCAATGTAAATAAGGATGAGGAAATTAATTAACATAAATTAATCAAACAATTGAGTTATAATTTAAAAAGGATATGAAAGAGAGAATGCACACTGATTTATAGCTATTTGACAAACAACCTTACCTACATCCACTCTCAAGACTCTTTTTACAATTTCACTATAATTCTTCTTTTAATGCAAAAAATAACCTTTGTATGATTTTTTTGGCAAAGAGGAACCTTTCTTGCAATTTTCTTCTAAAGTGAAAAGGAACCTTACACCTAATTGAAACACTCCTAATTATAATATCCAGCACCCTAGCAAAGGATTACAAATTAAAAATATCTCATTTATTCACTGGATAACTTCAAAGAGACTCTCTCACACAAATATAAGACAATAATGCTCAAATGATTGAAAGTACTTAGAAATGTGCATACAATACAAACAAATGCTTCTAGATGCTAAAAGTAATGAGAAAACGTAAATTTATAGTATTTTAGGACCCTTCCTACCTATTGGAACCAATAATTAACAATTACAACAATTATATGCAGTGTATTGGTCGACCAATATGCATTAAAGGTATTAGATTCACCAACCGTTGGAATACAGTTCGATCAATAGACATATTGATCGACCAATATGGCACATTAATACATCAATCAATGTTACATAAAACTCATAGATCATCTAATTTAACTATTTTAACCTATATTAGACGACAATTAACACATATAGGTTGACCAATAACTCTAAAAAATGATTTTAATAACTTTAAATGCTCAAAAATAATTTGTTTAATCTCATGATGATTTAAACACTTCCTAATATGTTCTCTAAAGATTGTTTGAAAGATCAAGATGTTTTTTTACTAAAAATAAAAGCTTTGATGAATGTAAAGACTTATGCATTGAAGTGAAATAAAATGTTTATAAATAGTGAGTGTTTTAGAGTATTAAGCACAAAGTGAGATTGCATTTAATATTACAAACTAAAGAGTGACCTTAATAAGCCTGGATCATCTTTTGTTCTTAGTTTAATCTGCATTTTGATGATTGTAAACTTCAACTTCTCTTTATCAACTTCATATGCTGTGTTTTTGAGTTTATGACTTCAATTTTGTTTTTATATTGCTTTTCATCAAAATGATAAACTCATTAGTATTAATTATGTTTTGTTACATCAAAATGCCAATTAGAACCCCCCTTAGTTCAACAATCTCTCCTTTTTTATGATATTAGAGAAAAATTATAAAATTAAGCAAAAAATAAATATCAATAAGGTGATTACCTCTCCATTAATTCATTTATAAAATATAATTCAATATCAAGAGCAAAAGAGAAATTTAATATCATCGATCCCCAAAATTTCATCACTCCCCCTGAATGTCACATCTCTCTTTAAATCTAATGTCACTGATCTTTCTCCCTATTTTTGGAATCATAAAAAAGAAATCAATTAATTGAAAATGCTTAATAAAAAGTGTCATGCATCAAGCTAATTTGGTTAAAATCAAAAAACGAATTTGATTAAGATTGACAAGCTTATTAGAGAAAGAAGGCTATTGAATATTTAAAGAGTCAAAGTAATTGCTCAAAATAGAAACATAGAAACGCACCAAAATACCAAAATTAAAGATGTATCAATATAATTGAAAGGAAAAAACTTAAATTATTTTACAATTTAACTATGAAGATGTTATTTGAGAAAAACAATTCTTAATTAAGAAAATTTGGAAAATCCCAAACCTAAAATTAAAAATGACAAATTTTCAATTTGATACAATCTAATGATATTTTTTTTTATGTAATTGGGGATAATGTTTTTCTAGGAAAAGAGTGAATTATTTAAGGTTTTGGAAGATATAATTACAAATTATAAGAATAAAAGAAAAGATGCAAAGGAGAGTAGGAGGACAGGTCAACCATATGACTGGAATGGTTGACCAATATTACTGTTTCACAGAGAAGAAAGAGTAAGCAGTGAAGGCATGCTGAAAAAGAATAGTTTGGTTAAAAACCATTCTACTAATTGACCAATAAAGTATATTCGTTGGTAATTAAAGGTATATAGTTAACCAATAAGTGCAACCAAAATCTCTACAAACTCTCAGGAAAGAAAGAAAAAGTCTCATAATTAGGGATATTGGTCGATCACTAAAGGATTTTGTTTGACCAGCGTGATTGTCTGAGCAACCAGAGAAGTGACCAAACCAAAATTTCTTAGAAAAGAGAGCACTGGTCAACCACTTGAAGACATTAATCAACCAATACAAGTAATTGAGGGCCTAAATAAGTGACCAAAAAAAGAACAAAAAATATGATTTTTGGTTTCAGTATTCGATCGTACTTAATATTGGTTGACCAATATATTCTAGAAAGCTAAAAAATTAGTTATAAATTCAATTTTAAACATCAAAACACTTAATAAGTCATGATAATATTGATCAAGAATTATCAAAGCCCTTAAAAGAAACGTCAAAAACACAAAATTAATCAAGAAAATGAAAGGGATTTTTATCATATAAAATTTTCTTCAAACATATCTAATTCTCTTTTAATTGAGCAATCTTATTCTTATTTAATGATTTAGAAAATTATTGCTCAATTAATATAAATTCTATCTCAGTAATCTCATTTTCATATATTTTTAATTCTAAGTACTAAATTCCACACATTAAAACAATTATTAAAAGAACTTATTCTTAATTCAAACTTCAGAATCGTCATCAAAGAGTTATACTAAAATTGACATATAAACGCAACTTATCACATATTTTTAAATTATGAACTAATTATTTACTCATGTTAAACATTACTTATAAGAGATTTGAATAAAGATTTTCATGAGTTTAAAATATATAGAGGCTTCTTCTTCTTATCATCCTTACTTGGTTTAATAATTGTTTCTTTTGAGGATTCTTTGATCATTCTTACTGATCTCTTTAAGGACAAACTTCATCATATTTTACAAACACATTTTTAAGAACTTATTTTTACATAATAGGGTTAGATTCATCAAGGTAAAAAGCATAAATTCTTCAAAAATAAAACTCAATTCAATAAATACCATCTTTACTTCTTACCATTTGGTCTTTTAGAATACTGCAAAAATAAGCCAATAAATAAGTTTTAGGAACTCAAATGAGCTTGGTTCTTTGATTGTTAGACTCCTTCTTTTCAACCTATACTTTAAAGGGTTTGTTTGACATTCTTTGTTTAAGAAAACCAAATCTATCAACATGTCCATACTTACCACAAAAATGACATACTATGTTATATGAATGATGATGATACATATAGGCATTTCTTTGACCTCTTTATGTATGCACAATATGAATCTTCCTTTGGATATTAAAGTTGTTGAATGTTTTCCTATGATAATAACATGAGCTATTATGATTATATGTATGATGTGTACTATGAAACAAAGCTTGATGCATGCTTCTTTTAGGCTTAAAAGAGTGTAAGTGGATTTGCATGTTATCATAGAAATTATGTTTATTCTTCCTTTAATAGTATTAAACTCTATGTATAAGTCTTGAGCCATATGTAAAAGCATGATTCTTACTTTTATGATTAGACCTAGGAGGTGTGAAACGTGCATGCATATACTTGGATTTGGATGCTCCATACTCATTTGTCACATTAAGCAATGGTTCTTCCCTATGTAAAATGTGGTTTTAAAATTCCCTTCACTTTCATAGCTATATCATATTCTATGCCTATCATTAGAATTCATTTAACCTCCATTCTCACTTATTTATGCATCTAGGTTCTTTTGAGCCTTTTTAAGTTTGAAGGATAGCCTTTTCTTTTTATTGCTCATTATTTTGAGGCTCTCAAGTAATTCATTATATATTAAACTATATTTATCACAAAAATTAGGGTTGCATGTTACCTCATATTTTTCTATTGCAGTGAAGCTGTAGCATCCTACTCCCGCAAGACCCGAACCCGATATCGACGGTGATATCCGAGCTCGTGATCCGCGAGGGTGGCATGCTAGAACACTCAATCAGTCAATAATTGGTGCCATTTTTTTTTGAAAAAAAAATGCATTAACAAATGCAGAAGTCCATTTTCAAGTTGGGCCAAAACAATTCACAAGTTGATAAAACATTGTTTTCAACACATTATGATCAATACAGTGTCATTAGTCGAATAGGGGCCCAATTCCATTTCTAACGCATTTCAATTGCAACCCATTTCACTTTGAGCCATTTGGGGCTCATTTCAATGCACAAAACACTCACAAACCTTTACAATTGATACATATTGATATACACAAGAATATTCATACTTAATCAATCCCATTTACTCAGCTTCCCATATTTCAGCACTTATTACAAACTGAAATGTTCAATTATATATTGCATAGAAATCACAGAATACACTTCATATAAACATCCTAATGCAGACACGAACAGATCCCAACCTCTAATTTTGCAGAAAGCCTACAGCCATTGCATAACGGGGTAATCTTCTGAAACCTAAAAAATAGATGCAAATTTTAGCTGAGTTTTGCAAACTCAGCAAGTCACCATCATTGATGGTTCACCCAGTCACATAATACATAAATACATTCCCATAATCGCATTTCACATTCACTATCACACTTTATATTCACAATCAATTCAATTTCATGTTCACATTCAACGCCAATTAACGTTCCCATGTAATTTAATTAAGTCAATCCCAACGAAAACAATGAAGTCAATTCCATTCAATTCAAGTAGACCAATCCCATTCTATACAATCAAGTCAATTCCATTCGATTCAAGTAAACCAATCCCATTAAATACCATTTCATATTCCCATTCAATGAAATTTCATATTCCCATTCAATTCAATTAAATCAATCATATCATGCATATATACATGAGGCCCAATTTCTATTTATTTCTTCGTTGTGACTGAGTGCCTAAACTGTCCCATATCCATTAGATATCAGGCTCACTGATAACTGTCCCACGTGGGGCTTATTGTAAACTATCCCATATGGGGCTCATTGTAAACTGTTCCAAATAGGGCTCATTGTAAACTGTCCTATATAGGGCTCATTGAACGTTGAGCCTCAGGCTCTGAATCACTTTTGAGCTCGAAGCTCATTTTCATTCGTTGAGCTTTAAGCTCTGATCATTGGCTCCTCTGGTCACAACGAGTTATATTTCGTTCATTCATGAAATGAAATGCATTGTTCACATTTATATGCACTTATTCAATCATAATCACTGAATCATCAGACCATAGTCCGGTATGCAACATATAGTCAAGAAATCACACGTGCAATCATATGCAAGTTTGCATTCAAAACAAATTTAGAATTCACATCACTACACACTTAGTTCGTCCAATTCACATTCAATGAGCACTTCAATATCACAATTCCCAGTATACGATCATCGGACCTCCTGTCCGGAACTCATATTCATTCAATTTATAACAAAAACAATAAACCAATAAATAAGACCATCTAGGTCTACTCACAGTACACTCCAGATTAGCATTTGTTTTCATGATCCGGAAACTTCTGGCTGAGGATGTTTTGTCCTGTATCAACCATATGCAAAACACAATTTGCACACACATTAATAAAAGTACAATCATAACCATCCCATTTTCACATATGTATATACGTAAAGTATAATGCATGCTCAATGACAATTCCGGGGTATATGCTTTACACTTACACTGAATATCCATTCTCAAATCATAATTCAATTTGTCTACTTGAATTGGACTCAAACTTACACATCCTTTTTATGTGATCATTTTCAATTATCCATTCAAATTTGACTCTTTAAGAGTCTAGCAAAACCATACACTTACATCTCAAGTAGGGGTGAGCATTCGGGTAATTCGGGCCGAAATTTCAGTGTTCGGGCCCGACCCGAATTACCCAAAAAAATTTCATCTTACCCGGCCCGAACCTGAACTTTTTCTTACCCGAGCTTACCCGACCCGAATTACCCGAAATTTTGTTCGGCTTTACCCGAATTACCCGAAGTTGTTTTTTTTTATAATTTTTAAAAAAAAAACCCAAAATTTTGTATTTTTATAACCTAATTCGGGTAATTGGGCCAGCCCGAAATTTTTTGAAATTACCCGACCCCAGCCCGAAAATAATTCGGGTAATACCCGAATTACCCGAATTACCCGAAATTTGAAATTTTTTTACCGGAATTAATTCAGGTCGGGCCGGGTAATCGAGCCGGCTCGAATAATGCTCACCCCTAATCTCAAGAACACTTGCTCATTTGATAACATAACTCAATTTCCCGTCATTTCATTTCTAACCTTATATGATCTCCTCATATCCAATTCCCTATCATAATAAATCACTTAGTACCATTTACTTAACTTCCTTGAACAATATCACAAGCATGTAAACATTTCCATTCCCATTTACACATGCATTTGACACTTTTGATTCCACCCATTCATTCACTAAGTTTTAACCTTCGATTTCACTTCAAACCTTTTATACATGAGTCCCATAGAACAAGGATAATTCTAGGTTCACTTAAACACCCATTTGAGGCTTAATTAGTACCATTAATCCAGTGAATGTCCGTTAAACGAACTGCTACGGGTCACTTATACCACTTTGAAAATGCGACCATCAAAACATCAAAATTTCGAAATTTTGTCTGAAATAGAAGTTGTAGATCTCGAAATCTACTATCCAATCCATATATAGTTCATCTCATTCCGAGTTCTACACAAAAAGTTATGCCCCTTGCATTAAAGTATGTTCAATTGAGTTTTAACAAAAATTTAGATTTTGAACTCTTCACTAACAACATTTAATTCCTCATGCTTAGCCCATCATTTCTAGTGCAATGCTTATCAATTACCCATATTCTAACTCCCTTTCAACTTTACATCATCCATAGCCAAATGATATCCCATTATTGATCATAAACACTTGACATGAAACACAATCATATACATTTATTCTCAACAATTTCAACACTTAAGTTCCTAACTTCATACCAACATATGGGACTCTCCAAGACCACATTCACAATCAATAGCTTCATAAAATTTGTAGCCAATTATCTCTAGTTTCATTTAAGATAAATTTCAACTCATTTAGACAATTATACAATCAATTATGACTATCCAATTAGAGCACACTCCAAAGCTCAAACCATTTCAAATTTCCAGATTTTACACTTATTCTTTCCTACCATTTAACTCATCAAGTACCACTTATGCCTAATTCCTCTCTTCCCCCATCATTCACTACTCACTTCAACTCAAGTTATCACTCATAAACATTTCATGACCTACACTTAATTACAACCAAGAAAACGGGGCATCTACACCTATGTACTCATCCAATTCCTCCATTAACATATCAATCAATTTTCCAACTTTCTCTATACATTTACATGAATTAGGCTCAACATACACAATCATCACACACATGAACAACATCTGTTGACTCCTATACACAAGCAAAACGAAATCATCAAGGTCTCATCATACTAACTTCAATTTTTCCATAACCATAACATTTAAAGCTAAAACTTACATGATTTAACCACTTAATCTTCAAGTTCTCCAAAGAAATCACCAAGACCTAGCTCTCACCATCTCCAACATTCATCATCATCCAAAGTGATAGAGATAGGTTTATATGGAGAGCCAGAATAAGAAAGGAAGATTACAAAGAAATAAGGGAGAGATGATGGCTAGATTTAGCATGAGAAGAACACACAATCTATGGAGAAAGAGGGTGATACACGAAGAAGAGAAGAGGGAACCAAAACAAAGCTCCAAATGAAATTGAAAGGAGGGTGTCGTGAGTAGGGTGAGGCAGAGCTTAAGTTAAAGCAAACTTAGATTAAATTAAACAAATACATGGATATAAATTGGCCATGTGTCAAGCTCAACCTCTACCCTTCTTAATTTATCATTTCCAAGCCCAATAGTCAATTTCAAGCCCAAATTCCAATAATAATACTTGTCAAAAATTCCTATAGCCATATGTCTTGTAGCGCCCCCTCACCGTAGGGTACACATCGGGACGCCCGAAGGTCGCTCCGACACGTATCCCACGATAAAGGTGCATCACCAAAACATACCCACTAATAATCCACATGGCATCGCAATAAATAAAACCATAATATAACATAAATCAGTAACTTTTAAAATCCAAAAGAATCTTAATACAGTCATCCAATATCAGAATAGACAAGTATATCAGTCCCCTAAACAAAACTAAAAAGGAAACTGATACAAGCATCTATCCTAAGTCATCCTCAAAATCCAACCCAGCTGACCGACCTGTGAGCCATCGCTTCTCTTGCCAGCACGCTCGCATGGCAGGAAAAGACTATCTCCGGAGTTAGGGGTCTACACTATCGATCCTGAAAAATTAGATGCAATTTTGGGTGAGTTTGCGAATTCAGTGAGAAACCATCATCGATGGTTCACTCAAATCATACATTACGCAGATTGTGACAAAGACGCAGACAAGAATATTCAATTAACAGTATTATATAACAATTTACAGTAGTCTATAACAGTTTGCAGTATCAAATAGCAATTTACAATAACATATAACAATTTACAGTATCATATCACAATTCACAGTATTATGCAACGGTTTACAGTAGCATGTAACAATTTGCAATCTCTCATGTCATCACACAATTCAGTAAGTTTGCAATTCAATCAGTCATGCGTATGCAATGCATATGAGACTCTTTTCCAGTTATTCAGTGTTGTGCCCAAGTGCTCAGTCAGTATTCAGTGGGGGACGCGTCAGGGATTTCTCCCCTCGGGCTCGAGGTCCGGTCAGTAAAGTGTTCGAGCTCGAGGCTCTTTTCAGTGATAATAGCACTTGGGTCATATATCCATTATCTGATCATGCATTTATGTATGCAATGCAGTGTTCAGTAATTCAGTGTATGGCTATAAAAGCCCAGTATTGCATTTCTCAGTGTCATGCAGTAGTCCAATCCAATATAGTAGAAGCATATCATCCGATCATGTACATTTCAGTAATTATACAATTTCACATTGGCAAGTAATTCACATTGAGCATTTTAGACAATCAGGAATTTGAGAAACCAACTAGGTTACTCACCTGTAACTTCCGAGCTACTGTCTGGAAGTCCCAGCAATGTCCGTGGAATTACGATCCAACGGCACCTCTATAATAGTAAAATATAGTCCCATTACTAGATACTCAATTAAGCCATGCAGTGATGCATATGTCTCAATGGAATTATGTACAATGCATGTTCACGATTT
This sequence comes from Erythroxylum novogranatense, assembly GCA_029891385.1. NCBI lineage: Eukaryota > Viridiplantae > Streptophyta > Magnoliopsida > Malpighiales > Erythroxylaceae > Erythroxylum > Erythroxylum novogranatense. Next base: position 11,887,950 of record CM057225.1, on the reverse strand, counting down.
TCCCGGCGCTAAAACCCAATTTTGAACTCTGGTGCCCCATTCTAACTCTTTGCTCAATTGATCGACAATAATTGATCCAATCCTATAATTCAGTTCAATTTCCTCAATTTATACCCTCTATAACAGTTCCCTATTCACTGGATCAAAACCTCCATTGAAAACCTCAATTAAAACTCCAATTGTCTCAATTCAATACTTAGGTCACACTATGAACCATAATTGACCTTATTTTCGATAAATCAATACCATTTAAATTAAATTCTAACTCCCATAATTATCCTCAATTATAGAGCTCTTTCTCTAGTTCATAATGAATCGAGAATCACCTCAATCGGAGGTCTATACCATAAGTTATACCCAATAAACAAGCACTCATTCAATCAGAATTCCATCCTCGCGCGCGACCACGCCTCGTCATGACGCATGTAAGGTCGCCTTGGCGTGAATGACTCTCGTCGCGACGTCGTTCTCTTTTTCTTCGTCGCGACGTAAGCGTAAGGCTCGTCGCGACGACATCCAAAGCTTCACAAGGGCGGCGTCCATTGCGCTCGTCGAGGCGAGCATTAAATTTTCTCGCCGCGGCGAGGCACGCCAGACGTCGCGACGTGCGAGTCGCCCACTGTCTTCTCCGATCGATTTCCGCCATTAAAACTGTCTAAAACCTCCATTAAACACTCCAACTACCCAAATCAACCATAATAAATGCCATAAATGCAATAAAAACCATTAATAATAACATTAATGCCATTAAAACTTACCAATCGAAGATTAAATTCCACAAATCACCGTAAATCTCCGTAACCCTAAAATCTTCCAAACTCAACGATAACCCACTCTCAATCTTTCTCAACCTTCATCAATCACAATAAATCAGTTAGCTTTGCATAATGAGAAGAAAACCATAAAGAAAGATCAAAGAATCCTCACCGATGGGAGGAATCGAAGATCGTCGTGGGAGGAGGAAGAGAAGAAGAAATGTTCAAGCCTTAGGGTAAATCCCCAAATTTCAATCCTAGCTATTTATAGACATAGGTCTCTAAATCAGTCCAAATTTCAGTCTCTAAATTTCAATGGCTCAACATTTTAATTTCCTAACAGTATAACTCTAAGTTTTCCATTGCCATTGGACAATTCTTTCAGTACTATACAGTCAATCGATCTGTCACTCCAAAATTTCCGATCTGGGCATTTTCCCCCGAATTTCTCGAAAATTTCCTATAAACCACTATCAATAGCCAATCACTCTTAGACTATTCTAGATCAGTCATTCAAGTCCACTTACTCCAAATTTCTCAATTAATCATAATTTAGTCAGTTCAGTCAGTTTCCAGTTCACAGTCCAATCAATTCATAATCACAATTAAAAATGCCAGAAAATCATGAATGCATGTACTTATGAATAGATGCATATGCACGAAACCTGTTCCTCTATAATTAGAGGCCAGTAACATGCTCAATCAGTGAATGCAATGGAACCTATCAGTCTGACCCAATATTACCATAATACCCTTGCTAATAGTAACGAGATGTTACAATTCACCTCTCCTAATAAAAATTTCGTCCTCGAAATTTAATACCTGTCCGATCGAATAAATGAGGATACTGACTCCTCATATGCTCCTCAGTCTCCTATGTAGCTTCCTCAAAAGAGTGGTTCTTCCAAAGGACTTTCACCAATGGAATCACCCTGTTCCTCAGCTGCTTGACCCGTGATCCTATAATCTGCACCGGCTCCTCGACATAGCTCAAATCACTGACTACCTCTATCTCCTGAGCCGGAATGACATGCGTCGGGTCAGAACGGTACCGTCGGAGCATACTAACATGAAATACGTCATGCATCTGGGACATCTCACTCGTTAATGCCAATCTGTAAGCCAACGGTCCTATCCTCTCAAGGATCTCATAGGACCAATATACTGAGGGCTCAACTTGCCCTTACGGCCAAACCTCAGTACTCCTTTCCAAGGAGACACTCGGAGAAACACTCTGTCACCTACACTGTATTCCATCTCTCGCCGATGCTGATCCACATAGCTCTTCTGTTTGTCCTGAGCCGCCTTGATGCGACTCTGGATCAACTGTACCTTATCTACAGTATCTTGAATCAGCTCAGGAACCTCAATCAATATCATACCCTCTTCATCCCAATACGTTGGCGATCGACACGGCCTCCCCATACAAGGCCTCAAACGGTGCCATCCAATATCGCTCGACATCGATTATTATATGCAAACTCAATCGATGCAACATCGATCCGTGATCCTCGAACTCCAATACACACACCAAGCATGTCCTCAACAGTCTTAATCGCCCTCTCGCTCTGTCCATCTGCTTGAGGATGAAATGCGATCAAGTTCAATCGAGTACCCATAGCGATCTGAGGCTCTTCCGAACCTCGAAGTGAACTCAGGATCCTCGCTCGAGACTATCGACAACGGAACCCCATGCAACCAGATAATCTCTGCTACATACTTCTGGGCCAACTGATCGAGAGTATTGCTCTCCCTCACTGGCAAGAAGTGAGCCGATTTAGTCAATCGGTCCACTATGACCCAGATAACATCATGCTGCCTCGGTGTCCTTGGCAATCCCATCACAAAATCCATGGTAATTCGCTCCCATTTCCACTCCGGGATGGGCAACGAATGTAACTTTCCCACTGGAGCCTCGTGCTCAGCCTTAACCTGCTGGCACGTCAAACACCTGGACACATACTCTGCCACTTGCCTCCTCATGCCAGGCCACCAGAAATGCTGTCTCAGAGTATGATACATCTTGTTAGTACTAGGATGCATAGCATAGGCAGCTACATGTGCCTCCTCTAGGATCTCCCATCTCAAATCATCTACATCAGGCACACACAGTCTCTGTCCCATCCATAAAGTCTCATCTCTCAACTCAAACTCTGAATCAGTACCGGCCTGGACTCTCTCAATCAGTCTCACTAACACTGGGTCTTGATCCTGAACTCTCCGGATCCTGTCATGCAACATCGGCCTCAGCCTCAGAGTAGCAATCAGAGCTCCATCCTGTCCCAAATCCATCTGGACATTAAGAGCTCTCAACTGAATCAGACCAGGTAACCTCGAAACCTGAACCTAAGCTGCATTACCATGCGATCTCCTACTCAGTGCATCGACCACCACATTGGCTTTCCCTGGATGATACTCAATCGTGCAGTCATAGTCTTTCAGTAACTCTATCCATCTCCTCTGTCTCAGATTAAGCTCTCTCTGACTCAACAGATATCTGAGACTCTTATGATCAGTGAAGATCTGGAACGTCTCCCCATATAGATAATGTCTCCAGATCTTCAGAGCAAACACTACTGCGGCCAACTCTAAGTCATGCACTGGATAATTCACCTCGTGAGACCTCAAATGTCTTGAGGCATACGCTATAACTCTCCCATGTTGCATCAAAACACATCCCAGTCCCTGATGCGAGGCATCACTGTAAACCACAAAGCCTCCAGTACCAGAAGGAATGCCTAACACCGGTGCAGTCATCAACCGATGTTTCAGCTCCTCAAAGCTCTTCCGCACTCCTCGCACTATCCGAACGACACATTTTCCTCAATAGCTTCGTCAAAGGCGGAGATCAACGAAAACCCCTCGACGAACCTCCGATAATATCCGACCAATCCTAGGAAACTCCGCAACTCTGGCACACTCCTCAGAATCTCCCAACTCATAACTGCCTCTATCTTGTGAGGATCCACCCGGATACCCTCATCGGACACCACGTGCCCCAAAAATACAATCTCATCAAGCCAGAATTCACACTTAGTGAATTTGGCGAACAACTGCCTCTCTCTCATGACCTGTAGAACAATCCTCAGGTGCTCAGCGTGCTCCTGTCTACTCCTCGAATAAACCAAGATATCATCAATAAATACTATCACTAAGTGTCCGGTAGGCTGAAAACTCTATTCATCAAAGCCATGAAATTTGTCGGGGCATTAGTCAACCTAAACGGCATCACTAGAACTCGAAATGCCCGCATCGCCCTCGAAAGCACTCTTAGGCACATCACTCGCAATCCTCAACTGGTAATAACCTGATCGCAGGTCCAATTTAATGAACACCTGAGCTCCCTGCAACTGATCAAATAAATCATCAATCCTAGGTAGTGGATACTTATTCTTCACCGTTACCCGATTCAACTGCTTATAATCAATACACAGTCTCAGTGTCCCGTCCTTTTTCTTCACAAACGAAGCATCAAGCTCCCATGGCATAAACACTGGTCTAATGAACCCTTATCCAAGAGCTCCTGCAACTGAGCCTTAAGCTCTCTCAGTTCCACCGGTGCCATCCTATATGGAGGGATCGATATAGGGGCTGTACCGGGAATGAGATCAATCTCAAACTCTGTCTCCTGTTCTGGCGGCAATCCCGGTAACTCCTCTGGAAACACATATGGGAAATCCCTGACTATGGGAACATCCTGCAATCTCTGCTCGACTTTAGAATCCACTACGTGAGCCAGATAGGCCTCACAACCTCCCTGCATCAATCTCAGGGCACTCACGAAGGATATCATCCTCGCTGGCACTACCTAACTAACTCCTCGAAACACAGCTCTGGGCTGACCAGGAGACTCCAATACAACCTCCTTGGTATAACAGTCCATGATAGTCCTATGAGCAGTCAACCAATCCACCCCCAATATCACGTCAATCTCCCTCAGAGGCAAAACGATCGATCAAGACTAAAACCGCCGATCGATCCAACCCGACACCCCATAGCACCTCTCCCAATACAACAGACACCGGAGGTGTACTCACCTCTAACCCATACTGTAACCTCTACCTATCCCCATGCAGTCTATATGCTAAATGCAGTGCAATGAAAGAATGAGTGGATCCAGGATCCAACAATGCATATGCTTCAAAACCAGAAATCAGAAGCATACCCGCAACAACATCCGAAAAATCCTGGGCCTCCTGCCGAGTCATGGCATAGAACCTAGCCTGTGACTGTTGTCTGCCACTCGGTCCCTCTGACCTCACTGCGGACCCCTCTGCTCTGCCTCGGCCTCGGCCCCTCCATCCAGATCCACCACTACGGCTCTGCTGTACCGTGGTATTACTGCCTGATCTTCCAGTCATAGTAGACTGGGCTCCCAAAGTCTCTGGGCAGTTCCTCACTAGGTGGTCCATCGAACCACACCTCAAGTAGGCTCCAGACAACCATCAACCCTCTCCACTGTGTCTCTTGCCACAATGCTCACATAAAGGAGCAGACTGCCCTGAAACTATGGCACTACCGTCACCACTAACAGTCTGTACAAATCTGCCCCTCTGCCCATAACCAGTCTGTCTAGCCCCTCCTGCGGACCTGAAGGGCCTACTCTGCCGCTTGCTATACCCTCTTCCAGTACTGCCCTGACTGTCACTGGATCTCTTAATCCTGGTCCCCTGACCAATCTCAGTCATACGCTGTCTCAGTAACTGCTCTATCCTCACTGCTGCAGCTCTCAACTCAATAAAGCTGCCCATATCGGACCTAGCCAATAGGGTACGGATCTCCAGATTGAGTTCGCCCTGTCAGCCTCAGAAGCCACCAATGAAGAAGCATAGACCACTAACTCGTTGAACAGCACCTCATAGTCGGTCACGGTCAACTGCCCCTGTCTTAGCTCTAAGAACTCTTGCAACTTCATTTCCAGATAGATCTTGGGCATGAAATTGTCCTTGAAGGTCCTCAGAAAATCATCCCATGTCAGTGTACAAGGCCTGGTGGTACTACCCGGGACAGTCTTCCACCACTGATACGCAGGACCCTGTAGCAGAGAAACCACGTAGTCAAAACGCTCATCCGGGTCGTAGTCCATCTGATCGAGGACTCTCTCAGTCCTCTCCAACCATCCCTCAGCCTCCGCAGGGTCGGTGCTACTATAGAAATCAATCGCCTCCTGCTTACGCAATTGATCATATCTCCGTTCCCGTCTCACAGAAACTCGAGGAGGCAACTCCTCTGAATGAGGCGCAGGAGACTCCCTACTAGCTCCTACCGATTCCAGGTCAGCTGGTAACTCAACTCGATCTCCAAGGACGGATAACCTAAAACAGACAAGAAATTCCGATCAGTTTCGCTATTCTTACAGTGATTCAAGCCTAAAACACACTATGCCCAAAAGATGTCAAACCATGCTCTGATACCACTTAATGTAGCGCCCCCTCACCGTAGGGTACACATCGGGACGCCTGAAGGTCGCTCCGACACGTATCCCACGATAAAGGTGCACCACCAGAACATTCCCACTAATAATCCACATGGCATCGCAATAAATAAAACTATAATATAACAGAAATCGGTAACTTTTAAAATCCAAAAGAATCTTAATACAGTCATCCAATATCAGAATAGACAAGTCTATCAGTCCCCTAAACAAAACCAAAAAGGAAACTGATACAAGCATCTATCCTAAGTCATCCTCAAAATCCAACCCGGTGACCGAATTCGTGAGTCATCGCGCTCTTGCCAAAGACGCCGCGGCGGCAGAAAAGACTATCTCCGGAGTTAGGGGTCTACACTATCGATCCTGAAAAATTAGATGCAATTTTGGGTGAGTTTGCGAACTCAGTGAGAAACCATCATCGATGGTTCACTCAAATCATGCATTACGCAGATTGCGTACAGCACGACACAGTAATATTCAATTAATAAAGATTATATAACAATTTATGTAGTCTATAACAGTTTGCAGGATCAAATAGCAATTTACAATAACATATAACAATTTACAGTATCATATCACAATTCACAGTATTATGCAACGGTTTACAGTAGCATGTAACAATTTGCAATCTCTTATGTCATCACACAATTCAGTAAGTTTGCAATTCAATCAGTCATGCATATGCAATGCATATGAGACTTTTTTCCAGTTATTCACTATCCAAAATAATTTTCGATAACCACAACTCGAGATTCTCAAAACAATCCCATGTATTACCAATTATACCCGGAAAATGTCAATTGAGTGCATGATCAATGATTTTAATGTGTGCAATAATCCAATTCATCCATGAGTACCCCCATATGATGCCTTTGTATCTTAATTTCACTTAAGCCCACATGAACCAAATATAAAACGATCAAAATTTCCATTTACCAAAGTGGCCCCGAGTATGTCCGTTAAACGGACATAGACTAGCCAAGCAATCCAAATTCACCCGATAAGGCCCGTTAAACAGACCTGCATGAATCACCCAACTTGTTCCAATTCACTCGAGGCTGTCCGTTAAACGGACTTCCATGTCTGTTAAACGGACATGACTCACACAAACCCTCTTCAAGGTCTCTGGTCTCACCCTCATTTTTCCCGACGCATGATGCTCTTTGAGCTCACTCATATCACAGTTTAGGGTTCCAACCCTTCACAAGGGAACGGGATATTACAATTCTCCCCTCCTTAAGAAATTTCATCCTCGAAATTTACATTCGCCTCTCAGTGACCCATTCAACTTTACCATTCCATTAATTTCTCCCAATTGACTACTATCAATGAAATCAATCAATTCTGTACCCGTTTCATCAAATGTCACAATATAGATTTCAATTACCTATAATTTCACTTCCAACATCAATAACACATATGATGAATCTGTTTCTTAAACAGATCTATATAACTGTGGGTGACTCTGAATAGTTTTCATTGGTCGATCACACTAACGATTAATAATTTCATATAGACCAAGTTATGTCAGTCTCGGCTTATCCTTTTGCCTAAACCGAGTACACCTTGGCAAGATGATACTCTTAACGAAAGATTACTAATTCATATCCCGATAACGCTAATACACTCGAATGTTCTATAACCTTGATATCGACACTTGCGTTATTCTTATTGAATTTTCCATTCAATACATCAGTTTGCAACACTCGCTTTACAAAAGTACTCATTAATTTAACCCTATTCACTGTCTCAATCTATAATGCCTCCAAACCTTTAACACGTTTACTATAGCAATAGGTGTTGAGGCTTTCATTGTCTCTAAGTATCCGAAAATCACTTTATGAAAGTACAGCAATGTGCATTGTAAAAGTTCATGTCATTATCTGTAAAATTCCCAAATCTCAATGGAAAAATCAACACTGATGTTATCCTTCCTCATAATTATGTTTTCAAACATCCTCTATACAGTAAGCGAGTTCTATTGATTTCTCATTTTCTCATCACCCTTACTTTTCTTTGAGTCTCCCACTATGCCATGTCCAACTATGCTATACTTCACCTTTTATTCAATCAAATTTGAATTCACTTCAATGACACTCAGCACATAACCGTTTGCCCATTTTGATATGTAAGACTTCTTCCCGTAATCAAATAGTTCTTTTTTTACTTTCAATACACTCAAAATCTATGGCCATAGGTGCTTCAATGATTATCATAATACTATCGGGGCATTATATATATATAACCCAAATTTCCTTATGCCCATGAATTATTCCCATTCTTTCTTAAAACTCTGATTCCTTACTACGGTAATAGTATATCACGATTTTTCACTTCTTCCCAATTGACTTTTTCTTCACAAATGATTTTCTCAATCCATTTTGTTTTCCTTTAATTTCATATTGATGTATTCACACGTCTGTTTATTCTTATCAGTTGCTCCACAATTTTAAGTGTGGGTTGATAACACCTTCATCATAACTAAGTTGTCTCTCCCAAGTGTATTTACATAGAATAATAGGCCTGTATTTTCCTCATTTTAGCAACTTCCTCATTTTAGCCAATTATGTCTCCTCACTTTTTCAATAATTCAAACGCCGGCTATTTTACATCAAACACAATACCTACGTTCTGAGTAGCATTTTCTACCCCTTATGCTTGAGTCTCCATAAGGATTAGGACTCGAATAATTACTTTTAGTCACTTTCTATTTCACTTTTCCCTTCATTGCAGCATTTTAATTCGAATCATCTAATCAATTTAACCCAAATCCGTATCAATTAACTATTTTCCATAATCCCATAGCAACCAATCTTAGTATTTCAAGAAAAATCAATTCCAACTATTTATATATCTCATTACAATCAATTTAACTCATAACCTATATAACTAGAACATTCCGTTTAACAAAGCTTATTACAACGTTACTCAAATTCTTTATTCCACTTCCATGGTATTTATCATCAAAACCCTACTTTTTTTTAAGGATGTAAATAGGATAATCTCACCAACTGGTAACTTGGGTTAACGATACCTTGATCTTATCTGAGTCTAACTCACACTTCCCCTTTTTGGTGCCCATTCTTGATCGGGGTCTTTCTTCTTTTTCCTTCATTACTCATATCTGATCATATTATTATCAATCTCAACTCATTTCCAATTTACCACTATAAGCACTTTCACGTCTCACCTTTGAGACTTTAAACACTAGGCATTCTGACAAGCACTTATTCACTAAGTTACCGATTTTTTTCCTGTATCATTTCTACGATTATCATACACTTATGCTTAATAATGTCACTTCTTATAGTAATCCCATTATCAAATACACACTCATATAAGCAATTCAACTGATCTTTGACAATTTCTTCATCTCACTTTCCAATTTCCATTATTTCATTATACCGACATACGTTTGCAATCAATTCAAAATCATAGATGCATAATCATATTCTCTCATTAAACCATAAACTTATCTCATCCCAAATCCACTCCCATCCTTGTTAAATCACAAAACATTTTGTTTTCAATCAACCTTATTTATACACTTTCAATCTTACCATTCTACTATATCATTACTTTCCCTTATCAATCCACAACAATAATATACATATCCATGCAAGGTTTATTCTCCAAAATAGTCAAAATTGCGATTTTTCAAAGTTGTCCCGTGAGTGTCCGTTAAACGGACATGATTCAACCAAACTGCTTCCTTTTACCCGAGAAAGTCAACATCTATCTTTCACAACCCCTTTTCTTTTCAAACCTTTTCCAAACTTCCTACACTTATTCTCTCATGATATCTTCCCATAAACTTCTCAAATTCACACCTTCTAACATTAAACCATTTCATGACAACTCAAAATCAATTTAATTTCATGAAGTCCCCAATTCTCACATTATTCCATTTATCAAACTCATTACCTTTATTCCTTCATAACATACTATACCAACCACTTTATACTTACACATTCATTACATTAAGTCGATAGCCACTTCATACACACCTTAAATTATTCCACACTACAGTACCCTAATATAACAATGGTGCCATAATCCATAATACGTTGATGCTAAATTTCCGTCAGATCTTTCTATTTTCTCACATTATGACATATCATCACGTACATAACTTTTTCACTATTAACACTAGACACATGCTCATGCATGTGACCCATATACTCGACTAGGGATCAATTACTACTGTCTGCTTAACATGACTTAAATGCCTGTCATTTGACCACATTTCAGAAAACACCATAAGATTGTACTTCTGGCGCTTTGATACCACATATGTAGCATCCCACTCCCTCAAGACCCGAACCCGATATCGACGGCGATATCCAAGCTCGTGACCCGCGAGGGTGGCATGCTAGAACACTTAATCAGTCAATAATTGGTGCCTTTTTTTTTTAAAAAAAAAGCATTAACAAATGCAGAAGTTCATTTTCAAGTTGGGCCAAAACAATTCACAAGTTGATAAAACATTGTTTTCAACACATTATGATCAATACAGTGTCACTAGTCGAATAGGGGCCCAATTCTGTTTCTAATGCATTTCAATTGCAACCCATTTCACTTTGAGCCATTTGGGGCTCATTTCAATGCACAAAACACTCACAAACCTTTACAATTGATACATATTGATATACACAAGAATATTCATATTTAATCAATCCCATTTACTCAGCTTCCCATATTTCAACACTTATTACAAACTGAAATGTTCAATTATACATTGCATAGAAATCGCATAATACACTTCATATAAACATCCTAATGCAGACACGAACTGTTCCCAACCTCTAATTTTGCAGAAAGCCTACTCCCGTTGCATAACGAGGTAATCTTCTTAAACCTGAAAAATAGATGCAAATTTTGGGTGAGTTTTGCGAACTCAGCGAGTGACCATCATTGATGGTTCGCCCAGTCACACAATACATAAATACATTCCCATAATCGCATTTCACATTCACTATCACACTTTATATTCACAATCAATTCAATTTCATGTTCACATTCAACGCCAATTAATATTCCCATGTAATTTAATTAAGTCAATCCCATTGAAAACAATGAAGTCAATTCCATTAAATTCAAGTAGACCAATCCCATTCAATACAATCAAGTCAATTCCATTCGATTCAAGTAAACCAATCCCATTCAATACTATTTCATATTCCCATTCAATGCAATTTCATATTCCCATTCAATTCAATTAAATCAATCATATCATGCATATATACATGAGGCCCAATTTCTATTTATTTCTTCGTTGTGACTGAGTGCCTAAATTGTCCCGTATCCATTAGATATCGACCTCATTGATAACTGTCCCACGTGGGACTTATTGTAAACTATCCCATATGGGGCTCATTGTAAATTGTACCATATAGGGCTCATTGTAAACTGACCCATATAGGGCTCATTGAACGTTGAGCCTGAGGCTCTGAATTACTTTTGAACTTGAAGCTCATTTTTATTCGTTGAGCTTTAAGCTCTGATCATTGGCTCCTTTGGTCACAACGAGTTATATTTCGTGCATTCATGAAATGAAATGCATTGTTCACATTTATATGCACTTATTCAATCATAATCATTGAATCATCGGACCATAGTCCGGTATGCAACATATAGTCAAGAAATCACACGTGTAGTCATATGCAAGTTTGCATTCAAAACAAATTTAGAATTCACATCACTACACACTTAGTTCGTCCAATTCACATTCATTGAGCACTTCAATATCACAATTCCCAGTATACGATCATCGGACCTTCTGTCCAGAACCCATATTCATTCAAATTATAACAAAAGCAATAAACCAATAAATAAGACCATCTAGGTCTACATACAATACGCTCCAGATTAGCATTTGTTTTCATAATCTGGAAACGTCTGGCTAAGGATGTTTTGTCCTGTATCAATCATATGCAAAACACAATTTGCACACACATTAATAAAAGTACAATCATAACCATCCCATTTTCACATGTGTATATACGTAAAGTATAATGCATGCTCAATGACAATTCCGGGGTATATGCTTTACACTTACACTGAATATCTATTCTCAAATCATAATTCAATTTGTCTACTTGAATTGGACTCAGAATTACACTTCCTTTTTATGTGATCATTTTCAATTATCCATTCAAATTTGACTCTTTAAGAGTCTAGCAAAACCATACACTTACATCTCAAGAACACTTGCTCATTTGATAACATAACTCAATTTCCCGTCATTTCATTTCTAACCTTATATGATCTCCTCATATCCAATTCCCTATCATAATAAATCACTTAGTACCATTTACTTAACTTCCTTGAACAATATCACAAGCATGTAAACATTTCCATTCCCATTTACACATGCATTTGACACTTTTGATTCCACCCATTCATTCACTAAGTTTTAACCTTTGATTTTACTTCAAACCTTTTATACATGAGTCCCATAGACCAAGGATCATTCTAGGTTCACTTAAACACTGATTTGAGGTTTAATTAGTACCATTAATCCAGTGAATGTCCGTTAAACGGACTTGCATGTCCGTTTAACAAACTCCTACAGGTCACTTATACCACTTTGAAAATTCGACCCTCAATCCATCAAAATTTCGAAATTTTGCCTGAAATAGAAGTTCTAGATATCGAAATCTACTATCAAATCCATATATAGATCATCTCATTCCGAGTTCTATACAAAAAGTTATGCCCCTTGTACTAAAGTATGTTCAATTGAGTTTTAACAAAAATTCAGATTTTGAACTCTTCACTAACAACATTTAATTCCTCATGCTTGTAAGTGATAAGTCGACTTGTACCATGTGTAAGTCGACTTACACATGTTCGGTACCGATAAGTCGACTTGTTCATTGGATAAGTCGACTTGTTCAAATCGATCTTGTTTATTTGTTATACAAAGGCAATCCCTTTAACGCGTTTTATTCAAAGTCGTGTGGACTTTATGAATAAATAAAGAAAAGGCATTATTCATTAATTTGATATTCATAAACATTGTTTATGAATTGATTGGATCTTTAATCGAATTAATGAAGTCCATGATATATGACATAGCATGAAGGAAATTATGATGTGTTCATACTCACGAGATTCCTATCATGTGCAATTATGTCAAGATTTAATTCTCCTAGTCATAGGATTAATGAGGCTGGACATCATTAATCCGGATAGACTAGCACATGTCATATTCCTTGATTGGATCAAGCGGTGGATCTTAGAAAGCGTAAATATGAGATATTTAGAATTGACATGTGGATGCTTACTAGCGGTAGTAAGTTCATTGGATGACCGCCATGAGATCATCGCATGGATATCTTATCTAAGTGTCGGTGGTAATCTCATCATAGCAATGGTGCAAGTATCCTTAGACTTGAGGTACTCGAGGATATCTTGAATCTTGATCCGTGCTTTGACTCCATTCCTTGTTGCCTTCGGAGGTAACTCATAGGTGGTGCTTGGGTACAGCTTGAGGTATTCAAGATAATTGAGTAGCCAATAAAGGATTCACCACTTCGGATTAGCGTAAGAGATACCCATGGCCTCTTGTCGGGATCATTACTAAGGTCGGGCAAGCATGTATGTCATGAAGAGTGTCTTCATTGACATATAGAGTAATGAGTCTGTGAGAACCGATATCACTGGCTAGACTCGGTCTAGTGAGAGTTGACACTTTGACCATACTCATAACCAAGTGGGGTATAGGATGGTGAAAGGACGAATTGCACGGTAATTGTACATGGAAGGGTTCGTGATCGGTTCGTGATGAATACATCAAACCGATTACTTTCCGGTCAATTGGGGTCATGATGTGTTGCTAGATACCGCTCATGACTTGCTTAGATTAAGTGTTAATCTAAGTGGCCAACATAACCGGAGCCTAAAGGGTCACACGATAAGAGTGTTTGGAGAATCGTAAAATAGTATTGATGAGTTCCAATTATGGAGAGCATTAGGATTAAATGGATCCGAATGGATTGGGATATGTCCCGATGAGATCGCGACATCAATATTGCTAAGAAAGGTTTTGAGTCGTTTCAAAGATCGGGGCCGATAGGCAGTAGGACCGACCCAGTGTATTTGGATGATAAGTGCATATTTGTCTAATATTTATGTTTTAATTATCCCTTTTTATTCCTCTTGTTGATGCAATTATCGGAACTTAATTTGATTTAATGTTTCCTTGTAGGAAAATTATAATTTTTGCATGAAGTGGAAAATTAAAAGGAAAACAACAACTAATTTGAGCTACAAAGAAGAGCAACTTAGGCGGACACCACGCAACATCAATTCGGCAGCATGGCGTCAACACATTTAAATGGGCAGAAATTTAATGAAGGAGCCAGCAGCTCACGTAAGAGACTCACAGGTGGACCAATGAACACATAAGGCACGTGGGATTAGAGAGGAATAAAATCAATTAGCAACAACAAGTGTTGGGCATAGGAGATTCACCCATGAACGTATGTGACGCAGACAGCCAAGGGAATTACCAACAGAAGGCCCACGTTGTTTAGGAAAGGAGGTCAACAAGGAAGGGCCCACGGCAATTGAAAGAAGAGAAAAACCTAGGAAAAAAGAAAGGAAGTTACGGCAGCCAAGGGTGAGTAACTTTTTGGACTGGAATAGGAAAATAACGCAGGCCCACAAGGGAAAAGGGAAACAGCGGCTGTGCAAGGAACACGCAAGGGAGGATTTTAGAGGAATAACAAGAAATCAAGAAGGGGATGGACGGAGAAAAAGTTACGACGACCGAGAAAAAGGGATTCACGCTGAAGAGAAGGTCAATACACGCTGGTGGAGAAAATTCGTGGGACCGACGCAGACGTCGGGCGATATAGAGGATAGAATTTCAGATTTCGTTTTCTTAGTTTTTCTTACTTCTTTGTTATTTAGACTATGTTGATTAAGAACTTTGTTAGATTTAATTTCGTTATGAGTAGCTAATCTGTTTTAGTCGGGGAATTCCAATTATTATGCTTTGACTCGTGAGACTATTGTTCGATTATTTGGTTATAATATTCGCATCGTTTTCGATTTATCGTCATTGTTTATTAATTGATTCTCGATTGAGGCCTGATTGTAGAGTTAGTTAATTTACATATCGCCAATCGATTTACTTGGTGGAGTCTAGCTGGGTGATTGGTATTTGTGGCAATTGGCACTAGGGCATAGTACTTGTTTGATTTTTGTGGAGGAACTTGCGATCTAACTAGATGAAGCATGAGTCAGTGCGTAGTCAGTTAGGGTTAGTGTTTCTTTAGAATTTAATGCTGTTAATTAATTGAATCTCGGAGAGAGTCTCGAAGGGGTTATTAGTTAATTAGGGAATAGTCAAAGGAGTTTCTGCGACTATTCTAAAATTAAGAAGAAACGAGGGAGCCAGAGGTAGTTGGTAACTATAGCTAACCTATTATTAAACCAAAGAAAATATTTGAGTCGATGATCGTGGTCTAAGCATAATTAGGAATTTCCTGGCTAAGTTGTCGTTTATTGAGTTTATCAATTTTATTTGCGTTCTTTGTTGGTTATTGTTTTATTAATTTGCGTTAATCTTTTATCAGTTGTTATTTTAATTAGTAGATTTAGACGAAAACTTCAAAACCCCCTTTTTTATTTAATTTCATTCGTTCTTTGGCATTTGCATAAAATCAATTGTTCCATTTCTCGTGGATCGACCCATTTACCATTGTATGCAATTTATTTTCGTTTGGTGTTTGGGATTTATTTTTGGTGGATTCGACACCCATCAAATTTTGGCGCCGTTGTCGGGGACTGGTAACTAATTGATTTTGTTTTGTTTTATGCCTAGGAACATTCGTACGGGAGATTCCATCTTGTACGACCCCGAGATCGAAAAGACCGCTAAGAGGCTAAGGAAGTTGAGCAAGCTAAGGAAGAAGCAAGGAAAAGCTAGTGGATCATGCACTCGTTGAGTCGGATCATCAAACGGAATCGAAGAGGAGATTGAAGTTGAACAAACAGATCGACGGGAAGCTTAACCGTGACCACGCCGCAAGATATGGCTCTCAACAGAACACTCCGGGACTTGGGTAGACCCCCGAAGCACGGCATCCGTTTGGCATAGAATTTCGAACTTCAAGAAGGGTTGAATTGAAACCGGACTGATCCACCTCGCCCACCTTCCGTGGTTTGGAAAACGAGGATCCGAACAAGCATTTGAAGGAATTTCACCTCGCTCGCACTTCTATGAAGCCCGCAATGTCACGGAGGACCAAATTAAAGCGAGAGCTTTTCCATTCTCGCTACAGGATGCAGCCAAGGATTGGCTCTACTACTACCTCCGTGGATAATCAACACTGGGAAGGATGTCTCAGCGGTTTCTAGAAAATATTTTCCAAGATCCCGAGCCGCCAATATCAAAGTAGAAATCGTGGCATTAAGCGAAGAATTCAGAGAACCTCTACAGTCTTGGGAGAGGTACAAGAGAATTTTGGCAGCCGCGCGCAAGATGGCATATCCAACAATTGATCATCCAAAGATTTCTACGAGGGTCTTATTCCAATGGGCGCAGAATGATGGATGCCGCAAGTGGTGGGGCCATTGTCGGTAAAACCCGGTAAGCCCGGAGTTGATATCAACCATGGCAGCAAACCCAAAGCAATTCTTGCTCGGCAAGATATACCGCAAAGAGTGAATGAGGTAAATGTTACTTCTCTCGATGAGGTCAAATCTTGCTAACAACTTTGGTCGAGAATTGAATGTAGGTACTCCTCCACTGCGAGGCGTGTGGCATCCGCACCACCTAGCTCACCCAACCGATGCATGCCCAACGCCCACGATGAAATACCGAGAATGTGAATGCTATTGGGTTCCAACAGAGGCAATTTGATCCCTATTCAAACACCTACAACCCGGTTGGAGAAGCCACCCAAACTTCAGTTATGCTAACAGCCAACCGACCCAACAGAATTACTATCAAAGACCACCACCACCGCAACAGCCTTCGGGCTCAGGTAAGCCTCTTGAAGAAATTGTCCATATGTTAGCTGCTAACACTGCAAAATTTCAACAGGACACTGCAACCAGATTCCAAAAGCTAGAAGAGAGCATGAAGACCCTAGAGACTCAAATGAGTCAGATAGCATCCTCCGTTAGCAGAATGGAGACTCAAGGCAAGCTGCCTTCTCAGACACTCGACCCGAGGCATAATGTGAGCGCGATTTTCTTAAGAAATGGTAAGGAATTGCAATTCCCAGTCGACAAGAACCCTACACGTGACCACGTCCAGGGTTCCCAGCAGAGATGTAAGCAGAGGTGAAAGGGAGCTTACACGTGACCACATACAGGATTCGGGTCCAACTTGAAATTATCAGAAACCCAAACCTTTAGTGGTTCCACCACCATTCCCGCAGAGACTGGCTCAGAACAAGAAAGAAAAGGAGGATAAGAGCATCATGGAGTTGTTCCAAAAAGTTGAAGTAAACATCCCACTCCTCGAGGCCATTAAGCAAAGTTCGCTTCACGCCAAATTCCTTAAGGAATTATGCACAAACAAGCGTAAGTTAACAGGTAATGAAAGGGTGAGTGTGGGGGAGAATGTTTCAGTTGTCTTACAGAGGAAACTACCTCCTAAGTGTCGCGACCAAGGTATGTTTTCCATTCCTTGCAAAATTGGGAACATTGGTATCATAAAGCTATGTGTGACCTAGAGCTTCTATTAATGTGATGCCTTTATCTGTTTATACCTCCACAGGTCTTGGTCCGTTAACTAATCTTGGAGTTATAATTCAATTGGCGGATCGATCGATTGTCTATCCCGAAGGTGTTTTAGAGGATGTGCTAGTTCAAGTTAATGGATTAATTTTTCCTGCTGATTTCTTTATTATTGATATGGGAAATGATAGTTCATCCGAGTCTTCGATATCTTGTTGGTAGCCTTTCCTTAGCACGGCTAAAGCAAAGATAGATGTGCATAGTGGTTCATTGACTTTAGAGTTTGATGGTGAAGTGGTGAAATTCAATGTTTATGATGCCATGAAACGTGTGAAGATGTGTCTTGTGTTTATAAGGTTGATATCATCAAGATTTGACTCATGAGGTTTCTACTTTAAATCATGATGATGAGTTGAATTATGCTTTGTGTCATAGCATGTCCGTTGATAGAGTTAAGAGATTAAGCGATCGTTCTGAAATTTCGATGATATACTTGATGAGGCCCCAAAGTCGAGTTCAAAATGCTTCCGAGCATTTGAAATACGATATATTTAGGTGATTTGGTGAGACTACGCGTGATCATATCCAAGATGCTCGACGGCTAGAAGAGGAGAAACTAATTAGAGTGCTTCGAGAGTGTATTGTGGAGGCAATTGGTGGGACCATTGCTGATTTCCAACATCGAGATAAGGGTTAACATCGAGACAAGGGCGTCGAGCCTAGGGCGTTAAACAAGGGCGCTAATGGGAGGCAGCCCATATTTTTATTTTATTTTATTTTCTTTCTTTTCTTTTGCTTTATTTTGTGTTCTTTTGTCTCGTTTGTTTCCTTCTTTTCTTTGTTTTGATCTTTTCCCTCGTTCCTTGTGTTTTTGGTGATTTGACGTTGGATCAATTAGGAGTTCTTGGATTACAGTTAGCGGAGTCCTTTATATGATCATATGTTGGCTCTCATCCTCACTGTACTAGCTATACCCTCATGGCGGGAGGCCTAAACGAGCTCACGATAAGCCCTCATCTTCTCTCATTCGTGGAAGTCCTCGTTTACCTTTTCATTTACTTTACGTTGAGGACAACGATGCTTTAAGTGTGGGAGGTGATTTATGTTTTTGAGATGCATCTTTGTTTTGTTTGATGCATTACTTTGGGATGTGCCCTCCGTTGCCTTTTGGTATTTTTGGACTTTTAGCGTTGATGCCGTGGTAGACTAAAAAAATCCTCTTTTGCTCCATTTTGCTTGATGAATTGTTGTGCCTTAGGTAATGGTGGATTGTTTTAAAGGAGTCGAGAGTATGGTTGAGTCCTTGTTGCTTAATGTTAATTAAATGTTAATGATTTTGTCCTATATGTTGAAGTTGCGGCCCTGAGTTAATTGGTTAGAATTTAAAAAATTTGTGTGATTAATCGGTGCCTTTCTTGTCTAGAGTCATGTTAAGCTTAGAAGTTGAGTTGGTATATGTGTTGAACTTTGGATTGATGTGGGAAATTATGGTGAGAAAGGAATGGAGAATAAAAATAAAAGGTGTTAGATTCGTTCGCCAATCACCAAAGGTGGTTGTGAGCGAAGCCAAAATCCGCCTAAAGGTTGGACAAGACCGAGTAACCAGGCGACATTCATCACAAATGTTTGCGTCAGCGTCAAAAGGTCTCGGACGGTGACGTGTGAAGCAATTAACTACTCCTCGATTACTCGGAAAAAAAAAACAAAAGAAAAAATTTGCAAGCATCCGAGTAATTACGAGTAAGGCTAAAGCCACTTGGCGTTGTGATTGATCGAGTAACCGGGTGACATTCATCACAAATGTTTGCACTTTCGTAAAAGGCCAATGACAATTCGAGTAATTT
Organism: Erythroxylum novogranatense; assembly: GCA_029891385.1. Lineage (NCBI taxonomy): Eukaryota > Viridiplantae > Streptophyta > Magnoliopsida > Malpighiales > Erythroxylaceae > Erythroxylum > Erythroxylum novogranatense. Next base: position 11,868,217 of record CM057225.1, on the reverse strand, counting down.
CTGGTAAAAGCACCTAATCAATTAAGATTAACTGATCTTCTCATAACTACCACTTAGATTCGGAGTTCCTCGATATATTAACCACGATAAGTGAAGTGTGATTCCTAGACCTGATTGGTTTTAATTAAAATTGTAATTCATGCATGCGCTTCAATTTGAGTTAGGGCTTGGTCTTCTCGTGTGGGAAATTTGTTGCATTTATTTGACATTTCATTGACATTGGGACAAGATTAGCGCCTCATTCCTAGTTTACATTACCTCTGTGCATGTTTCATTTATTGGAGCGGTTTTTCATTGTGTCTTGGTTTTCTTTTATGCTTGAGGACAAGCATCGTCTAAGTGTGGGGAGATTTGATAAGTGCATATTTGTCTAATATTTATGTTTTAATTATCCCTTTTTATTCCTCTTGTTGATGCAATTATCGGAACTTAATTTGATTTAATGTTTCCTTGTAGGAAAATTATAATTTTTGCATGAAGTGGAAAATTAAAAGGAAAACAACAACTAATTTGAGCTACAAAGAAGAGCAACTTAGGCGGACACCACGCAACATCAATTCGGCAGCATGGCGTTAACACATTTAAATGGGCAGAAATTTAATGAAGGAGCCAAGACTTTCACGAAGAGACTCACAGGTGGACCAATGAACACATAAGGCACGTGGGATTAGAGAGGAATAAAATCAATTAGCAACAACAAGTGTTGGGCATAGGAGATTCACCCATGAACGTATGTGACGCAGACAGCCAAGGGAATTACCAACAGAAGGCCCACGTTGTTTAGGAAAGGAGGTCAACAAGGAAGGGCCCACGGCAATTGAAAGAAGAGAAAAACCTAGGAAAAAAGAAAGGAAGTTACGGCAGCCAAGGGTGAGTAACTTTTTGGACTGGAATAGGAAAATAACGCAGGCCCACAAGGGAAAAGGGAAACAATGGTGTGCAAGGAACACGAGGAGGATTTTAGAGGAATAACAAGAAATCAAGAAGGGATGGACGGAGAAAAAGTTACATACGACCGAGAAAAAGGGATTCACGCTAGAAGAGAAAGGTCAAGGCTACGCTGGTGGAGAAAATCGTGGGGACCGACGCAGACGTCAAGATAGAGGATAGAATTTCAGATTTCGTTTTCTTAGTTTTTCTTACTTCTTTGTTATTTAGACTATGTTGATTAAGAACTTTTTAGATTTAATTTCCGTATGAGTAGCTAATCTGTTTTAGTCGGGGAATTCCAATTATTATGCTTTGACTCATGAGACTATTGTTACGATTATTTGGTTATAATATTCGCATCTTGCTTACGATTCTCGTCATTGTTTATTAATTGATTCTGCGATTGAGGCCTGATTGTAGAGTTAGTTAATTTACATATCGCCAACTGATTTACTTGGTGGAGTCTAACTGGGTGATTGGTATTTGTGGCAATTGGCACTAGGGCATAGTACTTGTTTGATTTTGTGTGGAGGAACTTACGATCTAACTAGATGAAGCATGAGTCAGTGCGTAGTCAGTTAGGGTTAGTGTTTCTTTAGAATTTAATCTTTGTTAATTAATTGAATCTCGGAGAGAGTCTCGAAGGGGTTATTAGTTAATTAGGGAATAGTCAAAGGAGTTTCTGCGACTATTCTAAAATTAAGAAGAAACGAGGGAGCCAGAGGTAGTTGGTAACTATAGCTAACCTATTATTAAACCAAAGAAAATATTTGAGTCGATGATCGTGGTCTAAGCATAATTAGGAATTTCCTGGCTAAGTTGTCGTTTATTGAGTTTATCAATTTTATTTGCGTTCTTTGTTGGTTATTGTTTTATTAATTTGTGTTAATCTTTTATCAGTTGTTATTTTAATTAGTAGATTTAGACGAAAACTTCAAAACCCCTTTTTATTTAATTTCATTCGTTCTTTGGCATTTGCATAAAATCAATTGTTCCATTCTCGTGGATGAATTCTATTTACCATTGTATGCAATTTATTTTCGTTTGGTGTTTGGGATTTATTTTTGGTGGATTCGACACCCATCACTGGACTACTTTAGTAATATATATACATATATATATATGATTAATTAATTAAATAATTAATTAATATATATATATATATATGCTTGTCACGTGGATGGGAGGAGGAGAAGCATGGAAGCTTCTTTTGGAAGCTTAGTCATCATATTCATTTAATTACTAAATGACAAAAAGCATAAAAGATGAAGGTGGTGATGATCGGTGGATGGTTTTAAGAAGGAAGAAAAAGGAGTTTTTCTTATGGCTTTTGAAGATCATCTTCGTAGCCTTTGATGAATGAGAAAGGTTTTGTGAAACCTTAGAGAAATTGTTTCTCTCATCATCAACGATCTTCACTTCTCTTCTTCATCTCAAAGCAAGCTTCATCCTCCATCAACGTTTCCTTCAGCTCTCCAGGACAGAGGTAGGCTCTAGCAGGCTTTAATCTGTTCTAGCTATTCCCGGGTCAAAGGGGTTTGACTCGGTTAGATTTTCTGATCTCTGCGTGGATCACCTTTAGAGATAGTCTCTTTTGGCTATTTAGGTTGATGTCTTCATACGGATACCTGGATCCTGGGATTCGGGAAAGTTCTGGGAACAAAAATTTTTGTTTTCCGCTGCCGGTACATGTGATGTACCTCCCGGGATTTTCCTACAGTGGTATCAAAGCGTCTGGTATCCCGTATGAAGCTAAAACCTAAGCGAGATCAGAAACCCTAATGGAATTTTCTGTTGATGCATGCTATCTGTTCAGATTTCGAATTTATATTGTGATATTTTTTAGAAATTTTTCTGCCCAGAATTGTTCATAACATGTTAGAGAATATGTCTATGAAATTTGAGAATTTATCGATTTGATTTGATATAGTTTTGCTAATTAATTCCTAAGGTTACAGATGTTGTTTTGTGAAACGATTCTGGAACAGGCATGAGTATAAAATCGAGAATAAATTCTAGAAAAATGGTTTTTCAGATTTTCCTTCACCTACATGTCTCTAAGATGTTGGTGAATGTCTGGGAGCATGGAAATTGGATTTCAAGGTGATTGGATATTTATTCATGAATTTATTCTATGCTGTTGGGAATTGCTGTGCTGATTAACACAGATTTTGAATCGGTTTTGTTATTTAGGTTGACTGAGTTTTTGATGGCCTAAAATCCTGAAAACATTCATGTAGCATTTTCTAAACATGTAGTAACCTATGTAATTTTCTCAGAATTTATTGAAATTGTTTCATTGATCATTTCAAGCAATGTACAGAACTGGACAGTTTTGGTGAAAATTGTTGGGACTGTTTTGCTTGGCTTGATTGAGTGTGCTTTTTCAGTTCCAATGCCTTGAACCATTTTTAATGTGATTAAAAATGTGTTATCTTGATGTAGTATGATTTCCAAACTGAATTGCTTGAAGTTGCTTATCCTAGAATTTTCGGATGCCTAATTGATCAAATTAGCGTCTCGTTAGCATGTTGCATTATCTTGTTTGTTTTGACCGTCATATTTTTTATGGAATGTGCTGAAGTAAATTTGATAATGTATGTGCTAGCTAGAGATGCTTAGGATGAAAATTTGGGTGTTCCTAAATTGTTTGGAAATTAATGAGTTTTGACTCATTTCAAGTTTTTCATATAGTTTGACTATTTAAGGCATTCATGAATCAATGAATTGTTCATTGATACATCAAATTCACAGATATTACCCTAGGTATGATGGTGTTGAGAATTGGAATTGTACTGATTGAGGAATTAGCCGATTAGAGATTTTAGCAAAATTCCCTGAATAAGTCGACTTGTTTTCTGGATAAGTCGACTTGTTTTCTGGATAAGTCGACTTGTTTGAAGAATAAGTCGACTTGTTCAAGATCTCAGTATAAGTCGACTTGTAGTACCTTGTAAGTCGACTTGTTCATGGGCAGATGACATAAGTCGACTTGTTCGCTTCACAAGTCGACTTGTGTGTGGGCAGAAGCATAAGTCGACTTGCATTTGATGAAACTCGACTTGTGGCATGCATAGGTGGGATGATGGATGATTTTAGGTATAGACTCAATGTGATTGATGAAATGCCCTAAATCATATCATATAGTCATGGTGACTATAATCCTACGGCTTGGAGAAGAAGTAGATGAGACCCGAAATCCCTCCTCGGTATATGAAAACTAACGCCTTCCATTAATATGGTAAGAACCAGAGTTTTTATAGGGTTGGGTTGTTGAGCTAACCTCAAGCTCGCTCTATACGAATATGTTCGAACCATGAAAATGAGATTTTCGGATTAATGGGTCGGTTTTCCTAGAAGCATTGATTTGTTGAGCTAACCTCAAGGTCAACGTGTGATGAGCGAAGTTGGGTAGCATACATTAGATGTATGCGCATCAAAGAGTTGATACCAATGTAAGTGCACACATCAACAAGTTGATAAAGACCGATCGATAGTCATGTCTAAGATATAATTGGTATATCCGATACCTCCCGAGACATAAGGTGGCTTGTTGAGCTAACCTCAAGGTCATTCTTAATGTCGGTTATCGATGATACAATTGGTATGACCGATACCTACCGATTGACCTAAGTGTGGCTTGTTGGGTAAACCCAAGGTCACTCTTAGCAATGTCGGATATCGACCCACTAGACATTATGTCACTTTATTTCTCTGGATTCAGTAAAGAGGGTTATGGATTTTAGGAAACTAGTGGGAGCCATATGCATGTCATGCAAGTCCTTATGATCACGCAGCATTTCTATTCTATCATTCCTTCTCTCTCGCGCTTAGGTTGATTGAAGAAGTTTTTCGAGGTGAATTTTCGCCTCTATTCGGGACGAATTTTCTTGATTGGTGAGGAATCTGAGAATTGTTCTTAGATCTAAGCAACTGGGATACGTCCTAGATGTTCCACTTCCAGTTGCACCTGCTGTCGATGCTTCTGATAAGGATCAGAAAGCATATTGTAAGCATCTAAAGGACAGTGATATGGATACTTGCTTTATGCTTGCCTCGATATCACCAGAGCTACAGGAGCAGCACGAGTCCATGGATGCTCACTCTATAGTATTTCATCTTAGGGAGCTGTTTGATGAGTAAGCTCGATGCGAAAGGTTCGAGACCTCAAGGCTTCTCTTCACTATAAAGATGGCTCCGGGGATATCTGGCATGCAAGATGCCACTCAAGATGAATGGCTATATTGAGAGATTGGCCGCCTTAGGATTTGTAATGGATTATGAGTTAAGTAGGGACTTAATTCGGTTGGATTGTCGATGGTTATTCACGGTTTGTGATAAACTATCGGATAAACCAAATATCCACAACAATTCTCGGTGATCAATCTGCCAAGACAACAGTGAGCGAGCTATCAAGAAGGATAGCAAGCAAGTGCTAATGGTGGATGCTTCTTCTTCTAGTTCAAAGAAGAAAAGGCCAAGAAACCAAAGGAAGTGCCATCAAGGAAAACCAAAGATTCTTCCCAAAAGGATTTTGCTTTCATTGTGGCAAGTCTAGCCACCAGAGGCTAAACCGTAAAATCTATCCGAGTTCTGAAGCGGAAGAAGGCATCGATGCCTCTACTTCTTCAAATATGTTTGTCATTGAGGTTAATACTATTCTGATCCAAACATATCGGTATTTGATACGGATGTGGCTCATACATATGAAATGATATGCGGGGCCTCGAGAACGAGAGATGCGACTCATAAAAGGAGAACTAGACCTTCGTGTAGGTAATGCAGCAAGAGTTGCTACATTAGCCGTAGACACTTATGTCTTGTTCCTCCCTAGTGGACTTGTATTCAAATTGGATGATTGACATTTTGTACCTGTTTTAAACAAAGAACATATTGTATGTTTTATGTTTAATTAGAGCTGGTTTCCATTGGACTTTTAGTAGCAATGGTTGTTATATTAGTTGCAATGGAATGCTCTATGGTACTCGTACATTATGTAATGGAATTGACATATGAGATATGTCATATCCAATTATGAATGTCAATGACGTGGAAAGACATAATCGAGATAATTTAAAATCAACTTACTTATGGCATTGTCGGCTTGGCCATATAAATGAGATATGCATCGCTAAGCTCCATAAGAGTGGATGTTTAGGGTCATTTGATTATGAATCATATGACACATGCGAATCTTGTTTATTAGGCAAGATGACTAAGTTATCCTTTAAAGGAAAGGGTGAACGAGTGAATGGAATATTAGACCTAATACATTCGGATGTATGTGGTCCGATGTCCATCCATGCCATAAGTGGTTGTTTTTACTTCATTACTTTTATCGGTGATTATTCACGATATAGGTATCTGTATCTGATGAGATACAAATCTGAAGCGTTTGAAACGTTCAAATAATTCAGAAATGAAGTAGAAAACTAACTTGGTAAAAGTATAAATACATTACGATCGATCGTGGTGGAAAATGCTTAGACCAGCAGCTTTGGATTATCTCGTAGATAATGGGATTTTATCTCAAGATACTCCACCTTACACGCCGCAAAGACAATGGTGTGGTTGAAAGGAGAAATCGAACCTTGTTAGACTTGGTGCGATTGATGATAGGTTTTGCACAGTTTTGGGAATATGCGCTTGAGACAGCTGTTTACTTGCTAAATAGAGTTCCATTAAAGACAGTTGATGTTACTTCATATGAGATGTGGACTAACTGAAAGCCCTATCTTTCTCATCTGAAAGTTTGGGGTTGTCCTGCTTATGTGAAGCGGACACAGTCAGATTAGCTTGATGCAAAAGCTGACAAGTGTTTGTTCGTGGAATATCAATTCTACCTTGCTGAGGAACAAAAGTTGTTTGTTTCCAAGCATGCTGTTTTCTGAAAGAAAGAGTTTCTTTTACAAGAGGACAGTGGGAGCAAAGTTGAACTTGGAGAAGTTCAAGATGCTCGAACAAACATAGATCAACTGCCTGAATCTGAAACTGTAACTCATATAGATGAGGTAACAGTCCAACCTTCTACTACACACGAATTTCGTAGGTTAAGTAGGATACGCTTTGTTCCTGAGAGATATGGATTTCTCGTGAGGAACAAAATGGCGTATTGCTCATACGAGATGATGCGCCTACTACCTATGAACAGGTTCTGAAAAGTTCAAAGTCTGGAACATGGCTTTGTGCCATGAAATCTGAAATGGATTCCATGTATGAAAACCAAGTATGGACTTTGGTTGTTACACCTGAAGGGATAAAACCCACAGGGTGCAAAGGAGTTTTCAGAAGAAAACTAACATGGATGGTAATTTGATTACCTATAAAGCAATGCTTCTGGTTAAAGGATTTCATCACAGACAAAGAGTTGACTATGACGAAACCTTCAGCCCCGTAGCAATGCTTAAATCCATTAGGATACTCCTAGCCATTGCCACTCATTATGATTATGAGATATGGCAAATGGATGTGAAGACGACTTTCTGAATGGAAATCTTCGAGGATGTGTATATGACACAACGGAGGACTTCACCTCCTATAATGGCGAAATGGTATGCAAGCTTCAGAATTCCATGTATGGATTGAAGCAAGCATCCAGAAGTTGTATTATCCGTTTTGATGAGTCAATCAAAGAGTTTGATTTCTCACAAAATCCGGATAATCATTGTGTGTATAAGAAGGTTAATGGGACTGCAATCGTATTCCTTGTTTTGTATGTAGATGACATACTGTAACTAGGAAACGATGTCTCTATGCTGCAATCAGTTAAAATTTGGTTGTCCAATCAATTTGCGATGAAAGACCTTGTTGAAGCGACTTATATCCTTGGGATATAGATTTATAGAGATAAATCAGAAGGTTGCTTGGTCTTTCACAATCATCGTACATAGATGAGATGCTAAAGAGGTTTAGCATGGAACAATGCTATATACGAGGCCCGATGTATCGTATGCTCTAAGTGTTCTGACGGATACCAATCGGATCTAGTGAGGTCCTTTGGGTGGCTATCAAGAATATCCTCAAGTACTTGCGAAGCACTAAGGATGTTTTCTTGATCTATGGAGATGAAAATCTCCAGTGGCGTGCATTCAGATGCTAGTATTTAATCGATAAGGATGATTACGAATCACAATCGGGTTATATACATTCACATTGAATAGCATGGCGGTCAATTGGAAAAGTTCCAAACAAGAGAGGACTGCCGATTCATCAACCGAGGCAGAGTACATTGCCGCGTGAGATGCGTAAAGGCGGTTTGGATCAAGAAGTTCATTCTTGAACTTGATCGGTCCCTAATGTGATGGGCCCATAGGATTGTATGTGATACAATGGGGCTAGTTCGCGAGCATAGGAACCAAGGTCTTATCGACGATCCGAACTCGTGATTACCGATTCGGGAGATCATTAGTCGAAATGATATCACGATAGAGAGAATTCCACGAGCAAAGTGTTCTTTGTTCGTTGACAAAGCCATTGTCACGGAGAATTATGATTCTCATGGACTCGCTTATGGTATTAGATACTAAGGCGATTGGCTTTAGGTCAAGTGGGAGATTTGTGAGGATAAGTCGACTTGTACCATGTGTAAGTCGACTTACACATGTTCGATGCACCGATAAGTCGACTTGTTCATTGGATAAGTCGACTTGTTCAAAATCGATCTTGTTTATTTGTGCCCTAAAGGCAATCCCTTTAGCGCTTTTATTCAAAGTCGTGTGCGGACTTTATGAATAAATAAAGAAAAGGCATTATTCATTAATTTGATATTCATAAACATTGTTTATGAATTGATTGGATCTTTAATCGAATTAATGAAGTCCATGATATATGACATAGCATGAAGGAAATTATGATGTGTTCATACTCCTGAGATTCCTATCATGTGCAATTATGTCGATGTCGTAATTCTCCTAGTCATAGGATTAATGAGACTGGACATCATTAATCCGGATAGACTAGCACATGTCATATTCCTTGATTGGATCAAGCAGTGGATCTTAGAAACTGTAAATATGAGATATTTAGAATTGACATGTGGATGCTTACTAGCGGTAGTAAGTTCATTGGATGACTGCCATGAGATCATCGCATGGATATCTTATCTAAGTGTCGGTGGTAATCTCATCATAGAATGGTGCAAGTATCCTTAGACTTGAGGTACTCGAGGATATCTTGAATCTTGATCACGTGCTGACTCCATTCCTTGTTGCCTTCGGAGGTAACTCATAGGGTGGTGCTTGAGTGCAACTTGAGGTATTGAAGATAATTGAGTAGCCAATAAAGGATTCACCACTACGGATTAGCGTAAGAGATACCCGTAGCCTCTTGTCGGGATCATTACTAAGGTGGCGAAGATGTATGTCATGAAGAGTGTCTTCATTGACATATAGAGTAATGAGTCCTGAGGCGAGAACTGATATCACTGGGCTAGACTTCGGTCTAGTGAGAGTTGACACTTTGACCATACTCATAACCAAGTGGGGTATAGGATGGTGAAAGGACGAATTGCACGGTAATTATCATGGAAGGGTTCGTGATCGGTTCGTGATGAATACATCAAACCGATTACTTTCCGGTCAATTGGGGTCATGATGTGTTGCTAGATACCGCTATGACTTGCTTAGATTAAGTGTTAATCTAAGTGGCCAACATAACCGGAGCCTAAAGGGTCACACGATAAGAGTGTTTGGAGAATCAGTAAAATAGTATTAGACGAGTTCCAATTATGGAGAGCATTAGGATTAAATGGATCCCAATGGGATTGGGATATGTCCCGATGAGATCACGACATCAATATTACTAAGAAAGGTTTCGATGTTTTTTAACCATAAGGGGCCCGATATTTTGGTAGGGCCAACCCAGTGTGACTGGACTACTTGACAATATATATACATATATATATATGATTAATTAATTAAATAATTAATTAATATATATATATATATATGCTTGTCACGTGGATGGGAGGAGGAGAAGCATGGAAGCTTCTTTTGGAAGCTTAGTCATCATATTCATTTAATTACTAAATGACAAAAGCATAAAAGATGAAGGTGGTGATGATCGGTGGATGGTTTTAAGAAGGAAGAAAAGGAGTTTTTCTTATGGCTTTTGAAGATCATCTTCGTAGCCTTTGATGAATGAGAAAGGTTTTGTGAAACCTAGAGAAATTGTTTCTCTCATCATCAACGATCTTCACTTCTCTTCTTCATCTCAAAGCAAGCTTCATCCTCCATCAACGTTTCCTTGACTCTCCAGAATGACGGTAGGCTCTAGCAGTGCTTTAATCTGTTCTAGCTATTCCCGGTCAAAGGGTTTGACTCGGTTAGATTTTCTGATCTCTGCGTGGATCACCTTTAGAGATAGTCTCTTTTGGCTATTTAGGTTGATGTCTTCATACGGATACCGGATCCAGGATTCGGAAAGTCCAGGAATAAAATTTTGTTTTCACGCGGTACATGTGATGTACCTCCCGGGATTTTCCTACAATGCTTAGCCCATCATTTCTAGTGCAATTCTTATCAATTACCCATATTCTAACTCCCTTTCAACTTTACATCATCCATAGCCAAATGATATCCCATTATTGATCATAAACACTTGACATGAAACACAATCATATACATTTATTCTCAACAATTTCAACACTCAAGTTCCTAACTTCATACCAACATATGGGACTCTCCAAGACCACATTCACAATCAATAGCTTCATAAAATTTGTAGCCAATTATCTCTAGTTTCATTTAAGCCAAATTTTAACTCATTTAGACAATTATACAATCAATTATGACTATCCAATTAGAGCACACTCCAAAGCTCAAACCATTTCAAATTTCCAGATTTTACACTTATTCTTTCCTACCATTTAACTCATCAAGTACCACTTATGCATAATTCCTCTCTTCCCCCATCATTCACTACTCACTTCAACTCAAGTTATCACTCATAAACATTTCATGACCTACACTTAATTACAACCGAGAAAACGGGGCATCTACACCTGTGTACTCATCCAATTCCTCCATTAACATATCAATCAATTTTCCAACTTTCTCTATACATTTACATGAATTAGGCTCAACATACACAATCATCACATACATGAACAACATCTATTGACTTCTATACACAAGCAAAACGAAATCATCAAGGTCTCATCATACTAACTTCAAATTTTCCATAGCCATACATAACCATAACATTTAAAGCTAAAACTTACATGATTTAACCACTTAATCTTCAAGTTCTCCAAAGAAATCACCAAGACCTAGCTCTCACCATCTCCAACATTCATCATCATCCAAAGTGATAGGGATAGGTTTATATGGAGGGCCAGAATAAGAAAGCAAGATAAAAAAGAAATAAGGGAGAGATGATGGCTAGATTTAGCATGAGAAGAACACACAATCCATGGAGAAAGAGGGTGATACACGAAGAAGAGAAGAGAGAACCAAAACAAAGCTCCAAATGAAATTGAAAGGAGGGTGTCGTGAGTAGGGTGAGGGAGAGCTTAAGTTAAAGCAAACTTAGATTAAATTAAACAAATACATGGCTATAAATTGGCCATGTGTCAAGCTCAACCTCTACCCTTCTTAATTTATTATTTCCAAGCCCAATAGTCAATTTCAAGCCTAAATTCCAATAATAATACTTGTCAAAAATTCCTATAGCCATATGTCAAAAATCCCAATATTTGACAATAAATTCTACTGCCAGTTATTGATTGATCTGCCACTCAGCATTTTTCCTAGTCCAAATTTTTCTTCGAAAAATTCTAGGAAAATTTCCTAAAATTTTCCAAAAATGCCAAATCAATAAGTTCACTATCCAAAATAATTTTCGATAACCACAACTCGAGATTCTCAAAACAATCCCATGTATTATCAATTATACCCTGAAAATGTCAATTGAGTGCATGATTAATGATTTTAATGTGTGCAATAATCCAATTCATCCATGGGTACCCCCATATGATGCCTTTGTATCTTAATTTCACTTAAGCGCACATGAACCAAATATAAAACGATCAAAATTGCCATTTACCAAAGTGGCCCCGAGTATGTTCGTTAAATGGACTCACATGTCCGTTAAACGGACATAGACTGGCCAAGCAGTCCAAATTCACCCGAGAAGGTCCGTTAAACGGACATGAATCACCCAACTTGTTCCAATTCACCCGAAGCTGTCTGTTAAATGGACTTTCATGTCCGTTAAACGGACATGACTCACACAAACCCTCTTCAAGGCCTCTGGTCTCACACTCATTTTTCCCGACGCATGATGCTCTTTGAGCTCACTCATATCACAGTTTAGGGTTCCAACCCTTCACAAGGGAACGGGATATTACAGAAGCACATATGAGCTATCTCTTCTTCCAAATCTTTAATTTTAGATTCATATAAGTTGTCCCAAGTTAATGCTTTAATGGTATGTTTGGTTGAGGAGAATGACTATTCCATTTGTCTCTTATTCCTGGTAATAACTTATTACTTTGTTTGGTAAAGAAAAGATACATAATATATATTCCTTAGGTTTAGATATTCCTTCAATTTGTGGAATACCTAAAGCAGTTCCTACCCTGTCTTTATCTACCCTGAGCACATCGGGAATAGACGTCATGACTTGAGGATAAATTTATCCCTCTCTATCATGAATGAGGCCTGTCCATCTCCTAAACTTCAAGTGATTCTCTTCTTCAGCCCAGCCCTTGATCGTCTATCTCTCTTTTCTAAGTAAGTTAAAAATGTTCTTTCCTAACAAGTTTTTTCCCTCTCTTTATTTGTCACCACTTCTGTTCAACTTGTTTATGCTTTAAGGTCTATTGTTTCTGTGTTTGTTGCACGAGGTAAATTGATTTCTTTTACTTCATGGTCTCTTCTGGTTTCACCATTTGCGGTACTGAAATTTTTGTGTGTAACATTTCTTCTTCTTCTTTTTTGTGGTACTGAAATTTCTAGGTTTAATGTTTCTTCTTCTTCTTTTTTGCGGTACTAAAATTTTTGGGCTAACGCTTCTTCTTCTTCTTTCTTGCGATACTAAAATTTCTGGGTTTAAGGTTTCTTCTTCTTCTTCTTCTTTTTTGCAATACTAAAATTTTTGGGTCTGAGTTACATTTTGTGTAAATGGCTATTGCATAATTGCATTTTGAAATTGCGATACTGCTTAATACTCCTTCACAGAGTGGAGTGGTTTTATTTAGATGAATTGATTGATGTCGTTTGAACAATGCTTTGTTGAAGAAAGTTTTGGTTTTGTTGCTTTGCTTGCTAGGGCTCTGCAATCGCAACCCTTTGCTTCCAAGTTTCTCGTGTTCACTGTGTTAGAGTAGTGCCCTGAAGGCAATCGCCTTTAGCGCATTTTGTACAAATTTGTGTACAGCCTTTATAAATAAATAAAGAAAGGCATATTTCATTAACTTGCTGTTCATTATTTATGAATGGATATTGATCTATAAGCAAATTAATGAAGTCCATGATATATGACATAGCATGAAGAAAATTGTGATGTGATCATACTACTGAGATTCCTATCATATACAATTATGTCAGTATCTAAATTATCCCTAGTCATAGGATTACTGAGACTGGACATCGGTAATCCGGAGAGACTAGTACATTTCAAGCTCCTTGATTTGATCAAGCAGTGGATCTCAGAAGCTGTAAATATGAGATATTTAGGGTTGAGATGTGGATGCTTACTAGAGGTAGTAATTCCATTGGATGACCTACTATGAGATCATCACATAAATGTCCTATTCTAATGTCAGTGATAATCTCATCATAGCAATGATGCAAGTATCCTTAGACTTGAGGTGCTCAAGGATATCTTGGATACTGATTCTGTGCTTTGATTCCATTCCTTGTTCCCTTACAGAGGTCGCTCATAGGGTGGTGATTGGGTACAGCTTGAGGTATTTGAAGGTAATTGAGTAGCCAATAGAGGCTTCACCACTTCTGTGATAGCAAAAGATGATACCCATGGCCTCTTGTCAGGGTCATTACTTGGAAGTCTCTGGCCAGAGCATATATATCATGAAGAATGTCTTCATTGACATATTAAGTAATGAGTCCCAGGATAAGAACAGAAATCACTTGGACTAGAATTGACCTAGTCAGTCTAGTAAGAGTTGACACATTGTCCATACTCATAACCAAGTGGGGTATAGCATGGTGAAAGGACGAATTGCACGGTAATTGTCTATGGAAAGGTTCGTGATATGGTTCATGATGAATACATGTTCATTCATCAAACCAATTACTTTTCGGTCAATTGGGGGTCATGATGTGTTGCTAGATACCGCTCATGACTTGCTCAGATTAAGTGTTGATCTAAGTGGCCAACATAACCGGGAACCTAATGGGTCACACGCATAAGAGTGTCTCGGAGAATTCGTAAAATAGTTTTGGACAGAGTTCCAATATATGGAGAGCAAAAGGATTAAATGGATCCCGATGAGATCGAGATATGTCTCGATGAGATCGCGAGATCGATATTGCTGAAAAACGTTTCCGGGGATTTTTTCCATACCGGGACCCGGTAGGTCGGTAGGACCGACCCCAGTGTGACTGGACCACTTCAGCATTTATTTATATATATATAATTAATTAATTAATTAATTAATTAATTAATTAATATATGTGTGTACGTGGAAAGGAGGAGAACCTTCTCCTTTCATGCTTAGTCATTAATGAATTAAATGGCTAAAAGACAAAATCATGAAAGATGAAGTGAGATCATCGTTGGTTATGAAAAAGAAGAAGAGTTTTGAAAGGAAAAATGGTTTTTCCTCTTCTTGATCAACAATCTTCGTGGCTTTTAAAAGGGAGGAAGGTAGGTTGAAGGAAAAACAAGTTTTCCTCTCTTCTCACCAACGATCTTCCTCCCCTCTTCAAGCTTATTCATCTTCTCCATCGTGATTTCCAAGCTCTCCAAGGACAAAGGTAAGAGCTAGCACTCTTTAATTTGTTCTAGCTATTCCTGGGTCAAAGGGTTTGTTCCGGTTAGGTTCTCCGATCTCTGCGTGGATACCGTTAGAGACGGTCTCCTTTGGCCGTTATGGTTTGAGTTTGTTGTATAGACACATGGATCCTGGCTTTCGGGAAGGTCCCGGAACAAAAAAAAAACTTTCTGCACCGTGGGAATTTGATGCTCACACCGGGATTTTCCTACAGTGGTATCAGAGCCACTTGTGTCGTATATAACGAAGAAACCATGACTAGGTCGGAGTTTCCTATTGCTTGTGACGATGATGCATGTTGATTGTGTGAATTTCGAATTCAGTATAGAAATATAGTTTTCGAAAATTTCTTGCCCAGATATGTTCAAAAGATGTTGTTGCATATGTCTGTGGAAGCTTGGAATTTATCAATCTGTTTTGATATGGTTTTGCTAATTTATTCCCCAATGTTCTGGTTGTTGTCTTTGTGCACATTCAATGAACAGACATGCTTATAAATTCGAGAATAAATTTTAGAAAACTTTTTTTTTGGATTTTCTTTCACCAACATGTCTCTAAGATGTTTATGAATGTCTATGAGAATGGAAAAATATTTTCTAGGTGATTTACTATTTATTTGAGAATTTATTGTGTTCTACTGGGAATAACTGTGTTGAGGAACACAGATTCTACATTGGCTTTGTTGCTGAGGTTGGTTGAGTTTTTGTTGGAAATAAATCCTGAAAATATTCATGGAATATTTTGTGAACATTTTGTAACCTCTGTAATTTTCTCATAATTTATTGAAATTGTTTCAGTGAGTTTTTCAAGCAAAACACAGAGCTTGGCAGTTTTGAGAAAGTTGCTGGAGCTGTTTTGTTTGGAATGAAAAATTGTGTATTTCTCAATTCCAATGCCTTGGATCATTTTTAATGTGATTAAAAATGTGTTATATTGATTTTGTATGCTTTCCAAATTGAATTTCTTGAAATTGGGTTTCCAAATATTTTTTGGAAGTCAAATGTGTCACATTAGCGTCTCGTTAGTGTATTTCGTTGTCTTGATTATTTTGGCCGTCACAAATTTTGTGACCAGTGCCGAAGTAATCTTGATAAAGTTTAGACTACCTAGAGATACTTAGGGTGATAGTTTGATATTCTTAAATTATTTGGAGATCTGAATGAATAAGAGTGTATTCATCAATTTCAAGTTTTTCATGTATAGTTTGACTATATATGGTAAGCATGGAATAATGAAAGTGTTTCATTGGTACATCATAATAAAGGATATTACACTTGGTATTGTGAATTGGAACTGCACAGATTGAGAAATTAGCCGATTAGATAGCAATTCCACATGGATAAGTCGACTAATAAAGATACAAGTCGACTTGTCCGTGCACTGTAGACGCATAAGTCGATTTGCACAATGGTACAAGTCAAGTCGACTTGTTCGTGCACAGCTGCATAAGTCGACTTGCACATACATAAGTCGACTTACACACTAGCATAAGTCGACTTATACATGCATAAGTCGACTTACACAAAGGTATAAGTTGACTTATACATACACAAGTCGACTTACAACATGCAAAGGTGGGATGATGGATGATTTTAGGTATAGATTCAATGTGATTGATGAATTGCCCTAAATCATTCCATATAGTCATGGTGACTATAATCCTACGGCTTGGAGAAGAAGATGAGACCTGAAAACCCTCACACATCATATGAAAACTAACGCCTTCCATTAATATGGGGAGAACCAGAGTTCTTATAGAGTTGGGTTGTTGGGTAAACCCAAGCTCACTCTATACGGATATGTTCGAACCATGAAAATAAGATTTTTGGATTAATGGATCGGTTTTCACTAGAAGCGTTGATTTGTTGAGTAAACTCAAGGTCAATATGGACAGAGGCGAAATTGGGTAGTGTACATCAGATGTATGCGCATCAAGAATTGATAACCCAATGTGTGTTCATACATCACGAGTTGATAGCACTAGTCGATAGTTGCATCTATGAAGCAAATGGTATGACCGATACTTGCCGATAGATCTAAGGTGGCTTGTTGGGTAAACCCAAGGTCATTTTAGTAATGTCGGATATCGACCCACTAGGAAATTTTGTCATAATGTTTCTTGGATTCGTACTGAGGGTTATGGATTCTTTGAAACTAGTGGGAGCCATATGCATGTCATTCAAGTCCTTATAATCATGCATGTAATTCTACTCTAACATTCTTTCTCTCTTTTCCCTTTAAGTTATTGAAAATGACCTCTAGTATGAACTTGCGCTTGCTTATGGACTCCTACAAATTAACTGGACCTAACTTTCTAGATTGGCTGAGAAATCTGAGAATTGTTCTCAAGTCTGAGGAACTGAGATATGTCCTAGATGTTTCACTTCCTGATCCACCTGCTGCTGATGCTTCTGATGAGGATCAGAAAGTTTATCGTAAGCATCTCAAAGGAAGTGCAGCCAAAAAGAAAACCAAAGAGACTGCACCAAAAGGAACTTGTTGCTTCCATTGTGGCAAGACTGGCCACCGGAAGCGAAACTGTAAAGTCTATCTGGAAGAATTGAAGCAGAAGAAGGCATCAGATGCCTCGACTTCTTCGGTATGTTTGTCATTGAGGTTATCTGTTTCGACCATAACATATGGGTATTAGATACGGTTGTGGCTCACACATATGCAATGATATCTGAGGCCTAAGGGACGATGAGCGACTCATGAAGGAGAACTAGACTGCGTGTGGGAAATGGAGCAAGAGTTCTTTGATTAGCCGTAGCACTTACTTTTGTCACTCCCCATTTGGGCTTGTAATTAAATTGGATGAATGTTATTTTGTACTGTATTAACAAAGAACATATTATCATTTTTGTTTAAATAAATGGTTTCCATTTGACTTTTAGTAACAATGGTTGTTCTATTAGTTTGAATGGAATGCTTTATGGTATCTTGGTACATTATGCAATGGAATTTACATATTAGATATGTCACATCCAATTATGAATGTCAATGACACGAAAAGACATAAACGAGATAATTTAAAATCAACTTACTTATGACATTATCGCTTGGCCATATAAATGAAAGACGACATAGCTAAGCTCCATGAGAGTGGTAGTTTAGGGTCATTTGATTATGAATCATATGACACATACGAATCTTGTTTATTAGGCAAGATGACTAAATTACCCTTTAAGGAAAGGGTGAACGAGCGATCGGAGTATTAGACCTAATACATTGGATGTATGTGGTCCGATGTCCATCCATGCGTAAGTGGTTGTCTTTACTTCATTACCTTTATCGATGATTATTCTCGATATGGGTACCAGATGTCGATGAGATACAAATCAAGCATTTGAAAAGTTCAAACAATTCGAAATGAAGTAGAAAACCAACTTGGGAAAAGTATCAAGACATTACGATCGATCGTGGTGGGGAATACTTAGACCAAGAGTTTTGGATTATCTCGTAGATAATGGGATTTTATCTCAATGGACTCCTCCTTACACACCACAACATAATGGTGTGGCGAAAGGAGAAATCGAACCTTGTTAGACATGGTACGATCAATGATGGGCTTTGCAAAGTTACAGAAATCCTTTTGGGGTATGCAATTGAGACAATTGTTTACTTGTTAAGCGAGTTCCATCAAAGCGATTGATGTTACTCCATATGAGATGTGGACTAACAAAAGACCCTATCTTACTCATTTGAAAGTTTGGGGTTGTCCTGCTTATGTGAAGCGGACACAGTCAGATAAACTTGATGCAAAGTCTAACAAGTGTTTGTTCGTAGGATATCCTAAAGAAACAATAGGATATCAATTCTACCTTGTTGAGGAACAAAAGGTGTTTGTTTCGAAGCATGCTGTCTTTTTAAAGAAAGAGTTTCTTTTACAAGAAGACAGTGGGAGCAACATTGAGCTTGAAGAAGTTCAGATGCTCAATGCATACCTGAATCAACCGCTGAACTCAAGCTGTGACTCATACGAGATAAAGTGTGATTCAACCTTCTACAACACACGAAGTTCAGAGGTCATGTAGGATACGCCTGTTCTCGAGAGATATGGATTTCGTGAATGAGCAGGATGACGTATTGCTCATAGAAGATGATGAGCCTACCACCTATGAAGAGGTTCTGAAGAGTTCAGAGTCTGAGAAATGGCTTCATGCCATGCAGGCTGAAATGGATTCCATGTATGAAAAACAAGTATGGACTTTAGTTGAGGCACCCGAAGGAATCAAACCCATAGGGTGCAAATGGGTTTTCAAAAAGAAAACCGACATGGATGGTAATGTAATTACCTATAAAGCAAGGCTTGTGGCTAAAGGCTTTCATCAAAGACAAGGAGTTGACTACGACGAGACCTTCAGCCCAGCAGCAATGCTTAAATCTATTAGAATACTCCTAGCCATTGCCACTCATTATGATTATGAGATATGCCAAATGGATGTGAAGACAGCTTTCCTAAATGGAAATCTAGCTGAGGATGCGTATATGACACAACCTGAGGGCTTCACCTCTTATGATGGAGAAATGGTATGCAAGCTTCAGAAATCCATCTATGGATTGAAACAAGCAATCCAAGAGAGGGTACCTTCCCATCACTCATGGGATAACACTCTCAAAATCTATGTTTCCTAAGACACAAGATGAGTGGATGCGCATGAGTATGATCCCGTATGCATCTGCGGTAGGATCTATCATGTACGCTATGCTATGTACGAGACCCGATGTATCATATACTCTAAGTGTTACGAGCGGATACCAATCGGATCTGGTGAGAGTCTTTGGGTGGTATCAAGAATGTCTTCAATACTTGCGAAGGACTAAGGATGTTTCTTGATATATGGGGATGGAGATCTCGGTGAGAGGTATCTGATGCGATTTTCAACTGATAAGGATGATTCTAAATCCCAATCAGGTTACGATTCACACTTGAATGGCGGGCGATTAGTTGGAAGAGTTCCAAAAAGAGACGATCGCCGATTCAACGGCCGAGGCAGAAGTACATTGCCGCTCGAATAAAGAAAGGCGATTTGGATCAAGAAGTTCATTATCGAACTTGGTGTGGTTCCTAGCGATGATGGGCCCAAGCGGTTGTCTTGTGACAATAATGGGCTATTCGCAGCGAAAGAATCAAGGTCTCATCAACGATCCAAACACATTACTCGCAGATATCATCGATCGGGGAGATCATAGGGACGAGGTGATGTCCAGATCGAGAGAATTCGCACCGAAGCGTAATATTGCTGATCCGTTGACAAAGCCATTATCAAAAAAGAGTTTTGATTCTCATGTACTCGCCTATGGTAGTAGATATCAAGGCAATTGGCTTTAGGTTAAGTGGGAGATTGTCAGAGTAGTGCCCTGAAGGCAATCGCCTTTAGCGTATTTTATACAAATTTGTGTACAGTCTTTATAAATAAATAAAGAAAGGCATATTTCATTAACTTGCTGTTCATTATTTATGAATGGATATTGATCTATAAGCAAATTAATGAAGTCCATGATATATGACATAGCATGAAGGAAATTGTGATGTGATCATACTACTAAGATTCCTATCATGTGCAATTATGTCAGTATCTAAATTATCCCTAGTCATAGGATTACTGAGACTGGACATCGATAATCCGGAGAGACTAGTACATCTCAAGCTCCTTGATTTGATCAAGCAGTAGATCTCAGAAGCTATAAATATGAGATATTTAGGGTTGAGATGTGGATGCTTACTAGAGGTAGTAAGTCCATTGGATGACCTGCTATGAGATCATCACTTGGATGTCCTATTCTAATGTCAGTGATAATCTCATCATAGCAATAGTGCAAGTATCCTTAGACTTGAGGTGCTCAAGGATATCTTGGATACTGATTCTGTGCTTTGACTCCATTCCTTGTTCCCTTACAAAGGTCGCTCATAGGGTGGTGATTGGGTACAGCTTGAGGTATTCGAAGGTAATTGAGTAGCCAATAGAGGATTCACCACTTCTGTGATAGCAAAAGATGATACCCATGGCCTCTTGTCAGGGTCATTACTTGGAAGTCTCTGGTCGGAGCATATATGTCATGAAGAATGTCTTCATTGACATATTAAGTAATGAGTCCCAGGACAAGAACAGAAATCACTTGGACTAGATTTGACCTAGTCAGTCTAGTAAGAGTTGACACATTGCCCATACTCATAACCAAGTGGGGTATAGCATGGTGAAAGGACGAATTGCACAGTAATTGTCTATGGAAAGGTTCGTGATATGGTTCATGACGAATACATGTTCATTCGTCAAACCAATTACTTTCCGGTCAATTGGGGGTCATGATGTGTTGCTAGATACCTCTCATGACTTGCTCAGATTAAGTGTTGATCTAAGTGGCCAACATAACCGGGAACCTAATGGGTCACACGCATAAGAGTGTCTCAGAGAATTCGTAAAATAGTTTTGGACAGACTTCCAATATATGGAGAGTAAAAGGATTAAATGGATCCCGATGAGATCGAGATATGTCCCGATGAGATCGAGATATGTCCCGATGAGATCGCGACATCGATATTGCTGAAAAATGTTTCCGGGGATTTTTCCCATACCGAGACCCAGAGGCGGTAGGGACCAACCCAGTGTGTTGGACCACTTGACATTTATTTATATATATATAATTAATTAATTAATTAATTAAATAATTAATATATATATATATATGTACGTGGAAAGGAGGAGAACCTTCTCCTTTCATGCTTAGTCATTAATGAATTAAATGGCTAAAAGACAAAATCATGAAAGATGAAGTGAGATCATCGTTGGTTATGAAAAAGAAGAAGAGTTTTGAAAGGAAAAATGGTTTTTCCTCTTCTTGATCAACAATCTTCGTGGCTTTTAAAAGGGAGGAAGATAGGTTGAAGGAAAAACAAGTTTTCCTCTCTTCTCACCAACGATCTTCCTCCCCTCTTCAAGCTTATTCATCTTCTTCATTGTGATTTCCAAGCTCTCTAAGGACAAAGGTAAGAGCTAGCACTCTTTAATTTGTTCTAGCTATTCCCGGGTCAAAAGGTTTGTCCCGGTTAGCTTCTCTGATCTCTGCGTGGATACCGTTAGAGACGGTCTCCTTTGGCCATTATGGTTTGAGTTTGTTGTATAGACACATGGATCCTGGCTTTCGGGAAGGTCCCGGAACAAAAATTTTTGTTTTCCGCACCGTGGGCATGTGATGCTCACACCGGGATTTTCCTACACACTGTGATCTCCATCTCTTAACCATCTCATTTCTCTCCTGGAAATTTTTAGCCTTCATTTATGGAGGTTTTCTTTTTTTCTCTCTGGAAGTGCGTGGTATGAAGTTCCTATCTTTAGAAAGCGATCGCATGGGTGAGTCAAGATAAATATGTTCCTCTATTACTTGTTTATTGTACATCGAAAGGATGACTTGTCCTAAGTAAAATTTGTGATTATCAAGTATTTTTTTTTAAAGATTTTTATATTGATATCTGATGTTGGGCACCGTTGCCGAAACCCAACTCTTGCGAAATCATAAAGTGTGAGCGTAAACCCATAGGGTTATTTTCATGAACCCTTATTAGGCATCATCCCATAAGGGTGGCGTGCCCTATGACGATCGAACATCTAAACAAACTTTTTACTCTAACTCAACCATATAATGAGGAAGTCAATATAAACATACATAACCGAACTACTTCAATCTATCATTTCATTTATAAAACAACAAAGTTTGAAAAACTTTATTTACATACCAAAAACCACACCATTGGCTTATTACAAAATACAAATAAAAAATTTGCAGAAGCTCCCTTAGGTTCTTGAGCACTTGATCTCTTAACTACCACTTGAAGAGGGGACAGAAAGGGGGTGAGCTTGAAAGCTCGTGTGTAACAATTTATAATGGAAAAATAAGCAAAGACTATTGAAAACCTTCACTAGTCATAGAAAATTTTCATATGGTTCTTAAAACATGTGTTTTTTAGGCTTTTAGCCAAAATTCACAAGTTGCAAAACATGAATGCATCAAACTTGTTAACATAACATGAGCGCATAAGCACCTCATAATGGTTTGGGTTATACAAACTATGTATGCATCACTCTTGTCATGAGCACATAAGCATATCAAATGGTTTGGGTAAGTCCAAAACATGACACACTACACATTTCCAATGTAATGGTCCTGTGTAGTCGTGAATTCTTGAGGGAGTCTTTGAGGGAGCTTCATGCCACTATCAGGCAGGCGGGAGAAGCTTATACTTAGGTCAACGTGCACGTAACAGCTCTTGAGGGACTACCACAAACCCACATAACACATAGATTTCAAAATGTTTTAAGCTTGATGCCCAAAATGGCACAATCTCTTGAAAATTTGCTTTTCACATGCTTATTATACCTTTAAAACTATTTCCAAAAGTATGGTTTCATAATCATGCATCATTTCAAAGAATCATTTCAAAAAAACTTTTTATAAATCATGACACAATTCATATAACAAACATATAGCAATAAATGCAACACTTATTATGCAATTGGAAACATTAAACTTCTTTGATTTAAAGAAAACATTAGTGGTTTATTTACTTTATTATAAACATATACCCACCTTGATTTCCTTGATTATGGACTTACTCAAAAAACCTCTCCTCTTGTTTCTCTTGCCTCTTTTGATCCCTTTATACAATAACAAAAATCCTACTCAATAGGGTTTTCAATTGAAAATTCCTCAAAGCACAATCACTAAAATTGGTTCTAGAATACTTAAACATAAGCCTTTTCTAAACTCCATGAACTAAAATCCTTCCAAAAATCCAAAAGATTTAAAATGATCTTACCTTCATTCTTCACCAAATGAAGAGATCTTGAGCTCAACAGGAAGCTCTTCTCTTCCTCTTCCTTTTTCCTTTCTTGAACAACTCCAAAATCTCTTTTGAAGATCACATAAAATAAAGATGGAACCCTTGCTCAACTCTCTTCTTTCCTCTCAACCACCGAACCCTCTCTTCTTCCTCTCTTTGGTTTTGTTATTTCACTTCTTCCTTTCCCATTTTCGTTTTTCCCCTTCTTAAGGAAGGAAACAACACTTCTTTCTTCCCATTTTACCTTTAATGATTTGTAAAAGTCCACCTTGCCCTTCCTTTAATGCTTTATGTCTTTTATACTTAAGTGTCTTGTCAAAAGCACCCTTGAATATTATGACATAACTCTTTCTTCTAGAAAAGTGTTTTCCCTTGTCTTAAGTTTCCAACAACACCAAAATCAATCCATTTGGTTCAGAAATATAAAAGTTAGGGCCCAAACATTTCAGACTGTTGTTAGACTGAAATAGTACACTATATGCAATTTCCATCCAGAAATTGAAAGTCCTAGAGACTAAATTAGATTTCAACTTCTTCACACTATTTGTAGCTCCATGTCTCTAGTTTATCTTGAACAAAAACAATCTCATTTAGAATCCTATAGATCTAAATATATTCAAAATACTGAAGTATGTTCAGTAAAATATCCTATCTCCACTCTTCCTACCAATACCCTTACTTTGAGTCAATCTATCTTTTTTAAATCAACACCAAAAGCTATAACCTTTCATGGAGACGTAAAAATAAAAGTGTTAGGAATCTAATTGTTCGTTTGGTTAGCGTTTTTAACATGCAAGGACGGGACGGGCAGGAACAGAACAAGAATTGGAGACTGTGAGTTGTTTGATTGCGGTAGACAGAACAGAGAAAATTGTCTTCATCCTGAGAATAGAAATGTTTTTGGTTGTAGGGGGTAGAACAAAAAACAGTGTTAATGACAGAAATACCCCTGTTGTATAAGTTATTTGAAAGATGCAATTCATTGATTATTTTATAATTGTATCAATATTAATTTTATAATATTTAATTATGTTATTATTAACTTGTAACTCTAATAAAATTTCGGTTATGTGATTATTGTTATTATTATTGTTATTATTATTATTATTATTATTATTATTATTATTATTATTATTATTATTATTATTATTATTATTATTATTATTATTATTATTATTATTATTATTATTATTATTATTATTATTATTATTATTATTATAAATTTTGTACCTATTATGATTAGTATTTGTTATTGTTATTATTTTATTATGAAAGTTATTATCTGAAATTAATAATCTTATTATAATTATATTATTTATTATTATTTATTATTGTTGTTATTATTAGTAATTATTATTATAAATTTTGTAATAATAATAATAATAATAATAATTAATATTATTAATTATTGTAATTGTTGTTATTATTAATTATTATTATAAATTTTGTACTTATTATTATTATTGTAATTATTATTATTATTATTAATATTATACATAATTAATTATCTTCTTCTTCTTCTTCTTATCATCATCATCATCATCATCATCATCATAAATATTATTATGAATAGTTTATTATTATACAAATTAATTATCTTCTTCTTCTTCTTCTTATTATTATTATTATTATTATTGATCTTATTATTATAATCATCATCATTATCATTATAATAATAATGATAATAATAATAATAATAATAATTATTATTATTATTATTATTAGGGTTACTTAAATAAAATTAATTATCTAATTATTATTATTATTATTATTATTATTATTATTACTATTATTATTATTACTATTACTATTACTATTATTATTATGAACATTATTGAGGACAAAATAATTTAAGAAAACATTTAAACATTCATAGAATTAATTACATAATAGGTTCAAATAACTTTGTCAACCAAGAAATTCTAATACATAATAATTTATTTAAACATCTAAGCATTCATGGATTTAATTACATTGAGGCCTTAAAATTTATTAAGAATATCCTTAATAATAATTCCCAAAATGACTCCAACAGCAATTAGTAAAAATGCTTGACTCCATGCCATTTTTTGCTTTAAAGTTGCAACTGCATTTGGGTCTACAGTTGTTGGCAGTGAAAATTGATACGGTATTGGTGAGAGTTCATTGGCGGTAGGAAGAATTTCTTCGTTTGGACGACTGCGTCTATTTCGATCAATGGCATAAGCACTTTCTACTTTAACCAAGGTACGAAATCTCTTGAATTTAGCATTTGAAAAGCCCTCAGTTACTAATTTCACGTCATCCCAATTTGTGAAAATTCCTACTTGACGTCCAACGAATACAACAAAGAGTAATATTTAATATAAAGTAATATAAAATAAAAGTTCCAATATTAAACTAATTTTAAAATTGTGAATTAAAATATTCATTTATACTCTTAAAATAAAATAAAATATCATTTATTTACATTAAAAATAGAAATTTAAATAATCAGTAAAACTTTCTTAAATATATGTTTAAACTAGTGCTAACACAAATTTGAGTCTTTTTAATATCTATACTTGAATTCAAATTTTTATTTTAAAAACTCAAGTTTGGGTTTAAATTTGATGAAAATATAATTTAATTCATTAAATTTAATTATTTTTATTTGTGTTTAAAAATTTTATTAAATATAAATTCATTAAACTCAATTTTATTCATTAATTTCATTCCTAATATGACAAAAAGGGATATTTTGACTTGTTCCTCTTTGTAACTTGATCAACACAAGTCAACTATGTTCTTGATATCTGCCAACTACCTTATCAAATTTGCCAAAGTAGAACTTGATCTAAATAATTTCAACACTAATTTGAAAGGATTATTGCTATGAAACTTTAGAAGTACATAAAGAATCAGTCTTTTTTCATCTTTTATTAAATAAATTTGTTGCAAAATCTTCTTGTTCATTGAACACAAGATTAGTGATCCATCAAAATGTGTAATAGCTAAACCTGATATTTGTTGGATCCCACTTGGTTCCGGAGCCCAAGTCTTGCTAAATCATGAAACTTGAGTTTGATTGGTTCATTTTCATTCTTAAAAATCCCAACAATTTTTTTTCACAATTTTTTCAATGGATTGCCCACAAAAAATTTTTTAACCATGCTCATGGACCCCATTCCCGGAGCCTAACATTCGGAGACACAAACCTTGAGCTTATTTTCCTGAAGGGTCATTTCTTTGTCATTCATGAATAGTCTTTGGCGCACACTAAACAATCACCAAAATCATAAGTTGACTTCTTCAAAGAAATTGTAGCTTTAAGTCTCTATTTTTTTGAAGCAAGAATCACCTCAATCGTAGCTATATAGCTCAAGATATATGTAAAATTCCAAAGCGTGTTTATACTTCAATCATGCTCTCTAAACTGGCCTCTCACTTTCTTACGATCAAACTTTTTTTATCTCAAACCCAAAAGCTACCAATTTTCATGGAGAGGTAAATTCATGTCTTAGGAATCGATCGCTTTAAGAATCACTTCATTCGGAGGTCGGATGAGGGAGTTATGATCAAAAGAATCTAACATGCTCATACCCTAAACCAATTTGCACCTATCTTGGAGCGATGGTTATAACTTTCACCAAAAATGTCGGATTTGTTTTGTTTTTAGACCATTGGAAACAAGACTTCGAGATCTAAAACTTTCATGAAGACCACAAAATCAGATTCAGCCTTTAAAATGGTCAAAAATTGCCATTTCCCCAAGCTAACCCGTGGCTGTCTTAACGGACATGCGTGTCCGTTTAACGGACACATACGGACCAAAATGCACCATTTCATCCGAGAATGTCCATTAAACGGACATCCATGTCCATTTAATGGACATGGGCAGTGCAAAGGGTCCTTTTTTACCTGTAATTGTCTGTTAAACGGACATGCGTGTCCGTTTAACGGACATGGGGTTTTCCAAAACCCCTCCAAACCTTCTCCAATGCTTCCTACCTCCAATTTGACATCATATACCCTTATAATCTTTACAAATTCACTTCCTCTAATTCCTAAACACTTCTTAACAATCCAAACCACGAATTCGTTTCATAAACTTCTCAAATCCCAACTCATTTGGTTCATCAAAACCACCATTTCCCATCATTTACCATAGCTGTCATCATGCACAATTCCTATGCAACATCACAACTTGTGACAATCATATATTTTCACTCCGATATCCTAAATTTGCATACTTTATAGCGTCGGAAAGCTAAGAGAATCATCTATAACTTTTATTTAGACATCTTGGTCAAAATCATCATAAATTAATACAAATTTTCTTCTGAACTCAGAACGCACAATTTACCCTCATGAAGACTTAAAATTTAACCCATCATTACTTCCTTAATTACACATCATTCAAAACAATTTAACTACCAATTGGAATTCATCCAACCCTCAATCTCAATTCACTTGACTTATCATACTCATCAATATCTCTATATTCATATCGTTCCTATATTTCTTTTTCATATATAACAATAACTCATGTTAATTCCAATTTAAGCTCATCCTTAATTAGTTCATATTCCAACTCCACCCCAATTTTATAACCATTCGAATTCTAACTTTTCTTCATCCATTCTTAAATCTTAGCTCATTTGAATTGTCACATTAAGCTACATCTCGTTATCCAAAACCATACATAGTTCCTATTGCCTTTTCATAACATCTCGTTGATGTGTATATATATAATTACATATATATACCAACCATTCATGCTCAACATTCATCATAGTCATCCATATACATATTTACATTTCATTATCATACACAATCCCATACTTCATCTACATCATAACTTAAGAGTTTACAATCTTCAATGGCAACTCATGCCACAATACGTTAACAATATCAATGTCGAATATACAAGACATGCAAAACTCAATAATTCTCAAAATACATGTAGAGCTTTATTTTATATCAATTAACCCAAAACACAACAAAACATGCCAATCCGGAGAAATGTCTTGACTTTCACTCTGTTTCCTGCTTATTACCTGAGGATGGGAAAAGAGAGGGGGTGAGCTCGGAAGCTCGTGGGTAACATGTTTATAAACGGTAATAAGCAGAAAACATTTGAAACTTTCATGTTTATAGCAAAACCTCATTGAAAATTTATAAAACATTCTTTTCTCAAAATTGTCAACTTGCCAAGAAAAAATCTCATTTCACTCAAGTCAAACAATCATCAAACTTATCAATGCATGAAAACACATAAACACGTCATAATGGTTCGGGTAGGTCCAAATTCATGACGTACCACACATTCCCATATAATAGTCCTGTGTAGCCATAAACTTGAGGGAGTCCTTGAAGGAGCTCCGTGCCACTAGCGGGCAGGAGGGAGAAGCCTATTCTTGGGTCAACGTGTTGGGCCCCGAAATTTTTTTTTATTTGAATTAATTATGTATCTATTTATGGATTTATTCTTTAATTATTTTATTTTGTCTTAATTGATTTAATTATGTGTTTATATAAATATTTTTATGTTGGGCTTGGGATTAGAAGTTAGAAATTAATGGATATGTGGAGTGGGCTTGAGAGGAGGAGGAGGAGCCCAATAGCAAAACTATGTAGTTTTGGGAGGAGTTTAAAGTGAGAATAAAAGGGTTAAATGAATTAAAAGGAAGAGAAGGAGGAGAAGAGTGTCGTGAGTTACCAAAGGAAAGAAAGAAGAGGAGAAAACGTGAACTAGAGGAGGAAGAAGAATAGCTTTCGGCCAAGGAAGAAAGGAAGAGAGAAAATCGTGGGAGGCTTGTGGAGAAGAAGAAAGAAGGAGAAAAAGAAGAGAAATCAAGTGAGAAAGGTAAGCTTTCATCTTTTCTTAAGTTAGATTTGAAAATGGTGTAGGATGGAAGTTAGGGTTTGTGTAGAGATTGAAGAAAATGGAAGAGAAGGTGAGATCTATGGAGGTTAGGGAAGGTTATGGTTATTCTAGCTTAAATGAGCCATGGGTAGGTTAGGTTAAGGTTAATGTTAGTTTTCCCTTTAAATTTCGGAATATTATGACCTTTCCTATGAAGTTAGAAATTGATTAGAGATGTGTTTTGTTTGAAGGAACTCAAGAAAACCCTACTCAAGACAAGGAGGAAGGGCGATCTTGAATTCGGATTTCTACGATAGGTGGGTAACATTTTTATAGTTGTTGTGTAATGGGCAAATGCCCTATGTGTGCTATCTTTGCTATAATATGTGTATATTGAAAGTGTATTTACATTGCTTTGAATGAAAAGTGCGAAACCATGATGATTTGAAAGTATGAAAGAAGCATGAAATGCTATTATTGTGCTTGAATATGTGAACATAAATGAGTTGTGTTTGGGCGAGAGAGAACCCCTTTGTGAAGTCACCTGCACGTTGACCCCCATTAGCCTTCTCCCGGCTGCCTGCTTTAGGCTTACGAGATCCGAAAAATGGACTCGTCGTGATTACGGTAAACTTCGGTTTCGTCGTGTTTATGGAACTCTCGAGCCAATTGTGTGCATTTCATCATTTATAAGTGTTTATGATGCATAAGATGGGTGTTAGTTGCAAGATGATTCTATGTTATGCCTTGTGTGATAAAGTTGAGTTTTCAACCTATTATGTAAAATTTTTAATGCTTTGGATTATTAATTGTGTGTGTGGCTCATTATGTGATGGCTATAAATTTGTTAGCCACTGAGCCATGTTAGCTCACCCCATTCTCCCTCCTCAGGTGAAAATTCAAGTTGAGAGTTGAACCTTGCAAGGCATCGACATCACTCCAAGAACTTAGGAACTTTTGTATTAAGTTAATAACTAGCTTTTGGAATAGCTTTGTAAGCATGTTGACCATTGAGCATCTCATCTTTTGTGTTTTGTACTTGATTTTGATGAATATGCCAATATGTAACCAAAGCTATGCATGAATCTTTCTTATGATTGGAAAAGAGAATGAGAGCTCAAGTACTCTCTTCATTATATGTTTGTGTTGATTTGTGACCTATGTGTGAAGCATGTGTATGCTTATTTTAAGTTTGGAGATTGTTGTTGGGTGTCTGCTGGGTTTTTGCCTTGGAAGAGCTTGCTGGAAAATTTCCAAGGTTAGGAGTTGTAGAAGTTTTGTAAATTCTGGGTATGTTGCATTTTCTGAAATTTCGGGGTTGTTAGAGGTTGTATGAAATCATTATGACTCCTTGAGAGTGATAGGCGAGCTGTAGAGCTCTTCTAAGATGTTTATGAGCTATTCATGAGGGATTAAAATGGTAGGTGTGAGTGGTTAGAATTAAATGTAGGTGCTGTCAAATGACAGATTTTTAGACAGAACCTTTGTGACCATTTTTGACCCTTATAGAGTTGGAATTTGGGTCAGTGATCATCATGAAAAATGTAGATCTTTCTTTTCTCTATGAAATAGACACCAATTTTGTTAAATTTGGAGTTCAGAATGGAAAGTTATGACCTTTGCAAGTGGAGTCAGATCAGAAAAACAGACGATGCCATCAGAGCAAAAACCAGACGATGCAATCAGTAGCAAAAACCAGACGATGCCTGTAGCAAAACCAGGCGATGCACTGTAGCAAAACCAGACGATGCACATGTAGCAAAACCAGACGATGCCTTTGTAGCAAAAAAACCAGACGATGATCAGAGCAAAAACCGGACGATGCATCAGAGCAAAAACCAGACGATGCATCATGGCAAAAACCAGACGATGATTTGAGCAAAAATCAGGCGATGTTACTGTTCATCTCCGTCTGATTTTGCTGAGGTGACATCATCTCCGTCTGATTTTTGCTAAGGATGACGTCATCTTCGTCTCATTTTATCGTCTGCTTTTTTGTCTTACGACCCTCTTCCTTCTTTTGGCCATAACTTTTGCATGGACCTCCGATCTACCTCATTCTCAAGCATTGGATTTCTAAAAGATTTTCTACCTTTCTACACTGGACTTATCAGATTTTCTTTCAAATTGAAAATGGTGGTTTGAAGCGAAGCATGGCGATCGGTTGATAAGGCTGACTATGCTTCAGAATTTTAAAATATCTTGAGCTATAGAGCTCCGATCAAAGCGATTCTTGTTTTAAATTAAACTAGAGGCATAAACCTACAAGTTTTATGAAGAGACCGATCAGTGATTAAGCCTTTAAGATTTTCAAATGCTTACCCGAAGTCGGTAGTGCTCAGTTTTGATTGTTTTCTTTAAGATAGCATTTTTGCCATAACTTTTTCATTTCTAACCCGAATTGGCGATTCCATTGCGTTGGAATCGTTAGATCCGAGGATCATTTTTATCAAGAGCCAACCCCAAATTTTATAAAGTGAATTTTTCCTTATTGTGATT
This sequence comes from Erythroxylum novogranatense, assembly GCA_029891385.1. Classification (NCBI taxonomy): domain Eukaryota; kingdom Viridiplantae; phylum Streptophyta; class Magnoliopsida; order Malpighiales; family Erythroxylaceae; genus Erythroxylum; species Erythroxylum novogranatense. Next base: position 11,836,165 of record CM057225.1, on the reverse strand, counting down.
AGCATATGTGTTCGGTTGTGGGTCTTCTACGCTGGATGGGTCCGAATGTTGGGCTTCGGAGACGGGGTCCAACATTGTTTGGTATCAGAGCTTAGGCTTACTCCTAGGCTTAAAATGTATAGTAGGGAACATTGTATGTGATTAAATGTTTATTTTATGAATTGATTGTTTGCATTACGTGACATGCATATCATGCATACATATAGGAACTAAGCTTAAAAGCAATTGTAGCTAATCACTAGTATTTTCATTGAAGAGTACGATGCCACCTCGTCGAAGGACACGAGGAGTTTTGCAAGGTTCAATTGCACGACTCTCCGCCGAGAGAGGAGAGCACGGATGAGTCTGTAGCCCTGTGGTGGCAGAGGCCCCTCAGTAAGGTGGTAGTGAGCCTCTTCGTTCACAGACTCAAGTGATCACCTAGTCTGTCCGAGCAAGTGCCTCGTTAGACCCCAGTATTCGAGGCATTTACCAAGCTTTTGTTCAAGGCTATGGGGCAAATGCCACAGCTTCTAGTTCGCCCGACTAAGAGGGGAAGACAGTTTGATAAGCTAAGGAAATGCACGGGCGGTGGACTTCCACGGACCACGGATCCCGAGGAAGCCGAGACTGGTTGAGGAAGGCGAAAGAGTCTTTGGATCGGATGGAGTGCAAGGATGATGAGAGGGTAGTCTATCTTGCCACCGCTTGTGGTGATGCTTTGCCTTGGTGGGAGGCTGCTCTAGGAGTCGATTGAGACCGATGGGATTTACATGGGAGACTTCTGTTGTCTTGAGAAAGAAGTATCTTTCAAGTGTACATTCAATGAAGCGAGAGGAGTTCCTAAGCCTTACCTGAGGAGAGATGACAACATGAATCTGAGCTTGGTTCACACAGTTGGTTAGATATGCCGCAGAGATGAGGTGAGTGAGGCTGCTAAGTCTCGTCGATTTGAGTCGGGTTTGCACAGCTATCGAGAGAAGGTGATAATCTGAACTTCGTGACTTGCAGCAGTTGGTTGAAGCGGCGAGGGTTGAGAACCTCGAGAACATCAAGAGTGCAATTAACAGAAGAGGAAGGGAAGAGCGATTCGGGAGGGAGGTGGTACTTCTATGCCCGAGAGAAGTGCTAGAGCCTTTCTGTCTGATCCGAGGAGAGGAGTACGGTGGGAGCCGGCTGACCGATGAGGACTTCTTCCGTTTCCCACCAAGTCTCAACGGTGGGGGCGGTAGAAGAGGAGATGGGAGAGACCACCCTTCCTAAGTGTAAGCCTTGTGGATATCTCCATAGAGGAGAATGTCATGATTGACAGGAGCATGCTTCAATTGTGGGCGGAAGGACATTTGCCAAAGAGTGTCCTAAACCGAGATAGAGAGGGATCTCGGATGCAAGCTTCAGGAGGACAGAGACAGTGGGATGTAAGGCGTGGATCAAGTAGGTAGCTCTGGAGGTTCTAAGAGAGCTTATCCTCCGCAGATCCAGAGGGCAAGTTCCGGCCAGTGTTTGCCATGACTCGAGAGGAGGCGAGACCGCGCCGAAGTTGTAGCGGTATGGTTAAACTGTTTGATGATTATGTGCTTGCTATGATTGACTCTGAGTTCTACCCATTCCTTTGTGTCTTGAGTAGGACTATTTCTAGGAGGAGTTTGAGCCCATTGGATACTCCACGATGGTGAGTACTCAATCGGCCAATATATTATTATCGATCAAGTATATAGAGATTGTGAGATAGAGATTAGTGGAGGAAAATTGGTGGTGAATCTGATGCCTTTGAAGATGGGAGGATTGGATGTGATCCTAGGTATGGACACATTAGAGAGGTATCATGTTACTTTAGATTGTAAACAGAAGATAGTGGAGTTTGAGCTAGAGGATAGCAGGAAAGTGATACTCATGGGAGATAGAAAAGTCAGTCCACCTCGGGTTATTTCAGCTATGATGGCAGAGAGAATGATGAGCAAGGGGTGTGAGGCCTTTTTGGCTTATGTGCTAGATATGGAGGCAGATAGAGGGAGGTTGGAAGACATTCCAGTAGTCAGGGAATTCCCGGATGTCTTTCCCGAGGAATTGCCAGGACTACCTCCTCCTAGGGAAATTGAGTTTCCCATTGAGCTTCATTCAGGCACTGCGCCGATCTCAATTCCGCCTTATCGGATGGCTCCGGCGGAATTGAAGGAGCTTAAGGAGCAGTTGGAGGATCTTTTAGAGAAGGGTTATGTTAGACCGAGTTCTTCGCCTTGGGGAGCTCCGGTTCTTTTGTGAAGAAGAAAGATGGGTCGTTGCGGATGTGTGTGGATTATAGGAAGTTGAATCATGCCATCATTGAGAATGATATCCGCTCCGCGCATAGATGATTTGTTTGATCGATTGCAAGGGGCGAGAGTCTTTCCAAGATAGACTTGAGGTTGGGTTATCATCAGTTGAGGATTAAGGAGACCGATGTGTCAAAGACTGCTTTTAGGACGAGGTATGGCCACTTTGAGTTTTTGGTTATGCCTTTCGGGTTAACGAATGCTCCTGCAGTCTTTATGGATTTGATGAATAGAGTCTTCAGGTCCTTCTTAGATCAATTTATCATCGTCTTTATTGATGATATATTGGTCTATTCTAAGAGTGATGAGGAGCATGAGGATCATTTGATGATTGCCTTGGAGACATTGAGGAAGAATGAGCTGTATGCCAAATTCGATAAATGCGAATTTTGGCTAAGGAAGTGGTATTTTGGGGCATGTGATCTCGAGCAAGGAGTGCATGTGGATCCGCATAAAGATATAAGTCGTGGTTAGATGGGAAGCGTCAAAGAATGTAGTGAAGTGAGAAGTTTCTTGGGATTATTTGGATATTACAGGAGGTTTGTGGAGGCTTTTCCTTGATAATGCTCCACTTTCCAAGTTGACAAGGAAGAATCAAAATTTGAATGGACCGAGGAGTGCGGGGTAGTTTCGAGGAGTTGAAGAAGCGGCTTACCACCGCACCGATTCGACATTGCCTTCGGTAATGATGGGTACATTGTGTACAAAGTGATGCCTCCGAAAGGGTTTAGGGTGTGTATTGATGCAAGGAGAGAAAGTGATTGCTTATGCCTCTAGGCAGTTGAAGCCTTATGAGATGAACTATCCGATCCATGACTTGGAGTTGGCTGCTATAATCTTTGCATTGAAGATTTGGAGACATTATCGTATGGAGTTACCACTAGGATATTTGAGATCATAAGAGCCTTAAATACTTGTTGACCCAAAAGAGCTGAATTTGAGGCGAGGCGATAGTTAGAGTTGCTAAAAGATTATGACTTGGTGATAGACTACCATCCGGGAAAGCTAATGTTGTAGGTGATGCATTGAGTAGAAAGTCCACCATGGCACATGTGGAGACAGATGTACCTTCCTTTGTGAAGGATTTAGCGGACTTGATCGATGTTGAGGCAAGATAGGCTGAGTGTATTTTGGCAAGTTTGGGGTGAGGCCGGTCTTTGAAAGAGAAGATCAAGGAATTTCGGGATCGGGATGAGTACTTGAGTAAGTTTAGGGAAGAGATAAAGAATGGAAAGCCGTCTAATGTAGAGGTAAAGGAAGATGGATTGATGGTTGTGGGTAGTAGATTGTGTTTAAGGCAAGTTAGAGTTGAGGGATGAAATTCTTGATGAGGCGATAATGCTCCTTATGCAATGCATCGGGGAGTTCTAAGATGTATTGGAATTTGAAAGAGCATTTACGGTGGAAAGGAATGAGGAAAGATATAGCGAGTATGCTAAAGATGTTTGGTGTGCCGCCAGTTAAAAGTGAACACAAGCACCTTCAGCAAGCTTAATCCCTTGCCTATTCCGGAGTGGAAATGGGAAAAGATAACTATGGATTTTCGATGGGATTCACGAGATCTAGCCGAAAGCATGACGCTATATGGGTGATTGTGGATAGGTTGACTAAGTCACTCACTTCTTACCGATTAAATCGATGATTCTTTGAATATTTTGGCTAAGAAGTATGTGGATGAGGTGATCGGACTTCATGGGATTCGAGTTAAATAGTGTCCGATAGGGATCCTAGGTTTACCTCAGATTTTGGGAGAGTTTGCAGGAGGCTTTGGGGACTCGATTGCATTTTAGTCTGACTTTCCATCCATGAGACCGATGGACGATCGGAGAGGACCATTCGGACTTTGGAGGCAATGTTGAGGGCTTGTGCTTTGGATTTCAAAGGTTAGTCGGATGATCACCTACCTTTGATTGAATTCGCCACAACAATTCCTATCACTCGGGAATTGGATGGCGCCTTATGAAGCCTTGTATGGTAGGAGATGTAAAACTCCTATATGTTGGGATGAGGAAGGTGAAAGAAAGTTTGTGGGGCTGAGTTAGTGCAGTCACGATTGATAAGATAAAGCTAGTGAAACAGAGGTTTAAGGCACTCAAGATCGATGAAGAGCTATTCGGATGCCCATAGGAAAGAGATGGAATTTGAAGTGGGTGAGAAGGTATTTCTTAGAGCTTCTCCATGGAAAGGCGTTTTGAGGTTTGGTAAGAAAGGTAAGCTTAGCCCGAGGTATATAGGCCCATACGAGATCATTGAGAGGATTGGGCCTTTGGCTTATAAGTTAGATTTGCCATCGGAGTTGTCTAAGATTCATAATGTATTCCATGTGTCGATCTTTGAGGAGATATAGGTCGGATCCTTCAGCATATAGTTCAACCTTCAGAAGTTCAGTTGAGAGAGGATTTGAGTTATGAGGAGCAACCAGTGGAGATCTTAGATTCAAAGGGAAAAGTGCTAAGGAATAAGATTGTGAAGCTGGTTAAGGTCTTGTGGAGGAACCATTCGTCCGAGGAAGCAACTTGGGAACCTTTGGAAGCCATGAGGGAGAAGTATCCCTACCTCTTCATGAATTCAGGTAAGGATTTCGAGGACGAAATTCTTTTAGGAGGGGAGAATTGTTGGGCCCCGAAATTTTTTTTTATTTGAATTAATTATGTATCTATTTATGGATTTATTCGTTAATTATTTTATTTTGTCTTAATTGATTTAATTATGTGTTTATATAAATATTTTTATGTTGGGCTTGGGATTAGAAGTTAGAAACTAATGGATATGTGGAGTGGGCTTGAGAGGAGGAGGAGGAGCCCAATAGCAAAACTATGTAGTTTTGGGAGGAGTTTAAAGTGAGAATAAAAGGGTTAAATGAATTAAAAGGAAGAGAAGGAGGAGAAGAGTGTCGTGAGTTACCAAAGGAAAGAAAGAAGAGGAGAAAACGTGAACTAGAGGAGGAAGAAGAATAGCTTTCGGCCAAGGAAGAAAGGAAGAGAGAAAATCGTGGGAGGCTTGTGGAGAAGAAGAAAGAAGGAGAAAAGAAGAGAAATCAAGTGAGAAAGGTAAGCTTTCATCTTTTCTTAAGTTAGATTGAAAATGGTGTAGGATGGAAGTTAGGGTTTGTGTAGAGATTGAAGAAAATGGAAGAGAAGGTGAGATCTATGGAGGTTAGGGAAGGTTATGGTTATTCTAGCTTAAATGAGCCATGGGTAGGTTAGGTTAAGGTTAATGTTAGTTTTCCTTTAAATTTGGAATATTATGACCTTTCCTATGAAGTTAGAAATTGATTAGAGATGTGTTTTGTTTGAAGGAACTCAAGAAAACCCTACTCAAGACAAGGAGGAAGGCGATCTTGAATTGAATTTCTCGATAGGTGGGTAACATTTTATAGTTGTTGTGTAATGGGCAAATGCCTATGTGTGCTATCTTTGCTATAATATGTGTATATTGAAAGTGTATTTACATTGCTTTGAATGAAAAGTGCGAAACCATGATGATTTGAAAGTATGAAAGAAGCATGAAATGCTATTATTGTGCTTGAATATGTGAGCATAAATGAATTGTGTTTGGGCGAGAGAGAACCCCTTTGTGAAGTCACCGCACGTTGACCCCATTAGCCTTCTCCGGCTGCTGCTTTGGAAGCTTACGAGATCGAAAAATGGACTCGTCGTGATTACTGTAAACTTCGGTTTTAAATCGTGTTTATGGAACTCTCGAGCCAATTGTGTGCATTTCATCATTTATAAGTGTTTATGATGCATAAGATGGGTGTTAGTTGCAAGATGATTCTATGTTATGCCTTGTGTGATAAAGTTGAGTTTTCAACCTATTATGTAAAATTTCTAATGCTTTGGATTATTAATTGTGTGTGCGTGGCTCATTATGTGATGGCTATAAATTTGTTAGCCACTGAGCCGTGTTAGCTCACCCCATTCTCCCTCCTCAGGTGAAAATTCAAGTTGAGAGTTGAACCTTGCAAGGCATCGACATCACTCCAAGAACTTAGGAACTTTTGTATTAAGTTAATAACTAGCTTTTGGAATAGCTTTGTAAGCATATTGACCATTGAGCATCTCATCTTTTGTGTTTTGTACTTGATTTTGATGAATATGCCAATATGTAACCAAAGCTATGCATGAATCTTTCTTATGATTGGAAAAGAGAATGAGAGCTCAAGTACTCTCTTCATTATATGTTTGTGTTGATTTGTGACCTATGTGTGAAGCATGTGTATGCTTATTTTAAGTTTGGAGATTGTTGTTGGGTGTCATTGGGTTTTGCCTTGGAAGAGCTTGCTGGAAAATTTCCAAGGTTAGGAGTTGTAGAAGTTTTTAAATTCAGGTATGTTGCATTTTCTGAAATTTCGGGTTGTTAGAGGTTGTATGAAATCATTATGACTCCTTGAGAGTGATAAGCGAGCTGTAGAGCTCTTCTAAGATGTTTATGAGCTATTCATGAGGGATTAAAATGGTAGGTGTGAGTGGTTAGAATTAAATGTAGGTCTTGTCAAATGATGATTTTAGACAGAACCTTTGTGACCATTTTGACCCTTATAGAGTTGGAATTTGGGTCAGTGATCATCATGAAAATGTAGATCTTTCTTTTCTCTATGAAATAGACATCAATTTTGTTAAATTTGGAGTTCGGAATGGAAAGTTATGACCTTTGCAAGTGGAGCTGCACTGTAGCAAAAACCAGACGATGCACTGTAGCAAAAACCAGACGATGCAATCGTAGCAAAAACCAGACGATGCATCATAGCAAAACCAGACGATGCATCAGAAGCAAAAACCAGACGATGCATCAGTAGCAAAAACCAGACGATGCCGTAGCAAAAACCAGACGATGCAATCGTAGCAAAACCAGACGATGATCAGAGCAAAAACCAGGCGATGTTCTGTTCATCTCCGTCTGATTTTTGCTGAGGGTGACATCATCTCCGTCTGATTTTGCTAAGGATAACGTCATCTTCGTCTCATTTTATCGTCTGCATTTTTGTCTTACGACTCCTTTTCCTTCTTTTGGCCATAACTTTTTGCACAGACCTCCGATCTACCTCATTCTCGAAGCATTGGATTTCTAAAAGATTTTTCTACCTTTCTACACTGGACTTATCAGATTTTCTTTCAAATTGAAAATGGTGGTTTGAAACGAAGCATGGCGATCAGTTGATAAGGGCTGACTAAGCTTCAGAATTTTTAAAATATCTTGAGCTATAGAGCTCCGATCAAAGCGATTCTTGTTTTAAATTAAACTAGAGGCATAAACCTCCAAGTTTTATGAAGAGACCGATCAGTGATTAAGCCTTTAAGATTTTCAAATGCTTACCCGAAGTCGGTAGTGCTCAGTTTTGACTGTTTTCTTTAAGATAGCATTTTTGCCATAACTTTTTCATTTCTAACCCGAATTGAGCGATTCCAGTTGCGTTGGAATCGTTAGATCCGAGGGATCATTTTTATCAAGAGCCAACCCCAAATTTTATAAAGTGAATTTTTCCTTATTGTGATTAGCATATGTGTTCGGTTGTGGGTCTTCTACGCTGGATGGGTCCGAATGTTGGGCTTCGGAGACGGGGTCCAACACAACGTGCACGTGACGGTTCTTGAGGGACTACTATAAACCCACATAACATGAAGTTCATGAACTTCAAAACATGTGGTCCATATGGCACATTATTTAAAAACTTGACTTTCATGAGCATGCACCATTCATATGCAATTCTATCATCATTTCACAATTTCACAACCAAAAGTATATGCCAATCATAATAAACCTTTCTCAAATAATATGAAGGCAACATGTACCACAATTTCAAAGCATTTAGCAATCATTTTCAAAAATTCATTTACAAAAAAAGCATGTGGAAATTTGCAAGTATTCAAAGAACAATAAATGCACTTTTATCAAGTAGTTGGAAAAATCAATTAATTCCCTTGAGTTGGAAAACATTTATGGCTTATTAACATAAATATAAAAATGTCACCCACCTTAATTCCTTTCTTGAAACTTGAATCAATTTGTTTCCCCTTGATCTTGATTCCTCTTGCCTCCCTAAATCCCCTTTAACAAAAACCATAATTCCAAAATCAATGGTGATCCCAATTGACAAACCCATAACACAAAATCACCAAAATTAATCTTGGAAAACACAAACCCATACCATTCTTAAGTCATAAGAACCAAAATCTTTCAAAAATCTTACATTGAATCTTCACCCAACCAAGGGTTTTCTTGGCTCTAATGGAAACTTGAACCTTCCTCTAGCTTTTCCTTCTTGAATTAGCTCCAAACACCCACTTGAACTCCAAGAAAATGGAAAACCCTAGCTCTTCCTCTTTTTCTCCCCTCTTTCTCTCTATTTTCGTGCTTCTCTCTTCTCTCTCTCTCTAATTTTCGTTTCCCTCTCTTCTAATGGAAGGAAGACTCATTTTTCTTGCCTTTTATACCACTTATGATTAGACAATGTCCATTTTGTCCTTACTTATATGCCTTGCAACTTAAATGACTTAAGTGGTCTTCCAATTTTGCCCTCATGCATAAATTACCACCTTAATTCAATTTAAATCTAATCAACCCATGCTTTATGATCTTGCTCAAATTAACATGTTAATTTCTCATATTAACATGCTAATTAATTCCTCAAAATTATAAAATAATCTATCAATGCCCCAAAAATTCATTTTAATTCATGTTTAATTTAGGATATTTTTCTAACCATCAAATTGAAGGAATTTGCTAAAACTTCCTTCTATAGAAATGTTCCTCATTGTCTTAATTTTCTAATGACATCAAAATAATTCAATTTGGTTCACTAATCTGAAAGTTATACCCAAACATTTCCAAACTGTTCTTATGCTGAAACATTATCCTGCGCATGACTTCCATCTAAAAGTTGACTTTCTTAGAGACTAAATTGGAATTCAAATCCTTAATATAACTTGTAGCTCCATGTCTCTAGTTTAATTAAAAACAAGAATCAATTCATTTGGAGCTTTACATATCAAAATATCATCAAAATACTGAAGTATATTCACTAAAATATCCAACTCATACTCTATTTACCGATCCTCTCACTTTGATTCAATCAATATTTTCTCTTTATTTCAAATTCAGGAATTCTCCTTTTCTATACACATGAATAATTGCCAACAATTCCTCATTTAATAGTTCTAGCTTCCAAGGAAAGTTCGGCGTCCAATAATATTAGTTGCTAGCAGAATATGATAAAGCTCCATGAAAGATGGCAAGAGCCAAAGAAAGTCACCTTCAATGAAAAGAAGATTACATAACAAAAAATATAAACAAGATAGATGTGTTCTATACAATTATAGTTACCAATCAAAATAGCATCACTATACAAAGAGATCCGGTTGAAATCCAAAAAACATCACTCTTCTGTGCCGTATTACTCCTGGAAAGGGAAAGTAAGTAGACATTAAAACAGATCCAAGAACAGAAGACTATAAGGCAAACAAAAACTATGTCCGTTCAAAGTTAAATTAAAATGCTAAATAATTTGAAAGGAGCACTAACCTGCCCTCACCCAGAAAAAGAAAAATGACTCTAAATAATGGGAAAATGAAGTTTTGGTTAACTTGAGCTAACGACAAAGCCTGCTCATGCTTATCCCTCCTGATTCAATAAAGAACTAGAGAAGTACATTCTTAAATTCAACAATTGGAACAAGATGAAGATACGTAGCCAACAACCAACACAAATTGATATCTGTCTGCAAAAACCCCTGCTTTTAAAGTTAAGCACCTAGAAATAGATATCAAACCTGTAAAAGAAAGCTTCCAACAGGATTCTATATCAGAAAAGTACATATCACCATAACTTGGCCAACGGTTACAAGCACAGGGCAATTCCAACTGAGTTCTAAGGAGACTACCTATTTCATGCAGTATTACATGCATCACTGGCATCCATATTGCAGCTAAGAAATTTCCTCAGTTAAAAGCCTTTGTCTCCTTTTGCTGAACACAGGCTATTAAAATAGTTCAACAGAGTCCAAGAGCTCAATTACTCATTTCTCATTGAATACTCTACTCCCTAGTAATATCTCCAAAAACTTAAATGTATGAAACCTTAGACAAAGAAATAGTTCCAAAATGTAAGTAGTGAAAATGAGCACACAAGTAATCGAACATTTCACTTGACAAGATACTGATTTAGATGCAAAAACTTTATTCTACCTGTATGTTCAGACTAAACAACAAGTAACATAACTTCTCTATAAATAGCTTGATAGAAATAGTTCTTCACACTAGGAGTAAGGCCGTAACATGAAGAATGTGAAAATTATGATAATTACTCAATTCTGAACAGGAGCCAAACTCAAAAGCCCCATGAAACTGCATTAAATACAGCAAGAGCCAAGTTGAAATTACTTTCAATTAGGAAAAAATATAAACAAGATAGTCATCCTGGGCTTTTGACTTTTAGAAAATATTATGCAAAATGACCCATTTGAAAGTCCAACCAGCATATGGTTCTTATCACTAGCAATATTACTCCTGGAAAGAGAAATTAGTCAAGTGATTGAGATAGAACTGAGAATTAGGAATCGGAAAAATTGCAATAAACTAAAAATGGTAATCTAGACTGCCTGTAAATTCTCGTCCTCCTTATCTCCACCGATGCAGCATCTTTATTGAATTTTCCTACGAGTTCAGTTTTACTGAGTGATCTCATGAAGAAACAAAACTTCAAGACAATCCAAATCCCTAATTCCCTCCTTAACTAAACATCGATGAAATATCTACACTGGAGAATAGAGAGAGAAGGGGAAAAAGAAATAACATATGCATACATTGAAGTGGGAACAGAAGAGAAGATTCTGCGAGAAAAGAAAAAACTTACCCTGTTATCAGTGGAGACGAAGCCGAACGAAAGAGGAGAGCTGCAGTTGTTCAATGGAGTTTGGTAAATTTGTTTTAGGTTTCAGACGTTACACAAGGCTATTTTGGACTTTTCATAATCTTGTCCATTGGACAAGAATTTTTGTATCTCAATTTTGGAAGGAAAAAAAATTTCTGTCTTTTTCCTCTGAAGACGGAACAAAAATAAGTGAGGACAGCAAGCAAACAGGACGAAGGACAGAACTTTTGCGTCCTCGTCCACTGTCCTCACCCCTGAGGACACTAACCAAATGCAGGGTAAGGGCTCAAGAATCACTTCATTTGAAGGTCGAATAATAAAATTATAGCCAAAAGAATCAAACAAGATTTAGTCCTTAATCATATTGAATTTGTCTCGGGACAAAAAGGCATAAATTTCACTAGAGATGTTGGATTTAAATCATTTTAAGACGATTTCAAAGAGAACTTTGAGATCTACAACTTTGAAGAAGACCTTGAGGTTAGCTTTATCATCTGAAGGGTCAAAATAGAGCAGAAGATAGGTGCAGACGAAACCAAATATAAAAGCAAACGAATGGAAAAAGGTAGAAGAAGTGGGAAAATTGTTGTAACTTTCCCTACAGATATCAAATTAAGGTGTTCTTTATATGGTTAGAAAGAGGACTTCAAGATCTACAACTTTCATGAAGACTCAAAGATAGATTTTGTTTTTTAAAGGTCAAAAATGAAACAGAATATAGGTACAGATGAAGCCAGATGAAAAAACAGAAAAATGGAAAAAGACAGAAGAAGTGGAAAAATTACTATAACTTTCCCTAAAGATATTAGATTTAGGTGTTCTTTATATGGTTCGAAAGAGGACTTCAAGATCTACAGATTTCATGAAGACCTAAAAGATAGATTCTATCTTTTGAAGGGTAAAAAGTAGAATAGAATATAGGTATAGACAAAGCCAAATGAAAAGGCAAACGAATGGAAAAAGACAAAAGAAGTCGAAAAATTGCTATAACTTTCCCTACAGATATCAGATTAAGGTTTTCTTTATATAGTTTGAAAGTGAACTTCAAGATATATAACTTTCATGAAGACTTAAAAGATATATTCTATCTTATGAAGTGTCAAAAATGGAATAGAAGATAGGTAAAGACAAAGCCAAATGAAAAGGCAGACGAATGGAAAAAGACAGAAGAAGTGGGAAAATTGTTATAACTTTCCCTACAGTTATTGGATTAAAGTTTTATTTATATGGTTAGAAAGAGGAATTCAAGATCTACAACTTTTATGAAGATTTCAAAGATAGATTCTATTTTTTGAAGGGTCAAAAATGGAACATAAGATAGGTACAGAAGAAGTCAAATGAAAAAGAAGACGAATGGAAAAAAGACAGAAGAAGTGAGAAATTTTCTATAACTTTCCCTACATATATCAGATTAAGGTGTTCTTTATATGGTTCGAAAGAGGACTTCAATATCTACAACTTTCATGAGGACCTTAAAGATAGATTCTATCTTCTGAAGGGAAAAATGGAATAGAAGATAGGTACAGGTGAAAAAGCAGCAGAAGCAAAACATAGAAGGAGCAAAACATAGAAGAAACAAAACATAGAAGGAGCAAAATATAAAAGAAGCAAAACATAAAAGGAGAAAAACATTGAAGGAGCAAAACATAGAAGAAGCAGATGGTCAAACACAATAGAAGCATAAGTCAAACATAGAAGAAGCAGATGGTCAAACACAAAAGAAGCAGAAGTCAAACATAGAAGAAACGGATGGTCAAACACAGAAGAAGCAGATGGTCAAACACAGAAGAAGTAGAAGTCAAACATAGAAGGAGCAGATGGTCAAACACAGAAGAAGCAGAAGTCAAACATAGAAGAAGCGGATGGTCAAAAACAGAAGAAGCAGATGGTCAAACACAGAAGAAACAAAAAGAAGAAGAAGTAAAACATAGAAGAAGCAAAGAGACAAAAGAGACATCTTCCTTTATAAGGACCATAACTTTCAGTCTATAAGTCCAAAAATTTCAAGCTATATACCGCTGGAAAGATAAAAGAAAGACCTACAACGTTCCAAAAGACACATTTGCCTAAATCAGTCTAGATTAATCCAAATTTTCCCTCAAATATAGAATATGAATTTTTACATTCATCCAATGTTTTGCACTCAGTTCTCAACTTCATGACAAATTTTGAGATTCTTAAAGACAAAATTTAAATTTAATGTCTTCAATGTAGTCATATGTTTTTAGTTTAATCCAAATTAAGAATCATCTTGTTTGGATAACTAGAGAAAAATTTGTAACTAAAAGATTGAAGCATACTCCATAAATATTTTCCAGATCAACCCTCCATTATGTTTCACAATCTTTCCTTAACACAAATCATACTAAGATTACCTTTTTTACTTCAATTACTACTCATTCTCAACTTCATTTCAGATCAATATCATCTATAAGGAAATTTATAATCCATGATTAATCATGAATACCAATAATAGAACATACACATATATACATATTCTTCATCAACTTACTACACAAATTCAACTTCATTTTTGCTTTCATTCTCCTTCTAACTTTCACCTTAATTCTTCCTATTTCGAAATCTCTTATGCACTAAAAGCACCAAGGTAAAACATGAATCTATCCACATTGCTCATTCGCTACTTTACTCTTGTCTATCATTTCTTGGTTCAATAATTTTCATTCATTTTTTCTTTACTCATGATTAATCACCAAAATTTTTGATTTCCAGTTCTAACTTCTAAGAAACGTTCGGGGTCCAACATCTGATATTTGAGTATAAAATATGGACAGAAAACATCTTTAAGAAGAAGAAGAAAATAAATAATAATAAGGAAAATAATAAAAATAAAAATAATTATTAATTAATAAGAAGAAGAAGAAGAAGAATCATCATAATCATAATCATAATCATAATAATCATAATAATTATGATGATGATAACAATAGTGATAATAATAATAATAATAATAATAATAATAATAATAATAATAATAATCATCATCATCATCATCATCATCATCATCATCATCATCATCATCATCATCATCATCATCATCATCATCATCATCATCATCATCATCATCATCATCATCATTGTAACATCCTGTCACCGATGGGGAGGATAAAATAGTAAATTTGGATTGGGTTGTGACTTTGTACACAAGATTGTGTATGCACTCGTGAAAATTCCTAGTTTTTGGTGTTTTTGTGAAAAATGTGAAATTGTGTAGTTGATAGATAGAATTGGAGTGATTTATGTGAATTCTGCGGCATATTGTAAAGTGGGTACCGATGAGATTTTTGGTACTGAAAATGATTGTTCATTTGACACTCCAATTAGAGACATGATTTAGGAATTTTGTTTTAGCCTAAGCTATTGAAATTTGGAAAGTTTTATGAGAGTCAAAAAAATAAATTGATTGTATTGGAAATTGATGGGCATGAAAACGAGTAACCCGGAAAGATGTTGAATTTCAATTCTGTCCCTAAGAGTCGGAATTTTTGAATTGAAATAGTAAAGTTATAAGATTTGGTATGAGGGCAATTTGGGCAAGATACTTAAGAGAATAAGGGTTAAGGCTAAATGAAGAGGGTAAAATGGACATTTCATAATTAGAAATGGTATAAAAAGGAAATTTGGTTTTGAAAATGGGGAAGGAAATGAAGATGCCGTGAAGAAGAAGAGGAGGAAAAGAGGAAAGGAATTTTCGATGGAGTTATGAAGAGTTTAAAGAATTTGTAAGCTAAATCAAGTAAGTTTAACCCTCCTTCTTCTTAAAGAGTTGATTGATTCCCGTTTTAAGTGTTAAAAGGTATAGATTTGGGTGTTTTTATGTTAGGTTTTAAGGTTATCGAATATGGATGGTTTTGGTTGTTTAGGTAAACAATATTGGGTTAAAGTGGGTTGGAAATGGATTATTGATGAGGTTTAAAAGTTTAGAATGATTTATGTGTTGAATAGATTGGAAGAGTTGGTTTGAAAATGGTGAAAAAATGGATTTGGGGAAGGAGACGGCTCGCACGTCGCGACGTGCTCATGCGCACATTGCGACGAGCACATGGCCGCACGTTGCGACGTGAATGAGGGAGCACGCCGCGACAAGGACCCCTGTTCCTGAATGAATATGTTTTGGTTTTTAAGCCATAACTTTTTATATTGTTATTCAAATGAGATAATTTCTTATTTATAATGAGCTAGAGACAAAGGTCTTCATGCTTTATGAAGAGGGGAAATGTTAAATCAGTCTGTAAAGGCTTGAAATCTGGAATAGTAGTTTAGTGAAAGATATGGTTATATGTTGGAGAATAACTTTGGGATTTCTGAAACGAATTGACTGATTTGGGTATCAACTGAATTCTAATTTTTAAGGAAGATTTTGAGGGTGAAATATTGGGTTAGTGCCGGGAATGTCGCTAAAGTGCGTGATACGTTTATTTTTGTAAACTACTACATGAGTTTTATTCTGAAAGGGCAATGTGTAAACTTAGGGTGTTTGATTTGTGATAGGGGCATTTGGAAAGTCAGCCTCAGACATTTCTGAGACTTCTAGGCATTAGCGCAGAAGCCAGGTGAGTGACCTAGACGGTTCCCAAAGTATTAAATGTTATAATTCAATGATTTAAATTCTCTGAAGTAAAATGATGAGTCAGTATTGAATATGAACTCCGGATCAAAGGTCCGGAGTAT
Source organism: Erythroxylum novogranatense (assembly GCA_029891385.1). Classification (NCBI taxonomy): domain Eukaryota; kingdom Viridiplantae; phylum Streptophyta; class Magnoliopsida; order Malpighiales; family Erythroxylaceae; genus Erythroxylum; species Erythroxylum novogranatense. The sequence goes on along the minus strand of CM057225.1, from coordinate 11,820,314 downwards.
TGAAGTGATAGTATACAAAGATGTTATAAGAATGTGATAGTGTAATTGTGTTTGTGATGTGAAAATATGGAATAGATTAGAAATGATTGTGATATATGAATACATTAATAAAGTGATTGAATTGTGACACATGTCGTTCATTTATGAAAGCAAAATCAGTTATTGAAAGCTGCGACCAAAGCAGCCACTGATCAGAGCTTTCAGCTCAACGTTATAACTGGGCTTCGAGCTATATAGTGATGCAGAGCTACAAGTTCAACTACTGGAAAAGAGCCTTGTGCTCAAAAAGGGAATAGTGCATACCTAGAGGGCTCTCCTATCCCTAAGATGCGTGAGAAATAGTGCATACCCAGAGGGCTCTCCTATCCCTAAGAAGCGTGGGAAGTAGTGCATACCTAGAGGGATCTCCTACTCCTAAGACAAGTTCAATGATTAATGAGCCCTTGACAGGATAGTTTCATAGCGAAAAGCTCAACGATTGATGAGATAGTGCATACCCAGAGGGCTCTTCTATCCCTAAGACGCGTAGGAAGTAGTGCATACCCAGAGGGCTCTCCTACTCCTAAGACAAGTTCAATGATTAATGAGTCCTTGACGGGATAGTTTCATAGTGAAAAGCTCAATGATTGATGAGATAGTGCATACCCAGAGGGCTCTCCTATCCCTAAGACGCGTGGGAAGTAGTGCATACCCAGAGGGCTCTCCTACTCCTAAGACAAGTTCAATGATTAATGAGCCCTTGACGGGACAGTTTTAGAGCGAAAAGCTCAACGATTGATGAGTTAGTACATACCTAGAGGGCTCTCCTACCTCTAAGATGTGTGGAAAGTAGTGCATACCCAGAGGGCTCTCCTACCATTAAGATACGCTCAACGATTAATAAGCCCTTGATGGGACAGTTCTAGAGCCTATGGCTCAACGATTAATGTGCCCTTATAGGGGCAGTATAGATGCTTGGTCACAGAACTGATATGAATTGATAATGGGTTACAGACTGCATTTATTCTGATATGTTTGATTGAATGATAGGCGAAATGCTCTACACTGGTGTGAAAACAGTTATGGGGTACTCCTAATTATAGAATGTATGACTGATTGTGATATGCTTAGTGTTGTATGGAATATTAGAGCTGTTGACCAAAGTTGCCATCGATTAGAGCTTTTAGCTCAATGTGTGAAAATCGACTTCAAGTTCATGACTGATTTAGAGCCTTAGGCTCAACGTATAATGAACCCAGTATCCAGTATTGGACAAGGGTCAGCTATTATTGAGCCCATCGATGGGACAGTTTAGGCACTAGATCACAGCCATATGATAATTAAATAGGAAACGAGTGAAATACTTTGTATCGAGAAATGGGATGTATGAATATAGATTTATGTAAATATGTAAATGGGGAATTCTTGAGAAAATGTATTATGAGATAGAGATAGATCTATGGGAATTGAAAAAATGAGATCAAATAGAAAGAATGAAAACATAAGTTATTATTTGATTCTGTACTTGAGTGAGCGGACCATTGATAATGGTCACTCATTGAGTTTGCAAAAACTCACCCTCAATCTGCAATTATTTTGCAGGAATCAGAAGAATACCCCGTTAGGCAACGGGTGTATTATGATCGCGGAGTGATAGAAGGGGACGAGATTAGTTGCATCTGCATTAATAGCTGAACAGTTTTGTATGAGATTGTATTCCTAAATGTCTGTATAAATGTTTTAGACTTGTATTAAATTACTGTTTCTGCAAAATAGTTATTATGTGTGTATGATTCAAAGAAAAAAAAAATTATACTGTGATTTGACTGAGTGATGTATCACGCCACCCTCGTAAGGCACGGACTCGGATATCACCATCGATGTTGAGTCCGAGTCTTACGGGAGTTGGGGTGTTACAATCATCATCATCATCATAATAATAATAATAATTATTATCATCACCATCATCATCATCATCATCATAATAATAATCATAATAATAATAATCATCATAATAATCATGAAAATGATGTCATCATCATCATCATCGTCATCGTCATCATAATCACAATCATAATCATCATCATCCTCCTCCTCCTCCTCGTCATCATCATCATCATCATCATCATCATAATAATCTTCATGCAGTGCTTTGGATGGAACGGAGTTAATCCTTTCCAGATCTATTGCTTGGCCTAAAGAAATCATCTTTGAAGCTGGTGGTGCGGGTGATGCTAAAATAATCTTGTATTGTGGTCTTAATGTTGGGTGCTGAAATTCCTGATAGGATTTTTCAGCTTCTGTTTTTTTTTTTAGAAACTCTTGTGAATAACACTATTTTTGCCAGTAATATGGATTGTTGCTTTGAGCCATTGATCATAAATGCCAACAAATGGGCCATTGTAAATCACATAATGCTTGGATCCTTGTTGGTCTATCGTTTTCTGGGGAATAGTAGATAATTTTACAGAAGGTTGTGTGCTTGAGGATGATGTAATGGTAGAAGGTCCAGGTGAGGTTCTTGGTAAAAGAGTAGTTGTTTCTTCTTTGGTAATTGATAAAGGCGTGGTTCTTTTCGACGCTTCTGGTAGTGATGGTTGGTCTTTTAGCATAGTAAGTGTGGTTTTAAGTCGGTCTAACTCTTCGGTAATACTTTCGGCCTTAACTTGGAGATTCATACTTTGAACTTGTAATTCTAACAATTCTGCTTCTTTTAATGCTATGGTTCTTTCCAATTGTGCTATAACTCCTTCCATTCTCTTGTTAATATATCTGCAAGAAAATTGTTAGCTGTTTTAATATAATGAATATAAAATTGATACTGACCTAGTTCAAGCTGCCACCTGATGATACTTAGTGCTTATATGATACTTAGTGAATCCACACAAATACTGAGAATCAGTTCGTATTGTGAATTTCACTGGTAATAAATCAATTCACCATTTTCTCAATGTTTTGAGACAGGCTAGTGCTTCTTTTTCATGAATGGGGTAATTTAATTTTGAAGAATTAAACGTCCCATTTATATACTTGCTAAGATAGTACTTTTTGTGCTTAGGCAGTTTTGCTAAAAGGCATCCTGCCCATGTATCAATGCTTGCGTCTAGCTAGACGAGTAATTGGTCATTGACCTGGTAATTATAGAGTTTAGGAAGTTCCTTACAGAGATTATTTAATCGTTGTACTACTTCGGTATCCGCCATGGTCCACTGCCATTAATGTTTAGTACTACATTTTTTCTGTAATATTCGTCTTTCTTTTGCTAAATCTTTCAAAAAACCTTGATCAGATATATAATTCAATAATCCTAAGAATTGCTGAATTTGTTTTCTATTCGAAAATTGATTTGGAAATTCTTGTAATTTTTGTAAAATATTAGGTTGTAATTGTAAATATCCATGATGATTAAACTGTATTCCTAAATAATCTATAGTTTGTTTTACTATTTTTGCTTTCTTTTTGCTAAGGATTAATCCTTTCTCCTTACAATGTTGTAAAACTACTTTAACTTTCTTTAAGTGATCTAATTTATCTTGATTAGAATAAATAATAATATCATCAATATAAATAAAATAAATTCTTCTAATCTTTGCAAGATTACTATCCATTAACCGTTGATAAAGACTAGGTGCTTGTTTTAATCCAAAAGCTAATACATTCCATTGATAATGTTTTTGAGGAGGGCAAGTGAATGTCGTTAATGCTTTTGTATTATCGTGTAGTCTAAGTTGCCAGTATCCTGATTTTGCATCTAATGTTGTAAACCAAGTGTGTCCTTTTAATTTATTGATAATATAATCTTTACGTGGTAATTTATAAGCATCTCATACTGTTGCTTCATTTAATTTTCTATAGTTAATAACCATTCATCTTTTTCCTCTTTTCTTTTCTGCAGAATTATTGACATAAAAAGCTGGTGCTGAATTTTTACTTGTACTAGGGCTAATTAATCCTTTTTCTAATAATTCTTTACATTCTTGAATAAATTCTTTTACATCTTGAGGTGTATAAGGAATATTGTTTTTAATATTAACTTCCTAAAGGGGATCTTTAAGTTTTATTTCTATTAATTCAGTATTTTGATTTTTTTCTGGATCTAGTGGATTTTCACTACATACTTGTTCTAAAAGCGTATCAACTTCTAATTGTATTGAAGTATTGTTAAGTAAATAAAAATGTAATGTGTTGAGTTTTTCATGAATCAATTTTAGTTGTTGATAATAAGTGGTATGATAGATAGGTATGCATAGAATAATAGATTTTGATTGATTTCCTTGATATAAGGTGTTCAGAGAGTGATATAATGTAAATATTGACAAAAAGGTTATATAATTTGAGAAAATTATTTCCAATGGTTAATGGTAATCCTGATTCTTTCTGGTAGATAAATGGAACTATAAAGGTATAATTTTCAATAATAAGAGTATTATAATAACTAACATACCAAATGGAGTTAAAACTTCCATCGGCTATTTTTACTTGTAATGGTTTATTTAATTTTTTCCATTTTAATGCAAGTTGTCTTGATGCGATACAAATAGTAGCTCCTGTATCTATATATGCATTTATTTTAGTCTTTGTTTTCTGGACTATTACTTGAATAAAAGTTGAATTGGAATTCGGTGTTTGATTGAAAGTCTTGGCTAGTTGATTCATCGGAATATTGTTCTATTTCATAAATATAAAGAGTAGTTTCAGAATTATAGTCTGATTCAATTGGTTCTAACTGGTTTTCTAGTATAGAATACAAAATTTGTACTTTGTTATTATATTGTTTATCCTTCTTTTTAGGATAGTCATTTGCATAATGGCCTTCTTCTTTACAGAACCAACATTTGCAATCTTTTTTCTTTTGGGGACAATGTTGCTTTTTCCTATTTTTAGGATTATATCGATATCTTCAAAAATATTTAGGGTATTTTTTAGGTTGATAGTGTTGGGGTTTGTATTTTTTCCATCAACATTTCTTTGAATAGTTTTTTCTATATGTTGATCTAGGAGTAAATTTTTTCTTCCTATCAGTAATTCTGTTAGATCTTCTTTCACATCCATATTGTTGTGGTACATCTGCATTTTGTTCACAGCATAATTTTAAATTTTGATGTTTTAAAGTCTATTTAAGTTTTGATTCTAGACAAAAGTCAACTAATAATTCTCGTGTTACTAATATAGCACCTCCTAAATTGTGAGCTATCGAATGATTTTCTATTTTTTCATAAAATTGTTGTTGTACTTTTACGTTAAATGGATATGGTAATTTTTGAATAAAAACATGAATATAAATTTCTTGTTCTACTCGAGGTAATTTATAATAATGTTTTGAAATTCACAAATAAAAGAATCGAGATAATAGATATCACAAATGTGTAGATTATTTAAATTTCTTAATGCTTTTAACCTATTTGTTTTGTTAATATCTGCTTGATGAAAAATAATATCTTTTCCAAAGAATTCTTTATATATTTCTTCTCCGATAATATCAAAGGTATCTTCATCTTTTACTTGGCTAATATAACGAGGTGTATTTTGTAATGCGTGAGCATTTTCTCGTAAAAAGTTTTGTACATTTCCTGTTGTTTTGTATATGACAAAATTCCAAAGGGAATCTTTATTATCGGCTCCGTCTCCAAATGTATTTTCTACTTGTAATAGTAATAATATTTTTGCAAACCATTCTTGAAATAATTCTTCTACATTAGTAGTACAATCGAGATTTAGAATACCATCTGATCCTAATTTTGCAATTTTGGGTTTATATTCATATGGATATTTTCAAATTTTTGATCCTTTATAATAATATCCTTTTTGATTTAAAAAATCATCTTTGTTTTCAGGAATCCATGAATAATTTGTAGGTTGAAAGTCTTTTTTCCGTTTATCACCAGTTAATTTTCCTTTAAGCTTTAATTCTTGGGTATTACTACTTTCTGGTTTTTCATCTCTTTCCATAAAAACTTCTTGATCTGATTCGTATCCAATAATAGTTTCATCTTTATGATCCTTAGACAATACTGGACATACCTGTTCGGTAGTTTCCAAAGGTGTAAGATGTAATTTGTTGATTAATTCTGTTACTTCAAATAATTGTTGTTGTATACTCTTTTCAATATCTTCAATAGAGTGATCCTGCATCTAATTTCTTTTTCTAGTTATTTTAGTAATTACTAGCTCTGATACCATTTTCGGGGGCGGTCCCTTGATATTATTATTTTCGGTTATTTGTTGAATGCGGGCTAGAATTTCTATTTGTGTTTGTATTATTGCTTCTAATCTTTGTTCTAATATTTCTTGAGTTTGAACTATAGTGTCTAATTGTTGTGTGAGACTGGTAAGTATTGTCATAATTTTTGAATTAAATAAGTAGATAATGTAGAGATTTGATTTTGAATTTCATCTAATTGTCTATTTTGATTTGGTTCTGTGATTCTAATTGGTAATTCTATATAAATAGGTCGTTGATATCGTACAGAAGATGATCTAAGAAGAGGAGTATTTATAGTAGCTGATTCAGAAAAAGAATGTCTTCTTTCAAGTAATGGTGGTTGAAAAAATGGTTGTTGTATTGCTAGAAGAGGTTGAATTTTTGGTTGAATTTTAATTCCTACTTTTGCAACTTCTTGGAATAATTGATCTAAATATATTTGTTCGGTATGTTTAAAATCTATACTATAATGAGAATTGGTTAATGCATAACTAATTTCGTAAGTTAATGAAAACGGATATTGTCCTTGTGTCATAAGATTATCTCTATAAAATTTGTATGCTATAGTAATGGTTTTGTCTAACTCTGATGATAAAAGAGAAATTCCTAGTTTTAATCTGGTATTAAATTTAATTTTTCCATATTGTAAATTTCCATTCATCATTCCTAATACCTGATCATTTAGGTTGTTCATTCGTTCATCTAATATTGCCATTCTAATTGGGGTATCTATTCCTTCTTGAAAAGTGGATTTTAATAGAATTTGTATTGTTAATAATTGAATATAACCTAATTGGGCTTTTTCTATTTGTTTTTGTTTTTCTTGATTAATTAATGTTGAAACTTTAAAAGTTCCTAATGATTCTGTTAATTATAAATTGTCAACATCTAATATAGCTGAAGACTGGGAATTCATATTGAGTGATAGCATTGATGAATATTGTTTCGAAGATGTTCTAATAGGAGTAGTTGAGTGGTAAATAATTGATGTAATTCTTGTACTATTGATAAATGTTCTTCATAAGGTCGTCTGCCTATTCTATTGACTCCAATAATTATAAGATAATTAATATGTTCTTTATTATAATTAATATGATCTTGATAATGATTAATAGCTTGTTGTGTATATTGTATCTTATCTTTTAGATTTAAACATATAGGCAACTCATTTTAATCTAAATTGTAATTAATATCTTCATCTATATCCTCAAAATCTATACTATTAATGTCATCATCTAAGTCCATATTATCGATTCATAACAATAAAGTGTATCATTAAAGTCAAAAATAATATCATCGTCTCCCTTTCGTACTATATATGCTATATTTGTATCTAATTGAAATATAATCCTCCATAGATAATCTAAAGTAATATTAAGATAATAAAGGCTAACATCTAAGAAAAATACAATAGTATCTCAAGGAATTAACATTATGCTTAAAAATAGAAATAAGAGTAATCGTTGTAAATAAAAATTAAACATGCATAAATGGATAATTGATAAATGAGTGCATATAAGCAATAATTAAAAAGTATGATAACCTGAATAGTCATATTAATCAATGAGTAATGTTATGTCATATTGAAGTGCTAATCTATCCGCTTTTATTGAATTGTAAATGTATAGTATCGATATAATAGAATGCGTGCATTAATTAAAAGTTGAGAATACTGATGTTGCTTAGCTAGATTTATATGTTCTTTATATAATTAAATAAATTGCTTTTGTTCTTTTTCTATTTCCTGATAAAACTTTATTTGTTGCTTAAGGTGTCTTCGATAATCAAAATAAGTCATCCTTTAATTGATAAGAGTAGAAAGCTTGGATGCAAGATATTTTCTAACTGATGTTATTTCCTGATTACATTCAGTTAAAAACTGAATTAATTCGGCTGGTTGCTTCATCATTACAGCTGTTGTTTTCATAATTTTTTGAGCTTCTTCATATAATGGATGAGTTTCTGGAACTTGAAACTTAGGGTCATGTGCTTTCTTATTGCGAGCTATATATTTTGCTTTCAGATTATTATAGTGTGCTTCTTGTGAGTCTAATCGTTTAATCTACTGCTTGAGCTCGTGCTTATAGTTAAAATATGAATATGCCATGCTGAAATGAATCAAATATTAGTTATTCAAAAGAAATGTTTATATATGATAATGATCATCTGTATGATTTTAATACTCAAATAAATAATCATATAAATGGTTTGGATGATGAAATAAATAATCAAATATAATAATATGATAATAATGTGACAAAAAGACATCATAAACGCTTGACCTGATATTTCTCAGAACTCGCTTGAACGTCAATCTCAGACTTAACGCGAAAGAGAGAGAATTCAGGAAGAGAGAGTTTATTGATATCTAATTGTGTCTTCTGAAGGCATACAGACTAGCTATTTATACAAAAAAAAAGGAATAAAGTAAAAAGAACTGATAAAACATAAAGAAAAAGAAAAGAAAGGAAATGACAGAAAGAAAGGTAAAACGAAAGATTCGCTTTTACCAGAAAAGGAAAAAACTATTTACAAATGGATAGTCTTAATTAAAAGACCTACATTATTGCTTTTGTGCTTTTGTCGGTTTCCACCGACTGATTATTCCTCAATAATGACGAGGTCGTCATCAGTAGTATTGTTGGCATCTGGTGCTTTAGAAGCTGATGGACACATCATACAATGATGTGTTGGATATTCTTATATCTGCTTACATAGTGCTTCCTTCTAGGCTGTCTTGAGGCCTTGGAAATATTCTGATAGATTATCAAATGGTGCTCTGAACTTTTGTAAAATCTGTAATTCATTCGAAGAAATTGGACTCTTATATGCTGAAGTCATAATAATCTGATTTCCTCGATAATTAATCCTTGTTGTTGATTCTGACGTAATCCTGATGCATTGATGATATACTCCTTCGAGACAGTTCAACTTGAACTTGTTAATCAAATCCCAATTGAACTCATATTGTGGTGCTTCATCAATTGGTGGATATTGGAGATTGTTAACTCCAATTTGGAGAAATACAATCCTTGGTGCTTTAATGGCTGCATGAATTGCTTCTTCTGCTTCTGCTGCTTCGAAGATGGGATAACTGCTGTATACTTTGATATATAATTCTCGTTCTTTCGCAAAACGATCCTTGTATTGCTTGATTGCATTGACTAATCCTGCTGGAAAGTCTGCTAATAATTTGAGGTCTTGGATGTAGATTGTATCTGCTAGTCCACTCTGAAATAATAAATAAGTAGTCAATGGATCTGCTCCAGGGAAGATGACTGCTTTTGGTCCATATCACCCCCGATTTTGTGGATAATATTGGAATTTCTTCATATCATTAGTCCACTGATTGAATGCTTGGAAACAGTCGACAAACATTTCGGATGTCAACAATTTGGATTCTTCATGTAATGCTTTGGATGGAACGGAGTTAATCCTTTCCAGATCTAATGAAGATGATGTCATACTCATCATCATCATCATCATCATCATCATCATCATCATCATCATCATCATCATAATAATAATAATAATAATAATAATAATAATAATAATAACAGGAGAAGAAGAAGAAGAAGAATAAGGAAATTAATAAGAAGAAAAGAATAAGAAAATTAATAATAATAATGTAGTTAGTGATGACTATAATGGATATTTTAGTCTTTATATTAGTTATTCATTTTCATTCCAAATTTAAGTTTTCAAACCAAACATTGACACAAAAATTCTTTAACAATTAACCAAAAAAATAACACTCATTTCATTATATTCCTCATCTATTCCATTCCTAAGAATAGTCATTTTATTCCTTCTCTATTCCAATAGGTGAACTAAACACCCTGTAAGTGCATTCTTCTTTTCCTTCTCCTTTTTATGGTTTCTTTCATACTTCTCATTATCTTTAAGTATAGGACATTATGATTTATATCGTTAGGTTTTCTTCATTCAAAGTAAATAATGTTAAAGGATTTATGTTTTAAATCACTTTTAGCTTCTTTAAAGCCTTTTCTGTAACATCTCATTACCCATGTTAAGGCTAAAATAGATTATATGAGAAATTACTGAAAAATTAGAAAGTGCATTTCATGCTTATTGGCATACACATACATGTGAATATTGATTTTTGCATATTAAAATGAATAGACATGCATTCATTGACATTTTTCAGGTATAATTGATGTATAAATGTTAAATGTGGATTCTATTTTTCTTGACAATTAAATTAGAGTGTATTAAAATTGATTTGGTAATTTTGGTGATATTTCGAGTAATTAAAAATTTTGGAGTATTTTTGAACTAGAAAAAATGTAGAAATAAGGACCATTTATAATGTGACTTGTGGACTAATGAATTAGTGACAAATGGCCTACATGCAATGGTGGCATGTGGCTGTGAATGTTAAAATACACGTAGGCACGTTTTTACTAAGGAAAAGAATGCAACTCTTTTGTTTTTGGTGTGGAAAATTACTATAGTTGTTCTTCACCACACCGAAAACGCCAATTTGTTTATGTTTGAGAAATTGGTTGATTCTTACATTAAAGTAAGAGTTTCAGTCTATAGAGAGTGTTTGGTTTTTTTTATCCTTGGTTTTCTTCATCCACCGAAAATTCCATTACTAAAATTTAAGCTGAACCAAGTAAGTTATATTTTGAGTTTTTATGATAGCGTGGATGATTTTTAATGATGTTTGAATTGGAATTAATTGGTTATGATAATGGAGTAAAAATGGAAAGTGTAGAAAATTGGAGTTAATTGAAAAGAAATGCAGAAAAATGTGTATACTCTGTTTTGTTTTTGTGAAATACGTATATGGGTTGGTTTTCACTGTTGATGTGCGTAAATCTGTTGGTTTTTTTAGATAAAATGAAGTGAGTATAATGATAAGGAATGAGGATTAGGTGAGATCTTGATATAGAGAGGATTTCAAGGAAGTGAAAGTGTTGATGAAGATGGAAGAAAGATATAGGAAATGAAAAATGTAAAAAATGAAAATATGCATGAATGATATATAGTTTTGATATAAATCTTGTATTTTTGATTTATTTGTGTTGGGTTGAATTGAGATGGAAGTAGAATAGATGGTTTATGCATTAAATGTCTTAGTTGTAAAATGTAGGAATCAAAAATCTGGAAAAAAAAATGAAAGGAGAGAAGAAAAATTGCAGTTCATGAATCTTGAAAAATGCAAAGCACGATCGTGTTTCCAAGGGTAGTTCGTGAATCTGGAAAAATGCAGAGCACGATCGTGACATTGGAAGGGGATATGGAAAAGCACGATCGTGATTGTGTAGACTTTGATGGTACATCATGCACGATCTTAACAATGAAGCAGCGTCTCGCAGTGCACGATCGTGCTGGCGTGATAGTTGCGAACATCCTTCATTCTTTTGGCTATAACTTCTTCTCTTGACCTTCAAATAACTTGATTTTTGAACCAACAAACTCACAACACAATGTTATTTCTCTCCACAAAAATTTAGGGCCATATTAATCCATTCAGAAAAGATTTATTGATGAATTTAAGATGAAAATAATGAAGTGTGCTGGAATTTCTTAACTGGAATGATTTCACTGAATAATCACCAGTATTTTAGTCATATCTTGATCTTTAGATTTTAAAATGGAATGATTTTTTAATTAGATTAAAATAGAGACATATGGCTACAAATGGTATGAAGAAATAGAATTTAAATTCTGTCTCAAAAATTACAGAATATGGTTTGAAGTTGAGTACAGAGAACTGTTGTATTTTAAGAACAGTCAGAAGTAAATTGAGTATAACTTTAGGAATATTGAATTACATTGTATGATCTTGGTGTCATTAGAAACTTAGACATAAGAGAACAATTTTTTGGAAAGAAGTGTTACTAAATTACTCCATTTTCCTTATCAAAATTATCATGCAAAGTTGACAAGTATGTTTTTAAAACAAATCTGGAATAATAAAGTGGGTTATGAAATTAGTTTCAAATTGTTTTATTGTGATCCGAGCCCTTAGTACAAATTAATTTATGTTAGTGTTGGTATATGAATGATTTTGTGACAAGAATAATGATAAGATACCTAGGATTGTCATTGAACACACATTGTACATATTTTCATACATAGAAGTGCATAAATGAATACTTATACAATTGTACAAAATTATGATATATGTAAATGTGTTTTGCATGATATAGAGGAGTATTTAGTGCTCCATCGTCCAAACATTGTTGGGACTTCAAGGCAATAGCTTTCTGGAGCAATTTGTGAGTAACCTAGACGGTCTCACTTAATTATATGTTTGTTTTGAATTATGTTCTGAATGTGGAATTCATTGTACTGATTGTCCGAGATTTCTGATTCATGAATGGGATAATTGAAGTGCTCCTTGTATGTAAATTTGGCAAAATAAGTGTTTCTTAATATGATTGTTGAATGCCGGGCTAAGATTCGATGATAAATAGGAATGAGATCGCAATTATGATTGTTTGAAACAATGATTGATTGAATATGAATATGATGCATTTCATACACGAATGCACGATCAGATAATGATAGTTATGACTTGAGTAGCCACCGAAAATGAGCTTAAAGTTCGAAAGGTGGTTATGAGCCAAAGGCTTGATATGTACAATGAGCCCTGTGTCTGTAACAGGTAAGGGATAGTATCAATGAGTTCGGTATCCACAATGGATACGGGATAATTTTGGCACTCAATCACAACAACGTAAAAATTAAAAGTGAGTCTTACAAACATTTGCATATACACTTTATACATGTGTTTGAATGACTGAAATATAATGTGGTCATGTATTTGAATAAAAATGGGATATATAATGATATATATTAAATGAAAAGATGTTAATTATGTGATATGAATTGGGTGAACCATTGAGGATGGTTAGATCATTGAGTTCGTAAAACTCTTCAAAATTGTAACGTTGACTTTTTAGGTTCGAGAGAGGACACTAGTGAAAGGGTTTACATCACTATTGCAATGTTGATTTTTTAGGTTCGAGAGAGGACACTAGTGTGAAAGGGAGACGTTACAAGATGATTAATTCTTGAACTTTTGTGAGGAAATGACCCAAAGGTTAGTCAGTTGAGACTGAAGGATTAGATAGAAGTTTTTGTAAAATTTCTCATGTAATGTACTTAGTTTTAATACTATATATATTTGAATGGTTTGTATAGCTACAACGTAAGTTTGGTTTTTATGAAATGAAATGAGAAATGCAGTTTGGTTTTAAAATTTGGTGATTTTTTATGTATATTAGATGATGCCATTATTAAGTTGGATACATGTTTGCTCTAGCATGCCATTATTATAAGTTATGTATTGGAATGTCCACAGGGTGTTCCGACATGTAATCTATGGTAGTGAGGTGTTACACTTTCTTTCAAAGAATTTCTTCTTTAAGAACTTCTTGAATTTTCTAATGATTAAGACAATGCCTTCTTCATCACTTTCATTAGTTAATTTCTCTTCCTTTTCACTTGATTCTTCTCTTGCAACATTAAATACTAAATTATTTTTATTTAGAAGCAGTCTTTCTTCTTGCTTACTTTATAGCTTATTTCATATTTTAGGAGAAATCTAATCAAATCCTCTAATGATAACGTTGTTAGATAGTTGACTTCTTATATAGCCATCTCTTTAACTCCCCATATTTTTAAAAGTGACCTACTTTGCCCCTCTTGGTTGAATAATATTAATGATTTTCCTAAACATTCTATTATGATCTTTTCCATAGGATTTCGTTAGAAATCTAGCCTAATAGTCCTACTATAATCACTCTTGTTAGTCCCTAATAGTAGTCAAAAGGGGGGTGAATTGGGTGTTTATAAAATTTGACAATTTTTCTAACCAAAGTACTTAATTAATAACAATCAATGTAACTAAGGATAAGGAAATTGTTTAATATAAATTAATCAAAAATTAAGAAATAATTTAAAGAGGATAGGAAGAGAGAATGTAAATTAATTTATAATCGTTTGATAAATAGCCCTTACCTAAATTAATTTATAATCGTTTGATAAATTGCCCTTACCTACATACACTCTCAAGAATCTTTTAGAATTCCACTATAATTATTTTTATAAAGAGAATAACCTTTCTATAATATTTCTCATAATAGAGGAACATTTCTTACAATCTTCTTATAAGGTGAATAGGAAACTTGGTTCCATTTGGAACATTCCAAAATATAATATCCAACACCCCAACAAAGGATTACAACATAAAAATATCTCATTTATTCACTTAATAACTCTAAAAAGACTCAATCACATAAATGTTTGCAAATGATTGAAAAATACCTAAACATATGTGTAAAATACACCCAAATGCTTTTGATGTTAAAACCAATAGGAAAGCACATATTTATATGTTTTAGGATCCTTCTTATCTTTTTAAGCCAAGAAATAGTTGTTACAATAGCCATAGATAGTATACCGGTTGACAATATAGTATACTTATCGACCACTATGTATTAAAGACATTATATTCACTAGCCATTGAAACATTGTTCAATTAGTAGGCATATTGGCCAACCAATATGGCATATTTGTTTACTAATACATCAACCAATGTTAAATCAAACTCGCAGTCAACCACTAACTCATATAGGTTCAATCACTTCAAAAATATTATTTTGACAACTTTAAATGCTTAAAAATAATTTATGTAATCCAATTGTGATTTAAACACTTCCCAAGATATTCCATAAAGAGTGTTTGAAATATTTAAAAATAAAATATTTAATGTCTCTCGATGAATATAAAGACTCAAACAATAAAGTGAAATGAAATGTTTATGTATAATAACCCTTTTAGAGCATCAATTCACAAAGTGAGATTACAATTAATATTACAAACTAAGGAATGACCTTAATAATACTTTATCTTCTTTTTTCTTAGTTTGATCTTCATTTTGACAATTATAAACTTCAACTTCGCTTTATCAACTTCATAAACTATCTTTTAAGTTTTATGACTTTAACTTTTTCTTGTATGTCTTTTTATTAAATAATAAACTCATTTAGTAATAATTATGTTTTGTTTTCATCAAGACACTTGTTGGAATCTCCTTTAGTTTAACAACTATTTTATCCCCTTAGAAACTTTTTCACTAAACGAAACAAAGCATTTCAATGCCTCTTATTTTATGAAATATCATTGTGAGTCAATGGAAGGTTAAGCTAAAATATGATAGAATACTTTGAATCAGATGACAATTGAAAATTACTTGATTCAAAGGACAATATAAACATGAAGTTTCCTTCGTAACTGAAAAAGTAAGTTCATATATAGATAAATGGTTAAGATACAAATCAAGATTTCATAGATTCAACCTTCATTAAAAAAAATAATGAGTTTGAGCTTGGTGTTTTTTGATGATTCTAACAAATTCAAAGAAGCACTTCATAAACTTGCTATTGATGAAAGAAGTGAGGTCAATTTTATAAAGAACACCAATAATTTATGAGAACTAAATGTGTTAATAGCTCATTAATAAAATAAATATAGAAAGGATGTATGAAGTTAAAAAAGAATAATGTTAGAAATATAAAATCTGAAAAGCTACCAGCTTAAGTTCCTTATACATACTTCTCTCCTCCATCCATTCCTTTTTTCCTCTCCATAAAAAGCTAAAGTTCCATCTTAAACTTCCACATCTAATCATAGTGATTTTTATTAGCAACCGTTAATAATATAATACTTAATATTTTAATTTTTAACTTTAAATTTTTTTGCTCTTCTAGCTTGTTAACCTTTTTCAACAGGTTAGGAATGATAGTCAAAGCTCTTTCTTACATTAAAAGATCAACCCACTAAAAGAACGAACAACTTCGATACTAAAATTAAATAACTAATGAAAAAGATAATAATAGCATTGAGAATAAAAATTTGAAAAATATGAAACCATAAAACTAAGAGATAACTCACTCTACATCAAGCAAACGAAACAAAACATCTTCTAAGATTTTTCTCTGTATAACAGCCATTAAATCACAAAAACAAAAACAAAAAATTCTTCATCCAACCCATTTGTCAAACTTGCATCTATTTTTTAACTTAGTGTGCTCAATCTAAACTAACTGTATCAGAGATTATAACACGATAGGAAGTTTATTCTAGAGTTCAAAGGCTAAGAATCAAATGGATCTTAACTGGGGAAAATCAATTAATTTTATGCATCAAAATGGAAGTTTTTTATCAATTGGTATAGGAAACAAAACATAGTTAATGCGTAAATTTTTTTAGGTCCTAATCTTAACTTATCTAAGACAAATACCTCAAATATTGTCCATATATTATATTTGTAAAATAAGCTTTATTTCACAATTATAGTAAATAATACATTATAGTTTGGCATAATATATTGGTAAATTAAAGTTGTGATAAAAGTTTACCTCTAATCATATTAATCAAGACTATTGAATAGCTTACTAAAAATCAAGGTTAATGAACAAAAGAGTTTATTTTAAAAAGTACTTCTGGCTAACTGCAGTTACATGTTGAGCATATACAAATTGAAGAATTTTTACAAAATCTAAAACTTGTC
Organism: Erythroxylum novogranatense; assembly: GCA_029891385.1. Taxonomy (NCBI): domain Eukaryota; kingdom Viridiplantae; phylum Streptophyta; class Magnoliopsida; order Malpighiales; family Erythroxylaceae; genus Erythroxylum; species Erythroxylum novogranatense. The sequence goes on along the minus strand of CM057225.1, from coordinate 11,803,581 downwards.
TATATTATCATGTTCACTAATAGTTTATCATTTAATCATTATACAAAAAAGAACATCTGAAAGTGAAAGAATTTGAACCACAAAACAAACTATTAGTTGAACACAAGCTTTTAAAAAGAAAAGTAATCAAAATCAAGTTAAAAAGCTTACCAATTCTTAGAAATCAAATATGTGTGTGTGAAATGAATGTTGCACCCCGTCTTCAACCGATCATACCTAAGAAGAAATATAAAGAATGTCACGACTTATGCAAGAACAACACAATTGAAAGAACGCATAGAAGGCAGAAACATAGATAGCCAACTCTAATGTTAAATCTCACAACAATTAGCCTTAAATCTTTGGAATTAATATTCTATTAAAGATGAAATCCCAAAACTTGATTGATTTTCTTAAGTAAAAATAAAAATAAAAATAATTATTGAGAGAAGCAAAATCAAATGTAGTATGGCAATTGAGTTAGATCCATATGACAAAGAGAAGGGTTATTTAGAAGACAACAAAATGGATAAAATGATATATGGGAGATGATAGTTATGGTGCAGTTTATTTTGACATAAAATGGGTAAGTTATAGGGGTTATAGGTGTTAAGTCAAAATGACTTTACGATAAGTAATGTTGATAAAAACCAAATAATAAAGATAGAAATGAGACGCAAAGCAGATACAAAAATGAGACGTAAGACGCAAGAAGAAAAATGAGACGCAAGATGCAAGAAGCAAAATGAGACGCAAGATGCAAGAAGTAAAATGAGACGCAAGCAAAATGAGAAGCAAGACGCAAGAAGGAAAATGAGACGCAAGCAAAATGAGACGCAACAAAAATGAGATGCAAGAAAAATGAGACACAACAAAAAATGAGATGCAATCAGAAGACAGAAATGAGGTGCAAAAAATGAGACGCAAGCAGAAGACGGAAATGAGACGCAAAAAATGAGATGCAAGTAGAAGACGAAAATGAGACGCAAAAGAAATGAGACACAAGCAGAAGACGGAAATGAGACACAAAACATGAGACGCAAGCAGAAAACAGAAATGAGACCCAAAAATGAGACGATAGAAAAATGAGACGCAAGCAGAAAATGAGACGATAGAAATGAGAAGCAAGCGGAAAGCAGAATATGAGACGAAAAAAATCAAAGACGAAGACCTGATACTACGTCGCATGAACAATCAGTTTGAGTTAGTTACAAAACTCAACTGAATAACTGCTTCTTCAAAGATCAAGAAACAAGAAGAAAGAAGCAGTTATCAAGAAGCAGTTATCAAGATGCGGTTGAAGACAAATATTATAAATACGAGTCGGAGTCGAAGACTGAAAAAAAGTTAGTGATTTTGTCAGTGATTTTCAAAAAGCTAGAAATTGTATTGTGCTAAACTTGCAGCTACTATTATCTGTAACACAACTCGAAACATCTTTCAGTAGAAGGAAGAAAACTGATAGCCTGAAGAGGCTAAGTCAAAAATAATACTTGTTGTAAGAGACTTGAAGAGGCTCGGAGAAAATAATACTTGTATCTTTGATAAGTATAGTGAAATCTCAGAAAAGATTCTGAGGACTGCACGTAGCCCACGATTTTGGGTGAACCAGTATAAAATTACTGTGACGATTCTCATCTCTTAGCTCTCAACTTTTAATTTTTGTTGTTGATATAAATACTTAGAAGCAAATTGAAATACTTCATAATACTGTTTTTCAATTGTTTGAGAAAGCAAGTTTTGTTTTTAAAAAAAGTTTCTTTTAAAGGGGATTGTTTTCAAAAATGGATACATAATTCAACCCCCCCTACCCTCCCCCCTTTTTGTGCGTTTTGTATATCATATATTAAGTCTATACTAACGCGTGATTCACTTCAATAAGTTATGAGGTATAGAGTAAGAATTATGGCAAAGGTAGTTCCGTAAGCTACATCAGTAAAAATTAACAAAACTTACATTTTAAATTTCGCTGTTAAGGTTTTAAAACGTTATTTACTTAATTGAAAATTTTAAAATTTTGGTACTAAAATTAAAAATTTCAAAATATTTAATACAATATATTCTGTTATTCCCTTTTTTTAATTATAACCATATTAGATAAATTAGCACATTAAGGTCTAAAGAAACACAAACTAACATTATATTACAACCAACGAATTACAGCGTGCAAAATTTCTCATGGTTTTTATTGTTGCAAATAGATCTAGAACCGAATCTTTTATTTTTGGTTCGCCATATAATCTATCTAAAGTATTGGTATTATAGTTTAATCTTTCATCTATTTCATTTCTTTAGTTTTCTAAATTCTCATACTAATTTTCACTCTAGAAAGTGAAAATCATTTAAAACTTTGTCTTATTTTATACGTTAGTGTTTCTCATTTAATTGTAGTTTGGATCACTCATGACTGCCATATGAATTAGCACCATAGATGTATGGTGTTAGGCATGGAAGTTGTTCCTAATTGGGATGAGTTTGATATATCTCAGGACTCGAGGAAGGTACTTGATCTCATCATAGATCAATAAATCTTGAACTAGGACCATAATCTTGGCTTAAATTGGCATTACAAACCTTATACTTACCAATGACACATCAAGATAGAGCCTGACAATATTACAAGGCTCCGAGCTGAAAGTGCTCTGTAGCTTGGGAACTGCCACTTTACACTTCCTAGCGTAATCATTCTGAGACTGAACCTGATCTCATAGACCAGAAAGACCACCTAACAGCCTTTATCTTTAAGAACTTTACAAAAAGTCTACAAGAATGAAAGAGGCAAAATCTTCTCAAATAGTCATCGACTTCTAATCTAATAATATGCAGCCCCCACAGACAAACTTGAAGTCTAGAAGTTCAGAAACTTTCATCGTTGCAGAGACTCACCCACACACAATCGGACAGTTGACTCAACCACAAAGGAATCAATGCCCATTTGCTCACTGATTCTCCTTGATAACATCAAATTCCACTGAAAACCATAGGTAAACATAGCAAGTTCTTCAAGGAGTAAACAATCTTCTTATTTTGTGAATTAGCCTTCGACAAATTGGACACATCTTGTTGTCCTCGTCCATAATCCTGCAAATTTCATTCTCAATCAGATTCTAGTGCTTCACGGCTCCAAATTAATGCTAATGATCATATTACATATTCACCTTTGGGCACATTCATAGCAGGTGGCACAATGTCCACAAGGAATAAAAAAGCAGTTGCGCTGATCATCATAACAGATTACGCACAATTTCGCATCATATAAATCCTCTGAAGAGCTGCAAGATGATCTTTCTTCATCATCCTCGTCATTGGTCCCGTAAGTACGAGGAATCGTCTTCTGGGGCATGATGGGTTCGGATTCAGCAATTTGTCTTGCTGATGTCTCTACTATGTTGGCGTCACCATCACAAGCTCCGAGATATTTCAACACCATGAATAACAGCAGAATGATAAATCCTGCAGGACTCAAAAAGAATGGTATTGAAATCCATCTCAAGACGCATTCGAACATACATCAAGATATGTGCTTTATAGTAACACACCTAACATTACGACGTAGGTTATCACACGAGCAACAAAAGATAGCTCAATGTACCAGCCACCTAGATCGCCCTGCAATTGATTTTGATTCTTTGTCATGGTCAAGGTTGGTGGAAAGTCAAAAAAGGCTGTTAAAGGAGGGGTCTTACGTTGTCGGGTGTCGTCAGGAGTACGTATTGGGTCTTGGGGAATAGTAGCTTCAGCCGGCACGAGCCTTGCACTGTTGAGCTCATAGTCTTGGCTTTTGATAGATCATACATCTTCGACGTGACATTTACACTCATTGCCATTATGATGCTCCTTGGATTTGTATTTAGGAGGCCAACATAGTACCTGTCATCCTCTTCAATTGTGTATTCAGCTTCTTTTCCTGAGCATAAGTGTGTAGGGTGAAAGTTTAGTCCAAGTTCATCATAGATTTCTCATACTCTTCTGCTATGGTTGTCTTCTTCAATAGTATCTTCAAACGTAAATAACTGATTTACACTACTGAAATAAAGTACGAACTAAGACCTTACTAATTTCTGTTGACTGTTCCTGATGTTATCTTCTAACTATTACATGAAATCCCATTGATCTGATCTATAGACTAGACACTGTATTCCTTGAAATAATATAATAGCTTCAGCCATTGTTAGTAAAACTTAACAAAATAAAACACTGCAGTCCAGCAAGAAGGGAAATCTAAAATGTGCAAAAATAAGGGTGTAGAACAGAAAAAGCACAGAAACGCATACCTGCCAGCGGTTCACTGAGGTTGAAGGCACCAGATGAACTAACCAATTGTGGCAGCAACGTCTCACGCTTCCTTTCTCCTGCAAAAATTTATGTTATTACTGATTACTATTTATCGAAGCCAAGTTTCCAATTCAGTGCTTCCGACAGAATTTAAGAAGCCGAAGTTACCTTTAACCATGATTAGTTGAAGTTGATCCAACGTACTTGTCTGAGCTTCCCATTTCATACGGATCCTTGAACCCTTGTTCAGCCACAAGGAAAACCCCTGTAGCTTAGAAAGAAACAAACAATTAATTTATGGTCTATAAAAGCTGAAATTTGAAAATTTGAAGATTCACACTAGACCTTGCGACTATAAGACGCAACAATCATGTAATTCGTTGTGCTCCAATTCCTTTCCAAGCTCAATTCTGGCTTCTTAGAGAACCCATATAAGAGAACACCTTCCCCAGCATGGTTTCTCACTTCAACATGGTTTACAAACACAGAGCTTGCCACCATCAAACGAGATGAACTTGGTCCAAGAACCATACGGGAATCCCCAAAGTACCCATATCGTATACTCACCGAAACTGAAACGAATGAAAAAATGAAAAAGGCAAAAAAAAAGAGTCAGATTGCGGGATCAAACAATGAGAAATTGTACTAGAAGATGGAAGAATTACATGCCACAAATCCATAGTACCAAAGGGACTAATAATCGTCCCCAAGACTCCTGCCATCTCAAATAAGGCCTGTGCGGTGATGGCATCACTGGCCTGTACATGATTGCTTTGTGTTGTGTAGAGATAAAAACCAGAGAGATTGAGAGATTGAATGAGAGGTTCTAGTATTTGGTGCAAAACGGTAGTGGGGAGGGACGACTAGTAGGTTTAGGTCCTATGTTCGCCACCGCATTGTCTTAGCATTCAACGAACTGTTTTCTACTTGGCGGGTAATTGAATGGCAAGTTTTTTGAATGTTAGGTGAATGGTGTATAAGAATGGCGTACCTGTGTTCAGGTTTCACGATCACAAGGTCAAAGCTCTTGTTTGATACCCAACGGTCAACAGCAAGCAGTGCTTCTTTAACACTTGAAATTAAGTGAAACAGATAGAAAGGTCCAATCATCCATAGTTATAGACAAACACGAGTGACAGATCATTACCAGAGTTCTGATGCCTTAATTAATTTAAGATGTATTCTCGAACAAGAAGAAACTTTGTACTTTCACATATTAAGACAGTTCTATAGAGAAGTGCTTGACTTAGAAAACAAGATTAGAAAAAGAATTTTAATTTAATTTACAAAAGATATTCGAAGAAGGTCCCAATTAGCCCATGAGATTGTGTGGAAGGGAAACAAAGGTTGAAACTTGCTTAAATTCGAACAGGCTCGTTGTTTCTTTTACTTATTTTGCCTCTTACGGTAACTCTTACCCTCATTTGGACGGGCAGAAACATAATGGAAGCAAATTGCCTGTAGTCCGTCCGTCGTGAAATTTAAAGATTAGTCGTATGCTTTTATAATTTAGATGCTTAAATCTATCTTCAAAATTATACTACCAATATAAATAAACTTCGTTATTTAATTATAGAAATTAATTTTTCAATGATACAATCCCATATGTTTTTACATATTTATTTCATCCTCATAAATTTAAAAGAAAAAAAGAAGAGAAGAGAGACATTAAATATCAAGAAAAGGAATAAAGAATTGCAGGAACTAAGGATGGTAGATTGGCCGGCTTAGCCCAACGTCAAAGGATCAAGCCTTGATTGATTGGGCACTGTCTTTCTTTTCTCAAAATTCAAACCTCAGGAGAATCTTAAACCTGACTTTCTAAGTCCAATTAGTTAAAACAATTTCGTTTTACATTGAGGAAGTGGAACTTATATTTTTATATGATGTAAAATAAGTAAAACGAACTTATATTTTTATATGATGTAAAATAAGTAAAACGACGTCATTTTACTTTACACCTGTGTAAAACAACATGTCTGAGTCTAATTAGTTGAAACGATGCCGTTTTACACTGAGGAAGTGGAACTTATATTTTTATATGATGTAAAATGAGTAAAACGACGTCGTTTTACTTTACACTCATTTTATTATATGTTAAAACCTTGATTGCTGGAGTTCAGGCCCAAGTCTAAATCCAGCCTTACTTCACCCAACCAATTTTTTAACTAAAGATACAAAATAACGTCGTTTTCAACAAAACAACATCGTTTTTTTATAATGGACTGGCAACTCGAACAACTTGATGTTAAGTCAAACCAGACTTTACGTATTAAATAATTTTGATGACAAACAAAGAGAAATATACAAATGAAAAGTAGATGGACGCATGAGAAGTAAAAAACAGATGAAGGAGAAAAATCACCAAGTAAAAAACAATTTGAAGGAGAAAAATCACCAAGCAAAAAGCGCATTTAAAAGCGTTAAAGAGAAAAAGACGGAAGCCTTACAAAGGAAAGCGGACGGAAGCTTTACAAGAGAAAAGCAATGATACAAAAATCGATTTGAAGCTTTACAAAAGAAAAGCGGTGATACAAGGAAAGCGTACTAAGCTTTACAAGAGAAAAGCGGTGATACAAGAAAAGAAGATGAAGCTTTACAAGAGAAAAGCACCGATACAAAAATCGACGGAAGAAAGAAACATCGTTTGAGTTAGTTCTGAGTCAAACTGAATAACCGCTTTTCAAGAATCAAGCAGATATTCAAGAAGCAGTTGAAGACCCGACTATAAATAAGAGTCGAGATTGAAGAAGAAGCAACTTTATGCAACTTTATGAAAACTTCATGAAACTCTGAGTATTCAACTTTTGATTTTCAGATTATCTGAGAGAAAAATTGTGAATGATATTTCGAGTGAACAGTGTTAAGAGCATTTCTATTGTAATAAGCTCTTTACTATTCTTTCAATTAGAAAGTGTTACGAGATAGCCCAAGAGGCTAAGAGTAAAAGAATACTTAACGTAAAGAGACACGGAGAGGCTCAATGAAAGAATACTTGTAAGCAGTTCGAGAGATAGTGAAATCTCGAGAAAGATATCGAGGATCGGACGTAGCCCACGGTTTAGGGTGAACCAGATAAATTGTGTGTTTCTTTCTACTCATATTACTTATATCGTATTCTTCAAAATTAACAAAGTTTTTCAAACTAGTTACGAATTGATTTACGATAAGTTTTCAAAGAACAAGTAATTTTTAAGGGATTAAGAAAAGTTTATCACAATTCAACCCCTTCTTGTGTATCTTGATCATATTATTGTTCAATATATTAACGTGTGATTCACTTCAATTGGTATCGAGCACGGTGTTCAAGAATCACTCTAAAAAGTGTGAATTAAAGAAAATGGTGGAATCACACACGATATTGTCGAAGGAGCTTGACCACAAGACCTCCAAAGATTCAATGGTGAAGACTACCACTATTGGAAGGACCGGATGAGATTGTTTATCGAATCTACTCACATTGACCTTTGGGACATCATCGAGAATGGACCATACACACCTGAAGATGATGATAAAAATCCAATTCTACGAGAAAGATGGACAGCCGAGCAGAAAGCAAGATTTCAACTAAACTCCAAGGCGAAATTTTTCTTGAGTTGTGCATTGAGTAGAAGCAAGTATGACAAAGTTCATGGATGCGACACTGCCAAAGAAATGTGGGATACATTATCAATTGCACATGAAGGAACAAATCACGTCAAGGAGTCCAAGATAAGCATTCTGGTGCATCAGTACGAGTTGTTCAAAATGAAAGAAGAAGAGACCATTGATCAAATGTTTGGAAGATTTCAAACAATTGTTAATGGGCTAAAAGCTCTTGGAAGAACGCATAACAGATCAAGACCATGTTCGAAAGATTTTGAGGAGTCGCCAAAAGATGGAGACCCAAAGTAGCTGCTGACAAGAAGCCAAAGACTTAAGCGTCATCAAGCTTGATGAATTGCTTGGATCGTTGAAGATACACGAAGTAGAGCTTGATGCGTAAGATAAGCCCAAGAAAGAGAAGTCCATAAGCCAAAGCGGGTCAAATGAATCACAAGATCCGGAAGAAGAAGACAAAGAGGAATACATCAAAGGCATTAAAGATTGAAGAATCAAAGGATGATGATTCCAAGAAGTCGAATCAATCAAGTGATGAAGACGACGAGCTATCTTTCATTTCAAGAAAGATAAGAAGAATGTGGAAAAAGAAGTCCAAAGGAAATTCAACATTCAGAAGGAACAGCGGCAAAGCCGATGGAAAAATCGAGAAAGCATCTATTACATGTTATGAATGCAATAAGCCGGGACATTACAAGTCCGAGTGTCCAATGTTGAAAAGACAACCCAAAAAGAGTAGGGATAACAAGAAAAGCATGATGGCAACGTGGGAAGATCTGGATTCATCAGAATCAGATGCAAGCTCAGAAGCGTCAGAACATGCTAACATATGTCTGGTAGCTGAAGAAGAAAGTGATGAAGAGGTAACTTCTAGCCATGATAATATACAAGATGCATACTCAGAATTGTTAGAGGATTCTCATGCTATTCTGAAACAGTACAAGTTGTTGAAGAAGAAATATGTAGAAAACCTCAAACATACTCATGAGATAGAGAGTGAGAATATAAATCTAAGAAAGCAAGTTGAGGAACTAAATAACAACAAAGTTATAGATAGATCCGAAGAGATTAAACAGTTGAAACTGAGACTCAATAATCTCTCGATTGATCTAGCTAAATTTACAAATAGTACAAAAAAGATGAATGAAATGCTAGGAAAATGCAGACATCCGAGTGATAAAACTGGATTAGGGTTTGCTAAAAATAAGTCTCAGCATTACGTGAAATCAATTGTTCAAAAAGATAAGAAAAGATATCAATCAGGTTTTCAAAAAGGTCATCAACGTTTTCATTCTACGCCTTATTATCATTCATTACACCATACTAACCCTAAAGGACCCAAGAGAATCTGGGTACCTAAAATAAGATAATATCTCTATGAAATCCTTCTTTGGAAGAGCCAGCAAGCACCATTGGTATTTGGACAGTGGATGCTCGCGTCACATGACGGAAAAAGGTCTATGTTCCTAGATCTTCAGTACAAGAAAGGAGGTTCGGTAACTTTTGGAGACAACAAGGTGGCAAAATAATCGGGATTGGTAAGATTGGTAAGAATTTCATGCATGCATTAACAACGTACTGCTAGTTGATGGTCTAAAGCATAACTTGATAAGTATTAGTCAATTATGTGATTCTGGTTTTGAAGTTACATTCAACCAAAACTTTTGTGAAGTCAGAAACAAAGATGGTTCTATTTTCTTTTCGGCCAAAAGACGAAACAATCTTTACAAAATTGATTTAGACGATTTTCAGTCTCAAAATATTTCATGTTTTTTATCTACTGAAGAAGAAAGACTGATCTGGCATAAAAAACTAGGTCATGTCAGTTTTAAACATATTTCAAAACTTTTGAAACATGATTTGGTAAAAGGTTTGCCACAAATTTGTTTTAACAAAGATTTCTTTTGTGAAAGTTGTCAGAAAGGGAAACAAGTTAAAACCTCTTTCTCTTCAAAACATTTCGTAACTTCATCTAGACCACTAGAGTTGTTACACATGGATTTATTTGGTCCAACAAGGACAATAAGTCTTAGTGGAAAGAAGTATGGACTTGTCATTATTGATGATTTTACAAGGTTTTGTTGGATACTTTTTCTGGCACATAAAGATGAGTCTTTCAAGTGCTTTAGAAACCTTTCCATGAGGTTACAAAATGAAAAAGGAGTGTCTATAGCCAGCATAAGGAGTGATCATGGTGGAGAATTTGAAAATGAGAAGTTTAGAGTATTCTGCGAAGAAAATGGAATTTTCCATAACTTCTCTGCCCCAAGGACTCCGCAGCAGAATGGAGTTGTTGAAAGAAAGAATAGGACGATTCAAGAGATGGCAAGAACAATGCTGTGCGAGATGAATCTTCCTAAATATTTCAAGGCGAAGAAAGCATCAATCAAAGATGCTATATTCGAATAGAGTGTTCGTTGCGACCAATATTGAAGAAAACTCCCTATGAGTTGTGGAATGGAAGGAGACCAAACATTTCTTATTTCCATCCTTTCGGTTGCAAGTGCACTATTCTGAACACAAAGGAAGTTCTGGACAAGTTTGATGCAAAGACACTTTCAGGAATATTTCTAGGTTATTCTCTCACCTCAAAGGCATTTAGAGTCTACAACCTCACCTCAAAGACTGTTGAAGAAACTATTCATGTCAAGTTCGATGATAGCTCTCAACCCAATAAGGAAGAGGAATCAGATAATGATGCTATTACAGTGCCTTTGACGGAGTACAAAGAAATATCTTCATCAGAAACACTATATGACGAAAAGAAAGACATTTCGAAGAATTTGGAGTTAAAGAAAGATTGGAGATACAAAAGTTCTCATCCTAAAGAGTCAATTATTGGAGAAACCTCAGAAGGTGTACGAACAAGGTCCAAGTTCAGAAGAGAAGCCAACGTAGCATTTATATCTGAAGTAGAACCTAAGAAGATTGATGAAGCTCTAAAAGATGAAGCATGGATACTAGCTATGCAAGAGGAGTTGAATCAATTCTGTAGAAATAAAGTCTGGACCTTAGTTCCTAAACCGGAAAAGAAATCCATTATTGGTACTAGATGGGTATTCAAGAATAAACTAGACGAATCAGGAAAAGTAAGTCGCAACAAGGCAAGATTAGTAGCACAAGGCTATAATCAGCAAGAAGGAATAGACTACAATGAGACATATGCTCCAGTAGCAAGACTTGAAGCAATAAGGATACTGCTTGCATATGCGGTTTGCCATGACATAAAGCTTTTTCAAATGGATGTAAAAAGTGCATTTTTGAATGGTTTTATAGATGAAGAAGTCTATGTTAAGCAACCTCCCGGATTTGAGGACATAAAGTATCCAGATCATGTCTACAGACTTCATAAAGCCTTATATGGATCAAACAGCCCCTAGAGCATGGTATGATCGTCTTAGTTCATTTCTTATAGAAAATGGATTTACTAGAGGTAAAGTAGACAAAACTCTTTTAGAAAGAACTTGAGTAATGATTTCATTATTGTGCAAATTTATGTTGATGATATTATTTTGGTGCAACTTCAAAAGGTTATGCATGAGTTTTGAAAATCGATGAAAATGAATTTGAGATGAGCATGATGGGTGAGTTAAAATTCTTTCTTGGATTGCAAGTAAAGCAAACTAAGGATAAGATTTTTATCCATCAACAAAAATATCTTAAAGAATTGTTGTCTAAGTTTGATATGTGCAGTGTTAAACATATGTCTACCCCGATGCATCCTTCAAACTTGTTGTCAAAAGACGAAAGTGGTAAGAAGGTGGATCAAACCCTATTTAGAGGGATGATTGGTTCTTTGCTTTATCTTACAGCAAGTAGACCTGACATTCTATTCAGTGTATGCTTATGTGCAAGGTTTCAGGCCGATCCTAGAGAATCTCATTATATTGTTGTAAAACGAATTTTGAGATATCTCGCAGGTACTACTAATCTTTGCTTAATGTATGAGAAAGGTAAAAATTTCAAGTTGAATGGATATTGCGATGCGGACTATGCCGGTGATAGGATCGAAAGGAAGAGCACGAGTGGTGATATCACTTTCGACCAAAACCGTGTCATGGTCAAGCAAGAGACAAAGCTCGATTGCATTATCAACTGCCGAAGCTGAATATATGTCTGCCGCAAGTTGTTGTTCACAAGTATTGTGGATCAAGTATCAATTGGAGGACTACTCAATACAAGTGGAAGAGATTCCAATATACTGCGACAACACCAGCGCCATCAGCTTGTCAAAGAATCCAATTCAACATTCAAGGGTGAAGCACATAGAAGTCAGACATCATTTCTTGAGAGATTACGTTCAGAAGAAAGTCGTCAGTCTACAATTCGTAGAAACAAAATATCAGTGGGCGGATATCTTCACAAAACCACTAAGTGAAGATCGCTTTAAAGAAATCAGACGCAACCTCAATATGGTGATGTTAACGGACCATTCATCTGGTTTTTCATAAAGATAAGACAGACAGACGGAGGAGTTAACGGACCAGTCATCTGGTTTTTCATAAAGACAAAACAGACAGATGGAGGAGTTAACGGACCATTCATCTGGTTTTTCAAAAAGACAAGACAGATAGACGGTGGAGTTAACAGTTTGATCATCTGATTTTTCAAAAAGAAAAGACAGTGGAACTGTGGAGTTAACGGTGTTAGAAGGTTTCAGATATAAAACTTCTTTCACAAGAAAAAGTTTTAGAGGGAAAAAGCTGTCAGATCATCGAGAAGTACAATCGTTCTAGAATTCGCTATAATATCCCTAAAACTGACTTTTGGGATTTCTACCGAATTCAGAAATTGCTAGTTCTCTTAAATCTCTCTGAAATTTCTTCAAGCAAGTTCCTACTCAATCAGAATCAGCAAGATGAATGTCAAGCCCATTTTGCGAGTTGATCCAGGATCGGGCTGGGGAAGATTGGTAAACTTTGAAGAACTAAGAAAAGAACAGATGGATATAGAGCCGGAGATAACGGCGGCAGGATGGAGAAACTTCTTTCAAATACGAGATGAAGTCTATCTACAAGAAGTTTATAAGTTCTGGAAGAATACTAAATCAGTAGACGATACAATCGTGTAGTATGTAGACACACACTCTGTTATAGTAACGAAGGAGTTACTGGAGAAAGTCACTAAATGTCCGATGGATGGAGTTCAACCCACTAATATGGCGAAATGGATGACTAAGCTTAAGATGAACGAAGATGAAGTTAGTCGTCAACTTTATGGACAAAATAACCCAACTGAAAGGAGAGCCACTTGGCTGGTACCAAAGGCAAGGGTTTTGTTCGCGGTTCTATGTGACTGTGTTCTACCAAGAATAGGTTCACGACATCAGGTCACTACCCTGGATGAACAATGTATTCTTCATCTTCTGAATCATTACCCAATAGATTTACCATTTTTGATTTATCAGTATATGGTAAAATCAATAAAGGATACAAACACTTATCCTTATGGGATGTTGTTGACAAGAGTGTTCAGAGAATCTGGCATCAGATTGGAAAGGGAATCGCATGTAAGATATCTTAAAAGCTATATAGATTCAACATCTATTGCTAAAATGGGTCCGAGATTTTCGACGTAAAAGGAGCAGATTTGGCAAGAAAAGCAACAATTGAGGGGAGTTCATCAAGAAATCTTCTATGAAGGAAACAAGATCACATTCTCAGAATCAAAGTCGAGAAGTGTTCGATTTTTGAATCAGTGACTTGAAGCGTAAAGGGAACCACCATCGAAAGTGACATTCCAAAGCAAGCAAGAAGGTCACCCAAAGCGAAAACGTGCAAATGTAAAGAAGCCACCAATCCAGAGAATCAAGCCAATCAAAGCATTCTGAACTGCAAGGATCAAGAGCTACAAAGTCGTTGACATCAATCCTTGAAAAAGATTCAGAAACTCGGTCTCGAGGAAGTGGAGGAAAAAGGAAAGAAGAACCTGAAAAGAAAAAAACGCAACCTGAAAAGTCACCAAGGGGAAAGAAAATGAGTGCGACAAAAGAAGGAAATTCAACAACAGAAACAAAGTCTAAGAAGGTACGGCAAGAAAATACTGTTATTGATACAACAGAAAAGTCTGTTGCTGACACGGTTGATATTGCTGAAGTTAATGTGGAAGCTGTTACTGGTAATCTTAAGGATACTCACAATGTCCTTGATAATCCAATGTTTGAAGAAGTAGTTTCTACTACTTTTCAGTCTTCACTTGTTCGCAAACAGATTGCTACACATGTTATGGGACAAAAGGTTAGTCAAAAAGTCTTGAGTGTGATGACTAATGTTCCATCCCAATATTTAACTTTTCAAAGAGAAAGTTAGGAACACAGATTGGTTGTCACAGAGGAGAAGAAGACCAAATCTGTCATCATCCGAGACAAATCAAAGAGATTTGTGAAAGCCTTCTTCAAATCAGTTGAATTTGATAACAACATTCTACATCTGTTGGATAGGGGTTACAAAAATTTCTATGATCAACTGAAGAGAGTTGGAAGAGAACCATATCCACCAGAGCCATTTGGAGAGCGTCTTACTTTTTATCCAATACTGGACAGTACAGTAATCAAGGTGGTACCTGATTTACAACCACCAAATTTTGTTGAACGCAAGTGTGAAGAGAAACTGAAGCTGAAAGTTCAACCAGAACCAGTTTTGGATGACATGAGTTCTGATCAGATTGCAGAAGCAGTGCAATTGATTGATGAAGCATGTGAAGAGAAAAGAAGTGGAAGTTCTATCTGCATTTATCAAGATCCAGGAACAGGCCAAACTAAGACTACAGCAGATGATCCACAGGGAGGCACTATCAGAAAGGGTCAGTATCGTTCTTTTCTTATTGGGAACTTAAAATGTTCTTATAATATTTTACAGAACATTCTGCAAAATCGTCCTCTGTGGGAGATCAACTCAATTGCAGAAGCTATGCCTTGGCTTGGAAGCACATATCAACGTATACTTGATTTCTATGATCTTGATATTCCTGATCAAGCTGTATATGTCCCTCCGCCTCTCCTACAAATTATTGAACCACATGTCTCAAACGTGGAAGCTTATACAACAACATTTGCTATTGTTGAAAAACAAGTTGTTGAGACAGAATCTTCGACTGCTGCTGAATCATTGACCTTAAAGAAACAAGTTCAGAAACTTGATAAAGAAATGAAGAAGATTAAGAAGATGCTGAAAAAGTTGGTGAAGCAATCTGGGAAATAATTTTTTTGATTAATAACAAATAGGGGGAGAAGGAAGAATGAGAAGGGAGAATCAGCTGAAAGGAAAAGATAGAAGAAATTTTGAAAGCAGAAGGCAGAAGTTATTTTTGATCTATTAATACTTCTGTATATGTGATACTTTTCATAATTTGATACCTTTCATATTTCTCTATTTCACAATATTTGTTATCATCAAAAAGGGGGAGAATGTTAAGTCAAACCAGACTTTACGTATTAAATAATTTTGATGACAAACAAAGAGAAATATACAAATGAAAAGTAGATGGACGATGAGAAGTAAAAAACAAATTGAAGGAGAAAAATCAGCAAGTAAAAAACAACAAGAAGAAAAATCAATCAAGCTTAAAAGCGCATTTAAAAGCGTTTATAAAGAGAAAAGGCATGAAGCCTTACAAAAGGAAAGCAGACGGAAGCTTTATAAGAGAAAAGCAGCCGATACAAAAAATCAGACGGAAGCTTTACAAAAGAAAAGCAGCTGATACAAGGAAAGCAGACGGAAGCTTTACAAGAGAAAAACAGCTGATACAAGAAAAGCACTAAGCTTTACAAGAGAAAAGCGGCCGATACAAAAATCGACGGAAGAAAGAAACATCGGTTTGAGTTAGTTCTGAGTCAAACTGAATAACCGCTTTTTTCAAGAATCAAGAAGCAGATATTCAAGAAACAGTTGAAGACCCGACTATAAATAAGAGTCGAGATTGAAGAAGAAGCAACTTTATGCAAATTTATGAAACTTCATGAAACTCTGAGTATTCAACTTTTGATTTTCAGATTATCTGAGAGAAAAATTGTGAACGATATTTCGAGTGAACAGTGTTAAGAGCATTTCTATTGTAACAAGCTCTTTACTATTCTTTCAATTAGAAAGTGTTACAGATAGCCTCAAGAGGCTAAGAGTAAAAGAATACTTCGTAAAGAGACCGGAGAGGCTCAATGAAAGAATACTTGTAAGCAGTTCGTAGATAGTGAAATCTCATAAGGATATCTGAGGACTGGACGTAGCCCACGGTTTGGGGTGAACCAGGATAAACTGCTGTGTTTCTTTCTACTCTCATATTAATTATATCGTATTCTTCAAAATTAACAAAGTTTTTCAAACTAGTTACGAATTGATTTACGATAAGTTTTCGAAAGAACAAGTAATTTTTTTAAGGGGATTAAGAAAAATTTTATCACAATTCAACCCCCCTTCTTGTGTATCTTGATCATATTATTGTTCAATATATTAACGTGTGATTCACTTCACTTGAGCCTTAGCCCGATCTAAACCAAAAACTAAGCCCGAGGTTTGGTCAACGCGGGCATGATTTCTTGACTTTGGGTCGATCAAGCCTGGGTCCAATTGTCACCCTTTAGTCCCAATCTCCCAGTCACTCGTCCCACTTCATCCCTTCAGCCTTCGTGTATCCCTTCCACAAAACTGCATCATCTGCGGTCAATCCTCTTCAATCAGCCCCACTACACCTTGATAGTCAACTCTCCTCACATTTGCCTCTCCAATCTCTACTCACGTCCCTCTCCTTGCACTGCTCCTTCGTGGCTCCACCCTTTTCCTATTAACTGTAAGGTTTCTATGTTTTTTGGCAATTTAAGTATATATGTGATCCACTAATCACTACGATGCATAGATATGGGTATTACCTATCTTTTTAGGTTTCCTTCAATATTTACTTAAAAATGGTGAAGCATACAAAAGAACCTCTTTTTAACTTTTGTAATTCCATAAACTTGTTTGCTTGATACAGTGGCGACAGTTGAGAAGAGACAGTGTGAAACTACTAATGTGAAAAGGAGTTAAAAGTCATTTTCTAGTTTTATTTTTGTTTGATGGTTGTTGCATTTTGTATGTAATACTCCACTCCTGCATGACCCGAACCCGACATCGATGGTAATATCCGAGTTCGTGCCCTATGAGGGTGGCGTGCTACATCACTCAGTCAAAACTCGGTATAAATTTTTTTAAAAACATACACATACTTTATATATTATGCGGAAAACAATTTGCATAAATAATCATCGGTGAGTTCAATGACCACGGGGGCCCTTTTGTAAATACAATTTCATTCAGTTTGTTGACTTTACAACATGACCTATTCATTTGTACAAAAATTTAGAAAGTACAATTTTTATTAAACTCTAATGCAGACGCAAACTAATCCCGACCTCTTTTCTCACTCGCATGCGGTTGCTATACGCCCATTGCCTAACGAGGTATTCTTCTGGGTCCTGACAAATAATTGCAAATTTTGGGTGAGTTTTACGAACTCAGTGAGGAACCATCATCGATGGTTCACTCAATTCATGAAACATATCGTTTCACATAACATATATTCACATTGTTGCATATTTAACCACATTGCACAATTTCACGTGAACATAGACAATTTGATACATTTCATTCTATTTGACATCCATAAGCAATTGAATTCATAAAACACTCAAGCATAAGTCAATTGTTTCATAATTCACATTCGGAAGGATTGGTACCACAGAAACATAAGCCTTTTACTCAATAAAAGAGATTAAAAATAAGATGCATATGACATGTGCATGTGACACTTTTCCAATTTATTTCGGTGTTGTGACCGAGCGCCTGAACTGTCCCAATATGGGCACATTAATCGTTGAGCCTGAGGCTCTGAATCACTGTAGGGCTCGAGGCCCAAATAAACGTTGAGCTTGTAGCTCTCGATGGCTACTCCGGTCACAACTGTCATTAACTGATCATGCATTCATGCATGGAATGCATATGTCGCAATTGAGCAATATCACATTACAATCAAACCCAAATTATCGCATTCAAACAATTAGTTCACAATTATTCACATTAAAATCACAGTCATAATTTATCACATTAAAAACACGAAGGTCTCACATTTTCGGACAAATAACACTTCTATGTCATAATCTCTCAATACATCGGACACCTTCGGTCCGGAATCCAATCATAAACAACGCACAATCCCACCATTCTTCTCCACAGAATTATATGCGCAAAACACTAAACAAGTAATAATTGAGAAACCATCTAGGTCACTCACCAATAGCTCCCGAAGCAAAAGCCTGGAAGTTTCGACAATGTCTGTAGGATGACGTTCCAAAAGTGTCTCTAAACAGTCCAAAATTATTCACCATCATCAAAGGTACACTCAGAAATATTTAATAATGCACATGTGGCAATTAAAATGTGTAAAATGCATGTTCGTGACATTCCCGGCACTATATCACAATTTCCCGTCACAAAGTGTTCTTCTAAAATTTAGAAACCCATAGACACTAAAAACATTCAATTTGGACCTTTATAGGTCCAATAATAAATAAAACACGAATTTGAAAAATCATTACACGGTCCTCTCACTTTGACCTAACCAATCCCCGATAATTTCAGCTCTAAAAATTCACAGTTTTACAAATAAATGAAATTAAATATTATACAAATCCGATGCCTTAAAAACCAGGTCAATCGGACGTCGGATGAAAAAGTAATTGACAAACGAATTAAATGGCATTGATAATTAACTAAAGAATAAATAATTAAATAAAAATTAAATTAAAAAATATATATATATAACTGGTCTCGCCCACGCGATTTGTCGCGGGGGAGAGAACACTGTCTCGCCCAAGCTCTCGCGAGGGCGATATTTTGCATTTCATTTTTTTTTTTTTTTTAAACCAAAATTTCCAATTTCCCTAATAACCTTTCTTTCTTCCCATTCATATACCATCTCTTCTTTCACATAACCTACTTTTTCACACAATTGTCCAAAAATCACAAATAAGGTCTCATTGGAAAGATCTTGAAAAATCCTACAAGTTTCATGAGAGCTAAAAATCCAATTTCACCTCTAAGGGTGTCAAAAATGCACTCAAAGACACTGCCTAGTCACACATTTACCACAACAGAATAGTACTTTCTCAAAAACTCATAACTTTTCATCCCCCTTGCCAAAAATTCCAAATTTTATATCAATCAAAAGAGAAAAACAATTTCTACAACTTTCATGAACAACTTGGAAGCCAATTCCATCTCTAACCAAATCAAATTTTCAAACAAAGTTTTCGCCTACCCAAATTATTCTCAACAATAACCCAATCTTACAAAATTCATAACTCCACATCCCCTTGGTGAAAAATTCCATATCATATAGCAATAAAAAGCTCAGAAAATATACTACAATTCTTAAGAAATATTAGAACCAAATTCTATCTCTAACTAGGTCAAATCATCACATTAATGTGGCTGTCCACAAGGAGGGTTGAAACAACACATGACCTAACCATAGCCAAAACTTTACAAATTAGTATCTTACAATCCTTACATCCAAAATTCGCATATAATACCTCATTAGAAAGCTACAACAATCCCCTACAACTTTCTAGAAGATCACGTAAGCCAATTTCACCCTTAACAGTCCAAATTTAACACTAGAACACAAAAGCACAAAACCTATACACTTAGAGCATTTGCACACCAAAACACATTTTGGGCTTAATTACCACCTGAATATTAACACACCATAACTTTTAACCTAAAAATAAAAAAAAAATCATACTTATAGGTGTTAGAAAGATAACACAAAAATCTTCAACTTTCATGAAGACCAAATTAGCAAATTCAATCCAAATTAACCTAAAGAAAATCATCAAAGTTTCAGGTCATAAGGTTCGGATTACTATTCATACAGCATCTACAACTCACTTTCCAAGCCAAATTTAAAACCCTTAAAGCCATAATTGAACAAAACTTCCTTCATATGGAATCTATCCATATTTCTTAAGTTTAATTTAAGCCTAAGCGCATCTCAATCGGACAACCACATCAAAAGTTATGAGCAAAAATCTGAAACCTACACAAAGTAACATTTTTCATATTTCATATCCAACTCAACTTCTTTCATTCCAACACCAATCCTACATCAATAAGCATCTAATTTAGTCTCGAATTCAGCCACAAGTTCATCTAGACATTTACTTGAATAAGTAGTCACAATTTGGCAGCACCCATATACACAATTTTCTTACTTAATTTCCACTCATCTAACATCATTAAAAACAAGTCAAAACTCATAATTCATATACATCACCTACCATGTTATTTATCCTTACAAAAATATACACTTATACTCATACAATCAACACACAAACTTCATGCAATTTATGCACAAGATGTCATAATTATTGCTTCTAACTACCAAATTAAAGAACATAAACATGACTTCTTACCTAAACAAGCTTCAATCTTCCAATCTTCACCAACTCACCAACTTTCCTACTCCACTTCTTATACCCACGGAAACCATCATCACAAGGCCTAGGTTTTGATTTATGTGTGAATAAAGGAGGAGCAAACAATTAACAAGGAAGAGCCTTGGTTTAGGTGAAGAAGAGTAGAAATTTTCAAGAAGGAAGAAACAAATGATGGAAGAGGAGAAGAGAAGGTTTTCGGATGAGAGAAGAAAACACTTGAAAAAAATCTCTTTTCTCACTTTCAAAGAGAGTGTCGTGCAAGTCCCTCCAAGGATAGGTTAGATATTTATATAAACAAACCAAGTTTAATACACAAGTAGGCAAGTGATAAGTGTCACTTGCCACTTGTCCCTTTTTAAGCACTCTACAAGTTTCTTTCCAATAACAATACAATTTCTAGTCCAATTTCTCTCCAAATTCCAATGGCTCAAAGCAATAAATCCTAAAATCATGTATCTAATTTTTCAGTACCATTGGACAGTCATTTTTGGTACCGAAAACCAAATCAGTCTGTCACTTGTAAATTTTTCGGTCCGGAAAGATATCCCGAAAAATTTTCAAAAAAATTTCTAAAATTCCATAAAAATAAAAAACACTTATATTTACACTCGCCTAACCCGTCTCAAATGACCAAATTACCCTTCCCATCGGTGATGAGATGTTACATTGTATGGTTGTTAATCTTGCACAAAAGCTACATTTTAATTCTTTTGTAGGGAAGAAAATGAATGCATTATGTTTCTTTCATTTTTTATTGGGCAATCTATAAAGATTGAGTTTGTTGCTCTTTATAATGCTACCATCCTGTAGTTAGAACCATCTAATGATTAAATGAATCTAAGTTAATTTTAGGCTTAAAATCATTAATCACTTTTCCTTATTCATCTTTTATCTTTTCTCTTCCATTTCTATAATAAATATATATTCTTGTTCTATGGAGTATATTGCTTTTGTTTTCTCGCTTACAAGTTGTAAACCTTTATTCAAAATTTGTCATTCTTTTCTTTTACATGTATATATTCCAATCACTACATTAAAGCAATTACAAAATCATATCTCAATTATTGCTTTATTTATATGATGGCTTTCCACACATCGATCATACTAAATATCATCATATAATTAATTCACTTCAGTATTTCTCTTTACATGTCCTAATATTTATTTTGTGGTAAATCAGTTTGTTTAGTTTTTGCCTCAATAGATAGAATTTCATTATACAATGACTAAGAAAATTTTACATTACTTGAAACAAACTGTAAATCATAGTTTTT
Source organism: Erythroxylum novogranatense (assembly GCA_029891385.1). Taxonomy (NCBI): domain Eukaryota; kingdom Viridiplantae; phylum Streptophyta; class Magnoliopsida; order Malpighiales; family Erythroxylaceae; genus Erythroxylum; species Erythroxylum novogranatense. The sequence continues at coordinate 11,781,987 of CM057225.1, read as the reverse complement.
TTTCTAATCAAAGTGGTGCCTTTATTCTACATAGTTTTTTTTTGCTATTAATTAGGTTAGTAATCAAGATGATGGTTGATTTACTTCGGCTTACTTAGTAAATGTGTCACATGCACTGGTCTCCCTAAAAGGCTAGTATAAGTAGAGTATGCCTATAATTCTTATTGGCCTTTTTTCCATTATCAAACTTGGTCAATTGGATCAAACTATCATATATTGCAACTGCTTTAAATATTAGCAATAAAGAATTTTTTTCAACACAGCAAAAGATAAATTTCTAAAGATAAAGTTCATACATCTTCTATGTGGAAAGAAATCTCTAATCTCATACACTGTTGACGATTTATATATAAACATTATTAGTGTGAAGGTGGTGATGTTAAGATTTGAGTAACCATTAAAAGAAGTTAGCTTTAATATGTCAATTCTAGATAGTGATTAATTAATACATATAGATTCAAGTGATTACGTAGCTTCCTTAATAACATCTTAATGTAGTCTATGTAGATGATGTCATCATCATCATTAAAGTATATTTATACATGTATATGTTAAAGAATAACTTATATAGTCATATATATGGATAATTTCAATTGAATGAGCATATTACTTCAATGGAGAGTTTTAATCCGATAAAGGAAATTATACAAACAGATACTTCTAATTCGATATAAAGTGAAGATAGTAGTCGGATCCATTAAAAGTTATGCGTGGAATCGGTTCAACAAAACTAAATCATGGATTGTAGCACACCACTCCCTTGCAAGACACGTGCCTACGTCTTGAGGGATATTTGAGCTCGTGTCCCGTGAGGGTGACATGCTAGAGCACTCAATCATTTAGTACAAATATTTTTTTATTCTTTTGAAAAACAATATACGCATACGCGTTTGCAGAAATCAATAATCAAAATTGAACTTATTTTACGTATAAATATTTTCAAACACAAAGTTACAACTAGTACACAACTCATCAAAATTTCACTAGTCACTTGGGCCTAAATTCAAATACAAAACATTTCCAATTTCAAAAGTTATTTCATACCGAACTATTCAAATGAATATGATACAAAAATTTGTGGAATATACAATTTAGCACGAAAATAAAGAAATACAATGCAGACGCAAACTAATCCTAACCTCTTTTACTTGCACATCTTAGGTATATTTTCGTTTGTCTAACGGGGTACTCTTCAAGACTAAAAAACTACATTGTAATTTTTGATGAGTTTTCGAACTCAATGAGTGAACCATCTTTGATGATTTCACCGAATCACATACACACATCACATATGCACGAATATTAATTCAAAACATCATAACTCACACAACATGGCGCAACATAGGATCACTTAATACAACTTTGCAAATCATTCATAGATTTCAGTCTTATAAGAATGCTATATGCATGAGACTCAATATTTATTATTGTGACTGAGTGCCTATCGCAAACTTATATAAATATTGGCCCATAGGGCTCAGTCAAACAGAATCGTGGAGCATAATTCTACGTGCATAATCAAAAATCACGAAATTAAGCTCTACATAGAAGCGCTTCAAACTGGCTACTCAAGTCACAATGCCTTTATCTGAGCATGCATTTTATGAAATGCATCAAATACTAAATATGTCATATATCACAATCTTATACAAATGCTCAGACAAAGTTTTCATATTTATCATACCTAAGTGCGACATTCAGCTTTTGTTGAGAATCAAAGTCATTCAGGATTCATATCAAATTAAAACACTTCCAATACATGCCCAACTAATAAACTCCTTGGATTTTATGTCCAAAATTCAGAAACAATTTGTAAACTGTTTAGTAAAAATTCAACAAATCAAATAAATTAAAAACAAATCAATCCTAGGAAATCATCTAGGTTGACTCACAATACGCTCCAAAATGTTATTGCCTAGATGGTTCAGCAATGTCCGACTAGCGTTCAATGAGTTCTTCTAAATCATACAAAACACATTTACAAATATCATACTTTTGCTCAATTGTACAAATATTCTTTAATGCACATGTACTTATACAATATGCACAACGCATGTTCAATGATAATTCCTAGGTACTTTATCGAGATCCTTATGAACAAATCATTCAGATATCAAAGCCCACATTAATACCATGTATACTTATAATTTGGACCAATAAAAAGCAACGTGAAACCAATTACACAACTTCATTGACCACTTAAGATTTTCTTCCAATATACATACGGGTCAACTTTACATAATAAATCTAATAAAGTAAATGGCAAAATTAGGCAACACTTCCCACTACAAAGTTATTCTCCAATGTCTCAATTTGGTTCAGTAATTTGCAAGATATGCCTCAAACATTATTGGGTTGTTCCTATTCAAAAATAGTGTACTATGCATAAATTCCATCCAAAATTCAATATCTTATAGACTGAATCATAATTCAACTTCTTAAGACAATTTATAGGCTTATATATCTAGGTTACTTCAAATCAAAAATCATCTCATTTGGAATCCTATACATCCAGATACAATCAAAATACTGAGGGGTGTTCTATAAAACAACACCAGTTCATACCATTTCAATAGATTCTCACTTTTGTTCAATAAATCTTTTCCAAATCAATTGAAAATACTACCAATTTTTGTGGATGGGTAGAACAATGTCTTACGAATCCAATGATTTAAGAATCAAGTCATTTGGAGGTCTAGAAAAGAAGTTATAGTCAAAAGAAGCAAAACTATTTAGTAAAAGACAAAATCCTAAATGCACGATCGTGCTTAAGCATGAGGTGCAAATTCACTATACCCCAAAGTCTTTGTCGTGCATATGCACAACGGTGCAATTCCACTTCTTCTTCTCCACTAACATCTCAACTTAAAAACTCCATAACTTTTGATTCAGAACTCCAAAATTTGTAAACTTTATTTCAATGGAAAGCTAAAAGAAAGATCTACAATTTTCATGAGACAATTTTGTCAAAATTTGCCTAGATCAACACAAAAAATTCACCAAAGTTTAGATCAAAACTTTAACTCTCTCCTACTATTCATTTCCCGAATTTTTAGAGTTCCTTTTTTTTTTCAAAAACCAACACTTCTATTTTTATTCTATTCGTTTCTACTCTATTCCATTAAACTCATTCATCACAAATTCACACTACCTCTAAAAATGCAAATTTAGTCACAAACCATCAAAAGCCAAAATTTCATATTCAACCTATTCATGCTCTATCAACTTTCTGCATTTCCAACTTTCATTCTATATCTCCATGTTTCCTCTCAACCTTCATTTTTACACTCATTCTCATCTCAAACCATCATTTTACAATTGCTCTTCAACTAGAAAACCATTTCCTATATTATCTCAAAAACTCTTACCTATTCACTATATATATATATATACATATATATATATACACACACACACACACACACACAGTGAAGAAACATAGCATATCAACATATCACCTTTTTATACTTTGATTTTCTACACTCATCGTAAACACCATCTCATTTCTATTTCAAACTCTAAAACTCATTTCTACAAAATATGATCACTAAAACTCATCAAATACTAAACTAACACTATATCCATATTTTCATCCCATTAACCCAGTGTTCATAAAGATATATACGTAAACCCCATGTTCATGCAGATGACAGTGAATTCATCAAATTCATTTCATAAATCTACAACTCTAAAGGATTTATTCACTACTTATTTGTTGCAAACTCCAAAATCTTCAATTATCTTCAAGCCCTAAACTCCACACAAAATTATGTTCTCCTCTGTAAATACTGATCCACTTTTGGTTTTTTTTTTAGGCAGAAGAACAAATAGCAATATGGTAGAGGAAGGAAAAGCAAAGTAATTCCTCAAAAAGAATTTGATGGAAAGCTTTGTATGTTGAAGAGAATCTGAAGGAGGTTACAACGAAAGAGAAGGAAACTTAGAATAAACACTTAACTTTCTAGTTCTTAGATAACTTCTCTCTCACAACACTATTTACTTTTAACAAAGTTTCTTAAGCCACTTATTAAGTGACACTTGTCACTTCCCTAAGGCTTAACTCTTTGAAACTAACTCCATTAATCCCATCTTCACAATATAACTATCTCTAATCATCATTAATTCCTATTCCTATTTTCCATAAATTTCCATAATTTCTATAATTTTTAAAATAAATCCTAAAATTACCAAAATTAAAAATATTACAATTTCACTAACCCATAAAATTTCCAATGTAAAAACATTCATAATGCTCAAAAAATACAAATCAATCCAATTAATTATACCTGAAAATGTCAATGAATTCATGTACAATTATTTTCATGGGCAACAATTTTACTATTCATGTGTATGTGTATGTCATTTTATGCATAAGCATGAAAACGCAAATTCTAACCTCTAATTGAACACTCTTATTTACTATTCTGGCCTCTCCGCAAGTAACAGGATGTTACAACTCTCCCCTTCTTAAAGAAATTTTTTCCTCGAAATTCTTACCTGTTTGCTACAACAGGTGGGGATTTGTCTCCTCATATGCTCCTTTGTCTCCCATTTAACTGTCATCACTCAAATACTTTCTTCCACTTAACTGTAGTTAATGGAATCACTCGGTTTGTCAATCACTTATTTAATTATTTTCTTTCTTAACTAGTTCCTCAATATATATCTCAGATTACTCACTATTTTCACTTCATATGCTGACAATACATCTTTGTCAAATCATATTAATATTTCTTAGCATACTCACATGTCATACATTATGGATCTGAGACATCCTTTTTTCAGTAACACTAACTCATAATAATTTCGTACAGACCAATTCATATCGGGCTTAATCTATCCTTCTTCCTAATTTGAGCACATCTTGTACTCAAAGTGAGCACACCTTGACAAGGTGATATTCTCAGAGACAATTCATTTTTTTTCATTTTTCATCCATGTTAATACACTTAACTCTTAAGTCTCTCTCACTACATTTCATAACTTCAACGTTGTCCCCACCAAATTCGTTCACCTTTTTTAAGCCACTATCGCACCCTGCACTTTCCTCCTCTCATTATCAAACATATTAACACCAATTTTACTCCAATTTTCCAGAATTTACCTTTTCCGAGACTGTTTCATTTCGTAATGAGTCAATTACCATATCGAGTGCATCAATTCTCCTTATTTGATTCTTCATCTTTTTCTTTATCTCATTCATACATAAAATCCTCTCTTATTTGCATTTGTAACTTTCTCCTTACTACACATCATTCACTTTTTATTAAGTCATTTATGACTATTTCATTCCCCTTTTAGTCTTTCCTCATTTCCATCTCATTTTCCTATTGTCATTTATTCATCTTACATATATATATTCGCAATCTATTCAGATTTATAGATCCATATTCATCCTAAAATTCTGATCTCAATTTTCCCCTAATATCTTCTTACACTGAATTATAAACTCTTATCACGATACTCACATGACCATTTCAGTTCCAAATTCATCCTTTTATGATCATAACAATTTTATGATTTCATTACATTCTACCTGTACACTTTAGTCTCCTCATTTCTACTCATATCCCTATTTTCCTCAGTCAATCCATAACAATACATCACGTTTGTATCTAATTCAAGGGTATACCATCACAATACAATATTGACATCACATTCCGTAATACTTCCACGAATACAATTGTGTTAAATCTTTATCTATCATATCTAACCATATACTACTAACCATATACTAACTCTCGTTTCTAATTATCCACAAACTTTCATTTTCTCACATTCTGACATATCATCATTTTTCTCAGTGCTTCACATAGCTCAAACTCTTAAGGAATGCTCCTGCATGTGACTCATATTAGGGATCAGTTGATGCTGTCTACTATGACATGACAAAATGCATGTGACTTAACACATATTTCAAAAATGCCCATATAAGATTATACTTCTAGGCTCTGATACCACATAATGTAGCACCCCACTCTCGCAAAATACGTGCCCGACATCTTGAGGGATATTCGAGTCTGTGCCCCGTGAGGGTGGCATGCTAGAGCACTCAATCATTCAGTACAAATATTTTTTTTATTCTTTTGGAAAACAATATACGCATACGCATGTGCAAAAATCAATAATCAAAATCAGACCCATTTTACGCACAAACATTTTCAAACACATAGTTATAACCGATTACCTGACTCATCAAAATTTCACTAGTCACTTGGGCTAAATTCAAATACAAAACATTTCCAATTTCAAAAGTTATTACATACCAAACTATTCAAATGCATATGATACAAAAATTTGCGGAATATATAATTTAGCACGAAAATAAAGATATACAGTGCAGACACGAATTGATCCCGACCTCTATCTTTTACTTGCATGTCGTAGGTATACTCTCGTTTGTCTAACGGGGTACTCTTCAAGCCTAAAAAATTTCATTGTAATTTTTGATGAGTTTTGCGAACTCAATGAGTAAACCATCATTGATGATTTCACCGAATCACATACACACATCACATATGCACGAATATTCATTCAAAATATCATAACTCACACAACATGGCGCTACATAGGATCACTCAATATAGCTTTACAAATCATTCATGGATTTCAATCTTATAAGAATGCTATATACATAAGACTCAAATTCATTTTTATTGTTATGATCGAGTGCCTATTCCAAAATTATACAAATACTGGCCCATAGGGCTTAGTCAAACATAATCACGAAGCAGCTTTATGTGCAAAATCATAAATCACGGAGCAAAGCTCTACTTAGAAGTGCTTCAAAATGGCTACTCAAGTCATAACGTCTTTATATGAGCATCCATTTTATGAAATGCATCAAATACTAAATATGTCATATATCACAATCTTATACAAATGTTTAGACAAATTTTTCACATTCATCAGACCTAAGTCCAGCATTCAGCTTTTGTTGAGAATCAAAGTCATTCAGGAATTCATATCAAATCAAAACACTTCCAATACATGCCCAACTAATAAACTCCTCAGACTTCATTGTTAAGTCAAAATGACTTCACGTCTAATAATTTTGATGACATTCAAATAATAATAATATTAGAAATTGTTGAACTGTTTTGATCAGAAAGAAAGTAAGATGAAGCGAAAGCAAAAGTAAGACGAAAGAAAGTGAGACGAAGTAGAAGCGAAACTAAGATGGAAGAAAAACTAAGACGAAGAACCGATACTACGTCGAACGGTTAACTAGTTCGAGTTAGTTATAAAACTCAACTAAATAAATGTTTCTATAAGAATCAAGAAGTAAGAAGAAAGAAGCAATTGAAGACGAAGGTTATAAATACAAGTCGGAGTTGAAGATTAAAAAGTTTTTGATCTTTAGCAAACACTGTATTCATTGTGCGAAACATTAGAGCTATCATTACTGTAACAAAGCTCGCAATATCTTTCTGTAAGAAAGAAGAAAAGATGAGAGCCTGAAGAGGCTAAGTGAGAAAAACAATACTTGGTGTAAGAGACCTGAAGAGGCTCTGTGAAAAAGAATACTTGTACTTTTGAGAAGAATAGTGAAATCTCAGAAAGGATTCTGAGGATTGGACGTAGTCTATGGTTTGGGGTGAACCAAGATAAAATTACTGTGTCAACCTCTACTCTCTAACTCTCAATTTTTAATTTCTATTATTTTATACAAGTATATAGAAGTTAATTGCAATAAATTGCAATTTTTACTTAATAGTTTTGAAAATTTATTTTCAAAGAAATTTTAAAGGGATTGTATTCACATAAAAGGATACACAATTCAACCCCCTTTTTTGCATTTTGTCTATTGAACGTAAAGTCTATATTATGATTTACTTCAATTGGTATCAGAGCTCTGTGTCCAAAAACCACCGTTACAAAGTGTGGATAAAGATCCATGGCAGAATCACGCGTTTATATAGCTGAAGGTGCCTCCGTCACTAGACCTCCTGCGTTCAATGGTGAAGATTATCATTATTGGAAAGACAGGATGCGGCTCTTCATTGAATCTACACATATTGACCTTGGGGAGATTATCGAGAATGGACCGCATACACCGATAGATGATGAAGGAAATGTCATTCCATGTAGCAGATGGTCAGGTGATCAAAAAACAAGATTCCATCTAAATTCAAAAGCCAAGTTCTTTCTAATTTGTGCCCTAAGTAGAAGTGAATACGATAAAATTCATGGATGCGAAACTGCGAAGGAGATGTGAGATACTCTATCCATCGCACATGAAGGCACCAATCAAGTGAAGGAATCCAAGATAAGCATTCTTGTACACCAGTATGAGTTGTTTAAAATGAAGGAAGATGAGTCTATCGATCAGATGTTTGGACGATTTCAAACTATCGTCAATGGACTTAAAGCTCTTAGGAGAACCTATGATAATCAAAATCAAGTTCAGAAGATTCTTAGAAACCTACAGAAAAGATGGAGACCTAAAGTCACCGCAATACAAGGAGCTAAGGACCTGAGCATATTAAAGCTTGATGAATTGCTTGGATCCTTGAAGATACATGAAGTAGAGCTCGATGCAGAAGATAAACCCAGACGGGATAAATCTATAGCATTGAAGGCTGGACAAAAGAATCACAAGATTCAGAGAAAGAGAAGTTCATCGTCAAAAGCCTTGAAGATCGAAGAAGTCAATAATGACGACTCTAGTGAATCTGAACAAGATTCAAGCGAAGAAGATGATGAATTATCTTTTATCTCGAGAAAGATCAGATGCATGTGGAAGAAGAAAGCAAGAGGAATCAAAGAGTTTTTTTTCAAGAAGAATAGCCAAGTCGAAGGCAAGAATTAGAAAACATCTGTCATTTTCTACGAATGCAATAAACCTGGACACTACAAGTCTAAATGTCCATTGTTGAAAAGAAAAACAAAGAAAAATAGAGAGAACAAGAAAAGTATGATGGCAACATGGGAAGACTTGGATTCGTTTGAATCTGACACAGATTCAAAGGCATCAGTTCAAGCAAGCATTTGCTTGGTAGCCAAAAGAGAAAGTGACAAGGGGGTAACCTCTAATTTTAATGAATTACAAGATGCATATTCAGACTTAAAGAAAAGTTTGTAGAAAACTTGAAGAACACGCAAGTGTTAGAGAGAGAAAAATGTCTGCCTAAAGAAACAAGTAGACGATATGAAGAAAAAGATAGCTATAGATAGATCTGATGAAATCAGTCAGCTAAAACAAAGAATTAATATCCTTTCAGTCGATCTATCAACATTCACTGAGACTACAAAAAAAATGAATGACATGCTAGGAAGATACAGACACCCTAATGATAAGAGTGGATTAGGGTTTGTTAAAAAGAATACTCAGTATAAAAAGAACTTTGTTTCTTATAGGAAGTTTCATCAGTCACATTATCATCATACCATGAATCATTTTAAGACTAACTCCAAAAGACCCAAGAAAATCTAGGTACCTAAGAAAAATATAATATCTACTATAGATATCCTTCCTTGGAAAAAACAACCAGCACCAATGGTATTTGGACAGTGGATGCTCGCGACATATGATGGGAAGAAGGTCTATGTTCCTAGATCTTCAAAATAAGAAGGGAGGATTAGTAACTTTTGGAGACAACCACTAGGGCAAAATAATTGGAATCGATAAAATTGGTAAAGATTTAAGGTTAATTGGCTATTGTGATGCTGATTACGCTGGAGAAAAGATTGATAGAAAGCGTATAAGTGGAGGATGTCACTTCCTTGGCCACAACCTAGTTTCTTGGTCAAGTAAGAGGCAAAGCTCAATTGCTCTATCCACTGTAGAAGTTGAATATATGTCAGCCGTAAGTTGTTGCTCACAGACGTTGTGGATTAAGTACCAGTTAGAAGATTATTCAATACGAGAAGAACAAATTCCAATCTTCTGTGACAACACAAGTGCTATCAACCTATCAAAGAATCCAATACAACACTCAAGGGTAAAGCATATCGAAATCAGACATCATTTCCTATGAGACTTCGTATAGAGCAAGATCGTGAGTTTACAGTTTGTTGAGACGAATTATCAATGGGCAAATATCTTCGCTAAACCATTGAGTGAAGAAAGATTCAAAGAAATCAGACGAAACCTGAACATGGTAATGTTGAGTGATCAACCGTCTAACACGTCATGACCCAGATAAAAAGTCGTAAAAAGTCAAGGTAACAGTAACAGTAAGTTACAGATGGTAACTTCTGTCATGACAAAATTTTGGAGGAGAAGCGTCTCAAAGCCTTGAGAATATCACCTACTCTAGAACACTCTTAAAATACCCTGACATCGCTCTTCAAAAAAACTAAAAAAAACATTTCATTACTCTGTTTTGATATAAAACTCTCTTTGCTCACACTCTCAATCTTAGAAACTAACATCACCTCTTTGAGAAATACATTTGTGCGTTTAGTTCTTTGTTGACTGCAGATACAAATGGTGCTGGGACCCGATCCGAGAACCGGATCCCAACCGAAAAACGAAGCAGCGAATCTGGCGAAGTGTGGAACACAAATCGAAGCAGAAAATCAAGCGAGGCAACACATAAAGCGGAACAAAACACGAATGAATTGAAATCATATTACTTAACAAGCGGATCGAATTCAAACTTGCCCGACATCCGTGCATAAATTATCTTAAAGAAGCGTCGCGTTGGAAACCTAAAACTAATCCATATCCAAATCCGTATTTTTTTTCTCTTATTCATTCCTTTTCTCTTTACTCGATCACATGCAAATCATAATCAATCCTTACAATTTCCTTTTGGAAATTTATCCTCATATAACACTCAATTCATATAATTTGTCTTAATCACATAAATCTCATCTTTACCAAACTAACATCTTAATTCTTGTTCTTATCTTAACCCGATTTTTACGAAAATCAGGCGATAACGGCGATATTTTGTGACCAAAATTTCTGCAAAGGTAAAAACACTTCTAATATCACAACCCAACAACACAAATCATCATCGGACCCTCCCGTCCGGAATCCATAACACCAGCAGGAACGCACATCTAAACCTAACACTTCATAAATCCTCAATCGATTATATAAAATCTCAATTAATCCCAACCACATTCAATATCTCAAATCCATATACAAAATCCTCATTCAATATCCAATTACAAACATAAAGCATAATCATACTCAATTATGATCATAAAATCAATATCCAAGTCTCGAATTCATATACATCCCGTAATAACTGCTTTATATACACAAAAGGCAATTCAAGCCAAAACAATATCAATTCTCAATTTACACAAAAATACAAATGCGGCAAAATCAAACTTGACGCTCTTTCATTCGATCTCCTGCTCGAATACCTGGAGATTGGGATGAAAGGGGGGTGAGCTCGGAAGCTCGTGGATAATATATTTATAAATTGAAACATAAACAAAAATTATCTTTTCAAAATTTTCAAACATTTCCCATTCAGAAATTTATCCAAAAACCCATTTTCAAACTTTCCAAAACATTCATAAACAGTTTCCGAAATTCATAATTGAAAATTCACTTTCTCATTTCTCAAATTCTCAAACTTTTTACCAATCATGCGACTTTAAACATGAATGCATCACATAGCACATAAACAAAATCAAAAATCACATAACATAATAGAATGGTTTGATGTTGGACCCACACCCCACCCGTAGGTGTTTGCAAGTTATCTTCACGGCGTGTGTTTGCGAGTTATACTGCGACATCCAACACAAATCACAATAACACATTAAATGGTTTGGTTTGGTCCATAACGAGACGTCTTGCACATTCTGCATAGCGGTCATATGCGGTAGTGAAAGAGTCCGTGATCGAAACTCCATTGCCTCTTCTGAGGCGGCCGGCGAAGGCTTAAACAAGTAGAGACGGTGCGACTCATAAAAGGACTGACCAAACCCACATAACACATAAGCAGCGAAAATTGATTGCTCAAGGCACTTTTTAAAATCTTGATTTTCACATTTTCAAATCATAACATCAAATTGTGTCAAAAAGCTTGACACATGCATATTCCACATATACAATCATATTCAATTAATCAATTAATCACATATAAATCAAACGCATAAACATGAATGTAATTATTTCTTTCACACATAAATCAAAACATATATAGTTTCATAAAACACATTGTTCAAATTGTCTAAAACATGATTTTCATAAATCTTGTATTTTCTAAAATTCATTTCTAACATAAGGAAATTAATCCTTCAAAATCATAATATCAAACATTCATTTCTCAAAACTTTGCTTCTTGAATTTTCAAATTCACATTTTAGCTTAAAATTCAATAAATAAATATACTACCCACCTCGTATCCATGCTAACAACTTGCTTTGTGCCTCAATTGCTCCAAAGCCTCCTTCTTTCTTCCAATTTAACATTCCCTAAAGCAATTTCATCAAAATTCAATCTCATAAATAACTTAATCCTTCAATTTGATGCATAAGTCATCAATTCATACTAATTCAAGATATGTACACCATTAATTTCTAAAATCCCCAAATTCTAAATTGAACCTAACCCAATTCAATCAAATTCAATATCATAATTAACTTAATTTCTCAAATTGAGCTTAGAAAACACCAATTCCTCACATATTCAAGCTATTTCAATCTCCAATTTTGAAAATCCCCAATTTTCAAAATTGGCCTAAACTCAATTTACACAAATTCAATACCACAATCACAATTTCTTGAAATTGATTTCATATTTCACCAATTCCTACTATTATTGATGATTCTACACCATTAATTCACAAAATCTCCAAATTTCTAATTTGGCCTAAACCCCAATTTACAATTTTCAAATTAAACTTCACTAAAGCATAAACATCAAAATTGACTTAGGATATCTTAAATTCATCATTAATCCAAGCTATCTAAAGCATCAATTTCAAAAATCCCCAATTTTCAATTTTGGGCATAATCCCCAATTCAAAATTTTCCAAAATTAAACACAATCATAGCCTAATCTCTTCAATTAACCTTAGACAACCTAAATTCATAACCGTTCCAAGCCATCTAAACCAATAAACTCATCAAAAGATTCAAAATCAAAACTTTCTCTCTCTTACCTTTTTCTTCTCCATTTTCGTATTTATCAAGCTCCAAGGCAAGCTTCCTTCTTCTTCCATGTCTTCACCTTGAAACCAAGCAAAACTCAAGCTCAAAGACCTAAAAAATTCGAAATCTTACTTTCTCTTTCTTTTTTTCTCCATACGAAAACTTCTCTTCTCTTTCTTCTTATTTTCTCTTCTTCTTTCTTGGATGCTCATTTTTGTGCTTCTGCTATCTAAAACTACAGATACCAAGCTTCATAATGTCATGTCATTAAAATGGCGCACAAATGACCAAGTTGCCCCTCACTTATTTGCCTATTTCCAAAATTGCCCCTTCAAGAACTTGAAAAACTGACTACTTGCATCCTATTTTCAAGCATCTAAACGAAATAATTTGGACAAACTTTCTTCTTGAAAATTGTTCCTCTAGATCATACAAATCTAACGCCACTGATCGCGCTCAATTCAGATCAGAAACGAAGAAGTTATAGCCAAAATACTATCGGACCTTCACAAAATCCGAGACTGAACATTAACATAACTTCAGTCCAGAAATTAACAATCTTAGGGATGAACTTAAATTTCGATCCCTTCACATGATTTGTAGCCCCATATCTTAAATTTATTTAGCATCAATAATCAACTCAATCAGAGTTGTACAACTCCCGAATTTCACAAAATACCGAACCATGTTCAGAAAATTATCCAACTTATAACCTATAACCAAATCTCTCACTTAGGTTCAATCAATATCTTTCCATTTAATCTCCTAAAAATCATAATTCTTCATGAAAATGAAATTAATTGTCTTAGGAATCCAATGCTTGAGAATCAAATCAATCGGATGTCGACGAAGGAATTATAAGCAAAAGATTACAAAGGGATCGGATTAAAACAAAGTGGCGAACTTTAAAACCGAACTTTTCCACAATCATATCTTTCTATCCCGAACTCAAAATTTGACAAATTTGGTGTCAATAAAAGATCTAAGGAAGCTCTACAACTTCCTGAAGTACTCAAAATCAAATTGTTAGCGATCTAGAAGGGGGTTGAATAGATCGTTAACTCTTTTGAAATTTCTGATAAAATCGAAGTTAATTCACACAATAGTAATTTAAACAAATTTAAATACAAAGAGTAGGAAGAAGATCAAACACTGTTTTTATAGAGGTTGGATTGCTAAGACCTCGTCCTCTACCTAAGCTCCCACTTAGGATTTTGCAAACCACTTTATTACACACTTTGTAGTTCAGTGTGAACTCTTACAATCCCGCTTGATTTCCGGCTCAAGCTACCTTTATACTTGATTTGTCTTCCGGCACAAATCCTACCAATACCGCTTGATTTCCGGCTCAAGCAACCTTTACAGATGATTTGTCTTCCGACACAAATCCTACCAACAATACTTGATTTCCGGCTCAAGCTACCTCACACGTGACCTTTCACTAGTCACTCAATTTGTAAAAGAAATAGGATAAAGATCTAAGAACAAGTGCTTAATACAAATGTAAACAAAGTAAGAACAATGATGAGCAATTTGGAGCAAGATAAGAATATTTTGGCTTCTAGAACTTGTGTAACCTCTTCATCAATCATCCACCCTTTATATAAGAAGAAATATAGCTGTTGGGAACCCATATAGCCGTTGCATGATTGTTATGATCGTTCCTTAACAATCTCCCTTCCATTTTTGGCTAATTGGACCATTGGAATTTATTTGTTGTACGCATAAGTCGACTTGTGACCATAAGTCGACTTGTCGAGTTGTATAAGTAGACTTGTGACAACATTTTACGTAAACTTGCATCTCCGCTCTTCTATAAGTCGACTTGTGATGTGTAAGTCGACTTGTGGTCCACGATAAGTCGACTTGTATGTTGTTAGTCGACTTGTGTTGACATATATTGCTTGTATAGGAAACTTCCATCTTGATTTGTACAATTCTTTCATTGAATATCAATCCCAAAATACCTTAAACAATTTCTTAACCAATTCTATACATTTTATTATTATCAAAACACAAGTGGAATTAATTTGTCAACCACCATTGGTCTAACAATCTCCCCCTTTTTGAAAATGACAAAATACTTAGAAATTGTTTAATAAATGAAAACAAAGAACATTGATCAAGGTTTTTATACCTTGTCATTTTGGTTAGAAGTCTCCCCCTCAATCATTGAATTTAATAACCCCTTAATCAAGTGACTAAAGAATATCAATTTCTTATTTTTCTCCCCCTTTTTGTCATAATCAAAACAACAAATACAAACCAACAAATATGAAGATGAAAAATTATCGCAATCTCATTAAATAGAGTAACAAGTCATCAAACACAAATAGTCTCAAATCAAACACACTCCCCCTCAATCAAATGACGGTGACTAAAAGATACCAATTATCAATTTCCAATATTACTCCCCTTTTTTGTCATAATTAAAAAACCAATATGAAAAATGAAAAATAGTCGCAATGCAGTCCATAAACAAACAAAACAACAAACACAAATAAAGGCAATAGTCATTACATAACAATCCAACAATGAATACAAATATCAGAAAGTCATAATAAGCACCACACTCTTGAAATAGCATAAGAATCTGTGTAGACATGAGTCGACTTGTTTACCTCTATCAGTCTACTTATCAGCCTTCATTAGTCGACTTTGTTGTTGTCTCCACTTATATGCCTTGAACTTCCACTCTCAATGTGCCAAGTGCTTGGTGGATTTTCATTCCTTGCTTGCACCTGCAACTGAAACATCTTTTCTTTTTATTGGTACCCAAGCCATCTTGGGTCCATTTTGGTTAGTCATATAAACCACATTAGAAGGTGTTGTACCTTTTATCACCCAGATTTTCTTAACCTTAACACATCTCCTAATACTTTTACATGCAATTTCTATATGACCATCTTTCAAGCATCTAGCACATTGAGCAACTTTTCCATCCTTGTTAAATTTGGAAATTAAAGAACAATCTCTATTATAAGGATCATATCCCAAACCATATTTAGAAATAGAATATCTTTGTAAAGACAACATCTTTTCAAACTTTGCATTTCTACCAGCAAATTTTCCAACCACATAAGAAAACTCCTTTCTAAGTCTATCAAGCTCACAAATAAGATTTTCCTTTTCAACAAGACATGCAGAATGATCTTCCTTAGGACTATCTAAATCATCAATAGTCTCATGTAAGGCACTATTTTCAGCAACCAATTTTCTTATTTTCTTTCTCAATTTCTTGTCGATTTCAATAGCTTCTTCAAAATCAATTTGCAAAGCATTAAAAGACTCTATAAGATCTTGATCAAAGAAAGTTACCTCATCTTCATCATCACTTGTTGAGGAGCTATTGGCCATAAGCGCTAGGTTGTTTTCATCATTGCTTTGATATGCTTCCTCATCATCACTCCACGTGGCTATAAGGTTAACTTTCTTTTTCCCTTTGTCATTTTTCTGGAGATTTGAATTTTTCTTTTCTTGATAGCCTTTAGACCTTCTTTCTACAGTATACTTCTTTGTTTCTCCATTTCTTCCGCCACTTAATTCTTTTCTTCGATTTTTGAGAAGTCCCTTGAACTTCCTTAAATTTCTAGCGTACATAGCTATTTCTTCGTCTTCCTCGTCTTCATCTATTTCCTCATCACTTTTATCAACAAAAGAAGTGTTAGCTTTAAAAGAAATTGATTTTTGTGACTTACCTCTACCTCCTCTTGATTTTAGAATGATCTCATAGTTGATGAGTGATCCCACCAAGGCGTTGAATTCCAAGTGATTAAGATCCTTGGACTCCATAATAGTGGTGACTTGTGAATCCCATTCTTTCGGTGAGAGCGAAGAATCTTCTTCACCTTCTCGCTATCCGTCATGTGCTTTCCAAGATTTCCTAATTCATTGATAATTTCTGCAAAGCGATCAAGCATATTGAAATAGACTCACCTTCTTTCATGACAAACATTTCATAGTCATGAAGAAGCATGTTAATCTTTGTTTCCGGACTTGGTTGGTTCCTTCATGGGTGATCGTAGTCTTTCCCACATTTCTTTCGGCTGGTACGAGTTAACTCGGTTTCTTTCCTCAACTGTGAGGCGCAATAGATTAGCTTCATCGCTTTAAGCGTTGATGTAGCTTGCCTCCAGTCATTGTCATCGTATTCCATTCGTTTTAACTCACCATTTTCTTTTAACGGTGGTTGTGGACCGAAGATAATTATCTTCCAATATTCTACTCCTCGCTAATGATGTGGTACTTCATAGGATTTTTCAAGAAGAATAATTAGTGCCATTAAATAAAGGAGGCGATTATTAGTATTACCTTCTTCCGCTAAGTTATTGTGTGCCATCCCGGATATACGCTCGATACCAATTGTTAGCGATCTAGAAAGGGGGTTGAATGGATCGTTAACTCTTTTTGAGAATTTCTACAATAAAATTAGAAGTTAATTCACACAATAGTAATTTAAACAAATTTAAATACAAAGAGTAGGAAGAAGATCAAACCTTTTTTTATAGAGGTTGGTCTTTAAGACCTCGTCCTCTACCTAAGCTCCCACTTAGGATTTTGCAAACCACTTTATTACACACTTTGTAGTTCAGTGTGAACTCTTACAATCCCTCTTGATTTCCGGCTCAAGCTACCTTTACACTTAATTTGTCTTCCAGCACAAATCCTACCAATACCGCTTAATTTCTGGCTCAAGCAACCTTTACAGATAATTTGTCTTCCGACACAAATCCTACCAACAATACTTGATTTCCGGCTCAAGCTACCTCACACGTGACCTTTCACTAGTCACTCAATTTGTAAAAGAAATAGGATAAAGATCTAAGAACAAGTGCTCAATACAAATGTAAACAAAGTAAGAACAATGATGAGCAATTTGGAGCAAGATAAGAGTATTTTGACTTCTAGAACTTGTGTAACCTCTTCATCAATCATCCACCCTTTATATAAGAAGAAATATAGCTGTTGGGAACCCATATAGCCGTTGCATGATTGTTATGACCGTTCCTTAACAATCTCCCTTCCATTTTTGGCTAATTGGACCGTTGGAATTTATTTGTTGTACGCATAAGTCGACTTGTCAAGTTGTATAAGTCGACTTGTGACAATATTTTACGTAAACTTGCATCTCCACTCTTCTATAAGTCAACTTGTGATATGTAAGTCGACTTGTGGTCCACGATAAGTCGACTTGTATGCTGTTAGTCGACTTGTGTTGACATATATTACTTGTATAGGAAACTTCCATCTTGATTTGTACAATTCTTTCATTGAATATCAATCCCAAAATACCTGAAACAATTTCTTAACCAATTCTATACATTTTATTATTATCAAAACACAAGTGGAATTAATTTGTCAACCACCATTGGTCCAACACAAATTAGGACTTGAAAGGGGTCAAAACCTCAATCAAAGATTACATCCAAAATAGTTTTTCCTAAGCGACTTCCAATTTTAATCACTCATAACTCCTAGCTCCGATATCGAAAAATTGCAAACTTTATATCAATGGAAAGATAAAAACATCATCTAAAACTTTCATGAAGACCACTTACTCCAATTCAGACTAAATCTATACGACGAGTGGCCTCGAAGCATAGAACACACAAATCTATACTTAATAGCATTTTCAAAACAAAACATATCTTCAGAAATTCATATCTCTCAATCCCGACATCGAAAAATAGCAAACTTTATGTCCACAAAAAGCTCTCAATAGAGGCTACAATTTTCATATTGATCATTTTCTCGAATTTTGCCTAAATCAAAAAGTCAACTTTTTCTTCAAAAAGTCAAACTTCAAGCGAACTTTGACTGATCATAACTCTCACTTCCGATATCGAAAAATATCAAACTTTATGGCTACAGAAAACTCTTAAGAAACTCTACGAGTTTCATGTAGATTATTTTCTCAAATTTTGCCTCAAACAAAAAGTCAACTCTCTCAAGTCAAACTTTCTATCTCCAAAAGTCAACTTTCTTAATTTTTCACATTCTCTCATTTTCTCTTTATTTCTTGATTTTCTACTAACTTTTCAATCAATTCATTCGCTTAAACTTTCATAACTCATACAAATCTCCTGATTATCAAATACATTAAAACTCATAATTCTTTTCTCGAAATTTCTTTAAAGCATAATTTCATCTATAACATAATACTTAAACAAAACACTCATTCAATTTCATTTACTATTTCTAAATTCCAATTAAAGATCGGAGTCTAACAAATGGAGCAATCAATGACTAGTGGAAGACACATTGATTTGAGTCCTTGAAGAAGGACGGATGGATATCAAACCGAGATTACGGCGGTAGATGGAAGAACTTCTTTCAGGTTCATGAGAAAATTTACCTAAATGAAGTATATGATTTCTAGAAGAATGTAAAGTGGTGGATAGATTGTCGGTTATAGTAACATTGAAGTCAATCAAGAAGACTATTGAGTGTCCATGTGTTGGAGTAAAGCTCGCTCATAAAGTAAGATGGATGACTCAAGCCAGTATAGAGAAGATACAGATCAATCGACAACTATATGGATGTAGTGACCTGAAGGAGAAGAAGGCCTCAAGTCTTGTGTCGAAGGCTAGGGTTCTACATTCGCTACTCTTCCATTGTGTTCTATCAAGAACAGGATCGAGGAATTTGGTAATGATGTTAGATGAGGAATGTTTATTTCATCTACTCAATCACCAACCCATAGATCTTCCATACCTAATCCTCAATTACATGGTAAAGTTGAAAAAAGACTCGAATGCCCTACTGTATGGAATGATACTGACAAGAATCTTCAGAGAATCTAGAATTCATCTTGGGATAGGAAACAGAATGAAGATGAACATCAAAAGCGTCATTAACTCTACAACTATCAGTAGAATGGGCTTGAAGAATCAGGAAAAAGAGGATACATATTTCAAGACGATAGCAAGGATTGAGGGGGAGCGTGCTATCAAACAAAGTTTGAGTGAAAAAATAACTCCCACAAGAACATCAAAATCTCAATTCACTGGAAGAATGCCTACAGAAGGATTGAAAAAATCATCAGATGATGCAATAAAAGTTAAGATGATTTCTTAAAAAGAAGAAAGTCAGGTGCACCAGACAGAGAAACAAGTGTCCTTGAAGAAAAAATAGGAGACACTGTTTTTGGAGAAATCCAAACAAGAAAAAAGGTCACCTAGACTATGGACCCTGCGTCAACAAGAGCAAAAGAAAGGTAAAGAGTTGACTCATAGTGAGGACTTTGGAAAGAAAGCACATGAGCAACCAGATCTTTAGTCTCAATTTTACAAGGAGATTGATAAAATTGGCTAAAGAAACTGAAATTAAGAGGAAGTTATAATTTGAGAAGAAGAAACCTCAACGTCAACAACAACCTCCTAGGCTGATTGAAGGAATGTCGCGACCGACCGTGGGCGGATCCCAACTGTTGGATCCAAGACCCAACCGCATATAACTTACCATTTACCCTCTTACTTTGATACCACAATTTGTCGGGATCCGCTCCGGAGCCCGACTTTCATAATCTGAAACTTGTGCTTATAGACTTGCAGGATTCTTAACCAACCATTCACTTACTTTTATTCAAACATTTTCATTTTAACTCCAATTGTTACAAATTTTAATTGATAACAAGACATATGTCTTAGGAATCTAATGGTCCAAACCTCACCCCATTTGGAGGTCGGACGAAGGAGTTATGACCCGACAAACTCAACGTGTTCATGTTTTGACTCCTATCAAACATGTTTTGGCGCAAATGTCATAACTTTCACTATAGGTGTCGGAATGACTTCGTTCTTGGACCATTTTAAACTAGACATCTAGGTCTACAACTCTCAAGAAGACCACAAAACCAAATTCGGCCTCTAACAAGCCCAAAACACTTGACTAAGGATCCTAGTCGACTGGAATAGATGCTAGTCATTTGGGATGGGTATTTGCTGGTTGTAGTCATTGGAAACATTTCCAGTCATTGGAACTCTGAAATATTCTCCGCCCTCCGAGTAGTCGACTGGAACACTTTCCAGTCGACTGGAACCTCTAGTCGACTGGAACACCTTCGGTCATTGGAATTCTCTTTCAAGACCACTTGGAATCATCATCTTTCAAGACTCATAACTTTTATCCCTAGCTCCAATTGGTGCATACTATACCTCTATGGAAAGGTAAGAAGATGAACTACAAATCTTATGAAGGATGCTAAAACTAACTCCATCATTTAATAAGGTAAAATTCACTCAAAGGTCACTGCTCCATTAATACCTATGTAGCGATTGCTATGGCTAAATGAACAATAGCGGTTGTGTTCTAATCCTCATAAATTCTTAACCCTAGATCCAAATGAGACAAACAATATACCCTTGAAAGCTCTAATCCTCTACTATAAACTTCATGAAGACTCATTTATCTAAATCAAACCCGAAGAGGGTCAAATGTCGAGGCGATGTCGGTCAAATTTTAAGAAAATTTGACAGCACCTCCCTATTTTATTCCTAACCCAAAATCTTCAATCTAGACCATAACCTGCACATAAATTCTACATTCAAGGGCAGCAACACACTCTTAGTTTTCTAGACATTCTCAATTCATACCCAAACTATCACCATGATTCAATTTCCATACACACAAGTATAAATTTCTCAAATACATTCATGATCTAATACTTTTACTTTCAAATTCATTCATTCATTCATCATCATTCAATCATAACATGTTCATACAATGCTTTAGTGGGCATTTCAAGCCCAATTACATAAAAGCTTCAAAATACATCATTTCCTTAAAATGCGACTAAAGCATTGATGTTACAAAATGATTTCAAATCCCAAAAATCACAAAAGAAGCCGCTTGGAGTAAAATGCCTTATGCTCGCTCCTCGGGTTCTGCTCATTTCACGAAATTTGTGGGGTGAGCTAATGCTCCATGAGGTAACACATTTACGTTTATATAACAAGCACATCCTTGATTCATGTATTTATCAATTTTCCAAGGAAATCACATCACATGCATAACTCAAACATTTATACATTCATAACAATTTCAATCATTCCATCATTCACGTATCTTATACAATTCATGCATATTCATGGCAAACACAACAATGGCTCGGTAAGTCAAATCATGGCAACCACATAAGTTCATCAAATGACCTAATGTGGGCAATTCTTGAGGAGTCGATATCGGATCATCCTATGCCTCAATCAGGCGGTAGGCGAAGGCTTTTCATGTCGGCGTGCGCGGCGGTTCTTGGGATATTACCTTACCCATACAAAGCATAATTCATTTCATAACAATAAAATTGGATTGTTCTTATCCAAGTTATTGTTTTCATTAAAATCATTCTTTTCATGCATCATTCATGCAAAATTCATAATTTTCATTATATTCATTTCATTTAGCTCTCTAGGCTAATTCACCCATCATCTAGAATTTACATTTTCTAACATTATGATCACATAGCATAATATTTACAATCATTCAACAACCACAACATCAATCCTTCATATCATCCATTTACAATCATCCAACAACCACAACATCAATCTTTCATATCATCCGTTATGGTTTTCAACAACCATACTAACATTCAACACAATCGTCAATATCAACAACACGAGCGATAAACATCATAAATATCATTCATCCATAACTAACACAAGCATTAACAACCATTATTAATGTCATAATTAAATTTACATTAAATGCTCATAAATATAAAAGTAAAGGTGTAACCCACCTTAAATCCTTGATAATTCCTTGAATAGCTTGCTATAATTCTTGTTCCTCTTCTCTTCCTCTTCTCTCTTCATTAAAAACCAACAACATTCCCAAATCAACATAGGATTTAGAAATTGAAAAACCTAAATGCTTAAATCATGAAATTGGCAAGAGGATAACTAAACCCACTTGGTTCTTAACTCTTCTAACCAAAAACCCATCTAAAAACTTAATATTAAACCAAAGACTTACCTTAAATCTTCCTCCAACCAAAGGATTTCTTGAATCAAAATGAAGCTCTAGTCTTCCTCTATCTTCTTTCTCCTTGAACTTTCTTCCAAATCTCACAAAATCTCTAGGAAATTACAAACCTAAGCAAAGCTCTTTCTTTTCTCCTTTCTCCCTCTCATTTCGACATCTCCTCTCTTCTCCTCCTTGTAATTTCGTTCCCTCTCTTTGCCTACACCAAAATCACTTAACTCTCTCCTTTTATACTCCTCTCTTATTTCCTAAGCCCATCCTTAAGCCCATCTATCTCCTTCTTCCTTTCTTTCATCCTCAACTTCCTCCTTAACAAACTCAAGCCCGATAACTTAAGCCTCTAAATTTTCTGTAAGCCCATCTCATTTAATTCACCTAACTAACTTGTTTCATTTGGACCCAAAGCCCAATTAACACATAAATCTCACTAACTCATTTAAGTCCAACTAACATATCTAACTTCATTAATTCTTCAACTAACTTATTAATGCTATCATATATTAATTAATGTCACCTTAATTAATGCTAACATAATTTACTTAATTTGCTAATCATGCTTAATTAAATAAAAAAAATTTTGGGGCTAACATTTCTCCCTTAAGAAATTTAGTCCTCGAAATTCTTACAGTTGATTGAAGAGGTGTGGGTCTTGCTCACGCATTGCATCCAAAGGTTCCCGTCGCCTCTTGATTGCATGATTCCTCCACGGGACTTTGACTAGCTTGATTGTCTTGTTCACGAGGATCTTATCTCGCTATCGAGTGCCACAGGCATTTCTTCATAACTGAGATCATCACTCAGCTGAACTTCTGAGGTCTGAATGATGTGAGAAGGATCTGATCTGTACCTTCTCAGCATCGATACATGGAACACATCATGGATCTGTGACAATTCGGGTGGCAATGCCAATCTATAGGCCAACGGACCAATCCTCTCAAAACTTCATAAGGACCCACATAACGAGGACTTAACTTCCTTTCTTACCAAATCTCATAACTCCCTTCCATGGAGCGCCAAAGAACACCTTATCTCCCCTGCATATTCCATTTCCTTCTGTTGGCATCCGCATAACTCTTCATTACATCTGGGCGCCTTAAGCCTCTGCTTAATCAAGTCAACTTTTTCAACCATCATCTGGACCAACTCTGGTCCCACTAGCTTCCTCTCACCCTCTTCATCCCAGCATATGGGAGTCCTGCATCTTCTGCCATACAAGGCTTCATAAGGAGCCATCTGTATGCTCGAATGGTACGAATTGTTGTAAGCAAATTCGACCAGCGGCAAGTGATCATCCCATGCTCCTTTGAAGTCCATTACACATGCTCTAAGCATCCTTCTAGAAGTCTGAATTGTCCTCTCGGTGGCCATCCGTCGAGGATGAAGCGCCGTCTTGAAATTCAACTTAGTTCTAATGCTTCTGTAGACTTCCCAAAATCTGGATGTGAACCTAGGATCCACGCCGGATACTATGGAATCCGGAACTCCATGCAATCTTACCACTTCATCAATATACTTTCGGCTAAAATTTGCGGCGAATACATGCGCACGATTGCTAGAAAGTGGGATGACTTCGTCAACCGATCCCTATTACCCAAATGGCATCATGCTTCTTCTACGGTCTTAGGCAAACCCATCGAGAAAATCCATTGTAATCCTCTGCCATTTCCATTCGAGAATGGACAATGGCTGCAACATACTGAAGGTGCACGGTGTTCAACCTTGACTTAGCGACACACTAGACATCTACTCACATGTCTGCTACATCTCTTCATGCCTTTCCACCGAAATGTTCCTTCAATTTCGTACATTACAGTCTTTGCTGGGTGCATGGAATAAGGCGCATTATGTGCCTCATCCATGATCTCATCCTTAAGCGCTTTATCATTGGAATGCATAACTTTGTTTGACCATCATTAATCCATCATCCTTTCTTGCACCACCGATCGCTTACCATTACGTATTTCATCTCTCAACTTACTCGATTCAACATCTTGCTCCTGCGACTCCTTAACCTTTTCCCTAAGGATAGGTCTCACTCTAAATTGTGCAATAACACCTCGGATTCATCCTGCTGCAAACTAATCTTCAACTTAGCCATCTGTTCCAACAGAGGCAAGTAGGCTACTGAACATGAGCCATCGACGACTTTCTGCTCAAAGCATCTGCCACTACATTTGCTTTTCCTGGGTGGTACTCAATCATTAAATCATAGTCCTTCAGCAGCTCCAACCATCTTCTCTGCCTCAGATTCAGCTCTTTCTGACTCATGATGTACTTCGGACTCTTATGATCAGTAAAAACTCTGGTCTGAACCCCATACAAATAGTGTCTCCAAATCTTCAGAGCAAAGATCACTGCGGCTAACTCCAAGTCATGAGTCGGATAATTCAACTCATACTGCTTCAACTGTCTTGAAGCATAAGCAATTACCCTATCATCCTGCATCAGGACACATCCTAGACCCTTCCTCGAAGCATCACTGTAAACTGTATAGCCCTGATCTCCACTGGGTAAAACTAATACTGGAGCACTTGTCAATTTGTCCTTGAGTTCCTCGAAACTCCTCTGACAATCATCATTCCAGACAAACTTCTGATTCTTTCTCAACAATCTGGTCATCGAGACGGTATGATAGAAAACCCTCTACAAATCTTCGTAATACCGCCAGCCTAAGAAACTTCTCACTTCCTTCACTCGCTTTTGGCTCCGGCCAATTGACTACAGCTTCCACTTTTCTGGGATCGACATGAATTCCCTTACTGGAAATCACATGTCCAAGGAATACTACTTCATGAAGCCAAAACTCGCACTTACTGAATTTGGCATACAATTTCTTCTCTCTCGGCCTCTGAAGACTATCACGAGATCTTTGTTCATGCTCTCCTCCATCCTTTGAATAGACGAGAATGTCATCAATGAACACAATGACAAACCGATCCAAGAAATCATTTAACACCCTATTCATCGGATCCATGAAGGCGGTGGAGCATTGGTCAATCGAAGGCATGACTACGAATTCATAATGCCGTGTCGGGTCCCGAAAACTGTCTTCCTAACATCGGACTCCACGATCCGGAGTTGATGATATCGATCTTAGGTCAATCTTGAAAAGACCCTTGCTCCTGCAATTGATCAAATAAATCATCTATCCTCGTGAGAGGATACTTGTTCGAATCGTCATCTTATTCAACTTCACGTAATCTATGCACATCCTCCATGTGCCATCTTTCTTTAACAAAGCAGACCGAGCTCCCGGGGTGAAGAACTCGGCACGATGAGCATTTCTCCAATAACTCCTGCAATTGCTCCTTAAGTTCTCTCAACTCAATCGGAGCCATCTGTAAGGAGGTATGTCGAGATCGGCGCTTGATTCAGGAATCAAGTCAATTCGAACTCAATGTCCCTCACCGGTGGTAATCATGGCAACTCCTCAGGGAATACATCAGGAACTCCTCACCCTGATGAAATCCTCCAATCTTCCTACATTGACCTCTGGATCCTTATATGCGCAAGAAGGCCTCGCACCTTGGCTCATCATCTCGTCACTACCATAGTGAAATAATCCTCGACCTGGCGGTTTCTGTCCCCTTGAAGACTACCTTACGATCGTCTCCCGAGATCAAATTCAACTTCCTTTAGACCGCAATCCGACCGTCTTATACCTCTCCATGACATCCATCCCAAGATGACATCGACCCTTGAAGGTCTAGCGGTAGTAGGTCCACTACCGATCTAGCACCCTCGATACTAAGCTCACAATTCTTATAGATCGGGCTTATCACTACCTTACTCCCTAAAGGAGTACTAACAACCAACATATTATCCAAAATCTCGGGACACACAGCGAGACAAATTCATGCTTGCGGATATAAATGAGTGTGTAGACCGGTATCAATCAATACATAAGCAGGTGCATCAAATAGCATAGCCATACCGTTACTACTTACAGGTAATTGCGGCTTCCTCTCTGGTCATGGCAAAGACTCGCCGGTGCGACCACGGCCTCTAGGCCTTCTGCACTGATCGTCTTCCTTGCGGCTCTGAACTACCCACTTCTTGGGTGGCCTAGATGCCCTTGTCTACCTCTTCTTGGGGCTGAGTGAACCCTTCTGCTTTGCTGCTGTGGACAATCCTTGATTACATGCCCTTGACCACGGCCAAAACATCGCCTATCTTCATCGAGACACTCCCCTTGTGAAATCTACCACGGTGATCCTGCGAGGATTGCCTCTGCTGACCATCTGGGCTTGCCACACTAGAAGCTTAGACCGACACGACCACTAAGCTGTTTATTCTTTGTGGGGCCACTGCTGCCCACTTCACTCTGTGTATGACCCGTCTTAGTGCTCTTTGCAAATCTGGGAACTCATGCTTTCTTGAAAGCGCTCTCTGTTCTTCCTCTTCTTGGTTACCTCATTTACGATATTTTCTAACTTCTCGACTGTGATGCGGCATCCACATTCCGATAATTCACAAATTGTGGATGACTACTTTCTCCGAATCCCTAGGTGTAGTCCACCTCAAACTTTCTGCACTTGTCCACTTCGGTTGCCACGATGTTGGTGCATATCGTGACAACCAGTGAACTTCATCTCATACTACGCTACACTCGGCTCCCTCAGGTCAAATTCAGAATTCTCTTACTTTCTCCGAACATACACCATGGAAAAGTACTTCCCACGAGCTTCTAAGAACTCCCTCCATGTCAAGACGAGGGTTCTTCTGATCACTTGTGACTTGATTCCCACCGGTGCAGTGCATCCCCTAAATGAGCTTGCTGCATAATCAACTTTCTCTTCTTGAGCATCTCATTTGCTTGGGACCCTCTCGGTCCTCTTGACCATCTTGACTTCCTCGGGATTAGTGGTCCCATTGAAGTCGACCGCTCCCTCTTCCGGAGCTTATCATCTTGACCGCTCCTCTCCTTTGGAGTGGCATTGAGCTGCCTTCCTTGCCCATGGCATAGGTAGCCTTTGGGCAAAAGCTTGGAAGAGCGGGGTCCATCGGTTTACTTGAGGAGGAGGCGGGCGCCTCATGTTACCTGTTGGGTGCATCGAGTCGATCACGAGGATAGTCCTGCATCACGTGGAGCGTCACGATTCATCCGTGCTTCATGGCTGTGAGCTAGGTCGATTTGGAGCTCCTCGAGTTCTCCTTGGCATTACTCCTTGAGTTTAAAAATTCGGTGAAAATCTTTAGTTTACATGAAACAAATTCAATTCATGTAAATCAATTCAAAACAATTCAATGCATTCATTTGAAAACAACATTGCATTGCATGCGATTAAAACAATGCACATAAGTCATGTAATTCATGTAGAAAATGCATGATGACTTGACCTTTAAACATTCCACTAGGGTTCTAGGAAACCGTAAACCGGTTTCGCTCGATACCACAGATGTCGCGACCCGACCGTAGACGGATCCCAACTGTTGGATCCAAGACCCAACCGCATATAACTTACCATTTACCCTCTTACTTTGATACCACAATTTGTCGGGATCCGCTCCGGAGCCCGACTTTCATAATCTGAAACTTGTGCTTATAGACTTGCGAGATTCTTAACCAACCATTCACTTACTTTTATTCAAACATTTTCATTTTAACTCCAATTGTTACAAATTTTAATTGATAACAAGACATATGTCTTAGGAATCTAATGGTCCAAACCTCACCCCATTTGGAGGTCGGACGAAGGAGTTATGACCCGACAAACTCAACGTGTTCATGTTTTGACTCCTATCAAACATGTTTTGGCGCAAATGTCATAACTTTCACTATAGGTGTCGGAATGACTTCGTTCTTGGACCATTTTAAACTAGACATCTAGGTCTACAACTCTCAAGAAGACCACAAAACCAAATTCGGCCTCTAACAAGCCCAAAACACTTGACTAAGGATCCTAGTCGACTGGAATAGATGCTAGTCGACTGGGACGGGTATTTTGCTGGTTGTAGTCATTGAAACATTTCAGTCATTGGAACTTCGAGAAATATTCTCCGCCCTCCGAGTAGTCGACTGGAACACTTTCCAGTCGACTGGAACCTCTAGTCGACTGGAACACCTTCCAGTCGAATTGAATCTCTTTTCAAGACCACTTGGAATCATCATCTTTCAAGACTCATAACTTTTTATCCCTAGCTCCAATTGGTGCATACTATACCTCTATGGAAAGGTAAGAAGATGAACTACAAATCTTATGAAGGATGCTAAAACTAACTCCATCATTTAATAAGGTAAAAATTCACTCAAAGGTCAATGCTCCATTAATACCTATGTAACAGTGCTATGGCTAAATGAACAATAACTGGTTGTGTTCTAATCCTCATAAATTCTTAACCCTAGATCCAAATGAGACAAACAATATACCCTTGAAAGCTCTAATCCTCTACTACAAACTTCATGAAGACTCATTTATCTAAATCAAACCCGAAGAGGGTCAAATGTCGAGGCGATGTCGGTTAATTTTAAGAAAATTTGACAGCACCTCCTATTTTATTCCTAACCCAAAATCTTCAATCTAGACCATAACCTGCATAAATTCTACATTCAAGGGCAGCAACACACTCTTAGTTTTCTAGACATTCTCAATTCATACCCAAACTATCACCATGATTCAATTTCCATACACACAAGTATAAATTTCTCAAATACATTCATGATCTAATACTTTTACTTTCAAATTCATTCATTCATTCATCATCATTCAATCATAACATGTTCATACAATGCTTTAGTGGGCATTTCAAGCCCAATTACATAAAAGCTTCAAAATACATCATTTCCTTAAAATGCAACTAAAGCATTGATGTTACAAAAATGATTTCAAATCCCAAAAATCACAAAAGAACTGCTTGGAGTAAAATGCCTTATGCTCGCTCCTCGGGTTCCTGCTCATTTCCTGAAATTTGTGGGGGTGAGCTAATGCTCCGTAGGTAACACATTTACGTTTATATAACAAGCACATCCTTGATTCATGTATTTATCAATTTTCCAAGGAAATCACATCACATGCATAACTCAAACATTTATACATTCATAACAATTTCAATCATTCCATCATTCACGTATCTTATACAATTCATGCATATTCATGGCAAACACAACAATGGCTCGGTAAGTCCAAATCATGGCAACCACATAAGTTCATCAAATGACCTAATGTGGGCAATTCTTGAGGAGTCCGATATCGGATCATCCTATGCCTCAATCGGGCGTAGGGCGAAGGCTTTTCATGTCGGCGCGCGTGGCGGTTCTTGGGACATTACCTTACCCATACAAAGCATAATTCATTTCATAACAATAAAATTGGATTGTTCTTATCCAAGTTATTGTTTTCATTAAAATCATTCTTTTCATGCATCATTCATATGCACTTGCAAAATTCATAATTTTCATTATATTCATTTCATTTAGCTCTCAGGCTAATTCACCCATCATCCTAGAATTTACATTTTCTAACATTATGATCACATAGCATAATATTTACAATCATTCAACAACCACAACATCAATCCTTCATATCATCCATTTACAATCATCCAACAACCACAACATCAATCTTTCATATCATCCGTTATGGTTTTCAACAACCATACTAACATTCAACACAATCGTCAATATCAACAACACGAGCGATAAACATCATAAATATCATTCATCCATAACTAACACAAGCATTAACAACCATTATTAATGTCATAATTAAATTTACATTAAATGCTCATAAATATAAAAGTAAAGGTGTAACCCACCTTAAATCCTTGATAATTCCTTGAATAGCTTGCTATAATTCTTGTTCCTCTTCTCTTCCTCTCTCTCTTCATTAAAACCAACAACATTCCCAAATCAACATAGGATTTAGAAATTGAAAAACCTAAATGCTTAAATCATGAAATTGGCGAGAGGATAACTAAACCCACTTGGTTCTTAACTCTTCTAACCAAAACCCATCTAAAAACTTAATATTAAACCAAAGACTTACCTTAAATCTTCCTCCAACCAAAAGTTTCTTGAATCAAAATGAAGCTCTAGTCTTCCTCTTCTTTTTCTCTTGAACTTTCTTCCAAATCTCACAAAATCTCTAGGAAATTACAAACCTAAGCAAAGCTCTTTCTTTCTTCCTCCTCTCCTCTCATTTCGACATCTCCTCTCCTTCTCCTCCTTGTAATTTCGTACTCCTCTCTTTCCTACAAAATCACTTAACTCTCTCTTTTATACTCCTCTCTTATTTCACTAAGCCCATCACTTAAGCCCATCTATCTCCTTCTTCCTTTCTTTCCTTTAACTTCCTCCTTAACAAAGCTTCAAGCCCAATAACTCAAGCCTCTAAATTTTCTTTAAGCCCATCTCATTTAATTCACCTAACTAACTTGTTTCATTTGGACCAAAGCCCAATTAACACATAAATCTCACCTAACTCATTTAAGTCCAACTAACATATCTAACTTCATTAATTCTTCAACTAACTTATTAATGCTATCATATATTAATTAATGTCACCTTAATTAATGCTAACATAATTTACTTAATTTGCCTAATCATGCTTAATTAAATAAAAAAAATTTTGGGGCTAACAATTAAGGCTCATGGGCGAAGCTAATGTAGCTTCTTCTTACAAGCAAGGGTGCAAGCGAGGAAAGAAGAAGGGTCGATGAAAAGAAGGCCCGAAATAGGGTTGAGGCCAAACCCATGAAAAGAAGGCCAAAGAGAACATCAAGGAAAATGTTCCCTTTGTGATGAGATGGGCCACTGGAAAAAAAATCGTCGACTACCTATAGTCCCTCGAAAAGCAAACAAGGGGTTCAATGAAGGAAAAGACTTCCTAAAGGCTAGTTTCAAGTTAAGATAGCAGATGGTTCCTATGTTTCATGTAATCAGTGGGAGTAGTTATCTTGGACTTTCTAGTGGTCATAGGTTATATTTGGAAGATGTTTATTATATGCCAATGATTGTAAGGAACATGATTTCTATTTTTTGTCTAATAAAATAAAATTTATTCCTTATATTTTGAAAAGGTTGTTTCATATATGAGAATAACGATTTTATTTGTGAAGCGATAATTAAGCAGGATTGTTTTAATAGAACCTATGAAAGGCTCACTAAACACCACGAAATTGATAAAACCAAGACAATCCAATATCTAGCATTAATTCAAAGTATCTGTGGCATCTAAGGATGGGTCATATCAATCGAGAAAAGACTTGACAAATTAGTAAAGGATGGGATCCTTATGGGCTTGGATAGTGATCCATTACCACTGTGAATCTTGTATTGAAGGAAAATGACAAAAGCCTCATTTCCTTCTAAAGGAAAGCGATTTGAATCCACATTGGACATGGTACATCTTGATGTGTGTGGGCCCATGAATGTACTGAAAGCTAGAGGTTATGAATATTTCATAACTTTTATAGATGATTACTCAAGACATGGCAATTTGTATTTGATGCATAAAATAGTGAATCTTTTGAAAAGTTCAAAGAATTCAAAAGTTGAAGTGAGAAGCAACTTAGCAAGCCATTAAAGCGACTTCGATCGGATCGAGGTGGTGAGTATTTATCTGGAGAGTTCCAGTAATATTTAATTGACAATAGAATTGCTTCTAATTTGTCGACTCCTCGTACACCTCAATGAATGGTGTAGCAGAGGAATAGAACTCTATTAGAAATGGTAAGATCAATGATGTCTATGCTAGCCTTCGGAATCATTACGAGGGATATGCCATATAAAGCAAGAACATATCTTCTTAACTTTG
The DNA here is from genome assembly GCA_029891385.1 of Erythroxylum novogranatense. Taxonomy (NCBI): domain Eukaryota; kingdom Viridiplantae; phylum Streptophyta; class Magnoliopsida; order Malpighiales; family Erythroxylaceae; genus Erythroxylum; species Erythroxylum novogranatense. The sequence continues at coordinate 11,749,186 of CM057225.1, read as the reverse complement.
CTCCATCAAATCGGTGCCTAAAACACCTAGGGAGTTGTGGGTGGCGAGTGCCTTCATTGAGGTACTTGAGGACTTGGGGTTGTCCAGCCCGTGTTCTAAAGCTTTGAATCCACAAAGATGGAACCAAGGTCGTAAGTATGTTTGTTTATAGGATATCTACTGAACTTCGGTACTTATTTTTACAGTCCTCGTGATAGGAAGGTATTTGTGTGGACAAATGCAAACTTCTTAGAGGAAGAGTTTGAGAAATCACAAAGGAAGAAGTGAAGTAGTACTAAAGGGTTAGCAATTTCATCGAACCAAGAGTTATTTTGGATATGACAAAACAAGATGTCGAAATGGATTGAGTTGAATCGAAGTGCAACTGAACATCAAGATGTGCCTAGGCGTGAGTGGGAGGTTGTGAGACAACCGAGATAGGTATCGGGTTTAGGAGAAAGCAATTGACATCTCGGACCAAGAAGAAACAGATCCGTTCGTATACACGAGGCTATTAATGATGTTGATGCAGAGAAAAATGGCTCAAGGCAATGGAATCGGAAATAGATTCTATGTATACTAATGAAGTCTGGGTCCTTGTAGATCTACCACCAGGTCTAAAAACCATAGGGTGTAAATGGATCTACAAAAGGAAAAGGGGATCGAATGGAAAGGTAGAGACCTTTAAAGCTAGATTAGTAGCTAAAGGCTATACTCAAAAGGAGGGTATAGATTACGAGGAGACTTTTCTCCGGTTGCCATCTTAAGTCCATCGAGGAATCTTTTGGCCATCGCTGACCTATTTCGATTATGAAATATGGCAAATGGATGTCAAGACGCATTTACGAATGGAGATCTTGAGGAGACCATTTATATGGCCTGACGGAAGGATTCATTGAGCTAGGTAATGGCGAGAAGGTTTGCAGAGTTGCAAAGGTCCATTTATGGACTTAAGCAACATCTAGGTCTTGGAACATTAGGTTTGATAAAGCTATCAAAACCTATGAGTTCATACAAAACCTAGATGAGCCTTGTGTTTACAAAAGAATACAAGAAGGTAAGGTTACTTTCCTAATCACGTATGTTGATGACATTACGCTCGTTAGGAATGATGTGGGAATGTTATCTGCGGTTAAGGATGGCTGAATGAGCATTTTCAATGAAGGATTTGGGAGGCTACCTATGTTATAGGGATCAAACTTATAAGGGATCGTGAAACAAGAAGATAGTTTTGTCTCAACTAACCTACATTGAGAATATACTTGATAAGTTAGCCATGCAAGATTCTAAGAGGGTTTCACTCTACTAGACATGGAATCAAACTTTCAAAGACAAGCACTAAAACCCAAGAAGCGAGTTGAGCATGCGTAACATTCCATATGCTTGGCGGTTGGTAGTTTGATGTATGCAATCTCTTGTGCTTAGACCAGGATATACATTACAGATGGGAATGGTAGCGATTTCGGTCCAATCGAGGAATGGAACATTGGATTGCGATTAAGTGTATAATTAAGTATCTTCGTGGGACGAAGAACTTAATGCTTATTTACTCTGGAAGTAATCTTATTAGACGGGATATCTGGATTCGATTTCCAATCGATGTTGATTCGAGGAAATCAACTTCGGTTCTATATTTACTTTGGAGGTGGAGCCATAGTTTGGAGGAGTGTCAAGCGATCTTGTATTGCTGATTCATTATGGAGGTGAGTATGTTGCTGCTTGTGAAGCAACAAAGGCGATCTAACTCCGGAAGTTCTAAATGATTTGGAGGTAGTTCGGAGGCGAAAAAGCCATTACACTTTATTGTGATAATAGTGGGGCGGTGGCTAATTCTAAAGAACCTCGGAACCACAAAGTTGCCAAACACATTGGCGAAAGTATCATCTCATAAGGAGATAATACTGGCGTGGAGAAGTGGATGTGGTAAAGATTCTCTGAGCAAAACCTTCTGATCCGTTCACAAAGACATTGACTCAAAAGAGCTTTGAGGGTCACTAGAAGGGATGGGAATGAAGGATATATCAAACTTGCTTTAGGGCAAGTGGGAGATTATTGGAGTTATGTAAATATAGTGCCTGAAAGCAAGTGTATTTACATGTAACTTTATCTTCTTGATTCTGATTTTGTAATGAAAATATTTATTATTAATAAAACAAAGAGTTTGGTTTTATCGTATGAGCATTATATATCTGGTCATAAGGTACCAAGAT